>JBCFYV010000003.1:68797387-69129887 GCA_039000515.1 Timema cristinae | reverse complement strand
AAACATGTTGAAAGGGCTATAATCAAAATTTATATGGAAACGACTGTACATTATGAACTAAGTTTTTATTATGAGCATGCACCCATTTTACCGTCGCCAATTAAATATGTTGTTCATCACCACCCACCCAAGAGTACTCAGTCAAATACCACCCCCACCCTATTTTTAATCTAAGCTCCAACACAATAGCATCAACTACTAGGGTAAAAAGAAAGGGGTGAGGGGACTTGGAGGGGTATAACACCATTTTTTTTTTTTGAGATCCTTAAGCCCTTCTCTTATTGTTTCTCCGAAGCATTTAATTGCCAGTAACCCGCCTCGGTGGCGTAGTTGGCTAACGCGCTTGTCGTGTTAAGCTCGACTGCTGAGGACGGGGAGATCGAGGTTCGAATCTCGGTCGGGTGAACTGGGGGTGGTTTTTCCTAAATGGTTTTCCACTCTCCCTCCACGCAAATGCGGGTTCACTTCCTCTAATTAAACCTTCCAAATTCCTAATCCATTAGTGTGATTAGTACTTAAAGCGTATAACCCGAACGGGTAGTAAGACGCGGTGCTAAATAATATTATAATATTATAATAAAATTGCCAGTAAGGAGTGTAGACGTAATCTCGTCGCTTTAGAGGCAGCTCTCCCCCTAACTAACCACCCCTACCTTCCCCTCTTTCCCCCACCCAATCTCCCACTGTGCCTCTGGTCCTCGCAATTAACCAGTAAATGCTTCCAAGATAAAGTACTACTGCCAACCAAGGGATCAACGAAGGGATGTGAACTCCGTGCCCTACAAGATAAGTGTTGTATCCGTTTGGGTTGAGGGGGTGGGGGGGAGTGGACGAGAAGTGTGAGGGGGGGGGGAAGAGTGGGAAGTGATGATGACATAGCCACAATTAGCTCTTTATTAGGTCCATTTCAGTTAGGCTTACTTTCGTTATTACGTTCGAGTGGTGGTGGGTGGTAGTCGGGAAGGGGGGAAGTAAATTCTTCTTTTTTTTATTTTATTCCCGCGTTTCACTAACTGTTCAGGCAATAAGCAAAAATGAGAAATATTATTCTAATGGGACAGGGATGAGGAAGGAGGAAGTATTTTAGAGGTAATCTACACGCATTTGCGTGGAAGGATAGTGAGGAAACCATTTAAGAAAACCTCCCTTAGTTGACCCAACAGGAATTCGAGCCCCGATATCCCCCGTCATCAGCAAACCAGTCTAACATGAGAGAGACACCTTAGACCATGCGACCACCGAAGCAGATAACTCATGATACCGTTAGTGATGAATACACTTTTATTTTCTTATAACTTAAACTAATTAACCTCACGTAAATGGACACACGGTCTGAGACGTCAACATTGCCTGGTCTCGATTGTCTGTTGTTGGGGAGGTCGGGTGTTCGAGTACTCAGCAGGTGTGTGAGAAGGCAGAGAAATGTTTTCAAACGGTTTTACACTTTCTCTTAGAAAAAATGTGAGAAAACTTAAATATACTTTTCTAATCCTTACATTATTAAAGTAAATATGAGTATATCCCGAATGGTTAGTAAGACGTAGTTTCACGGCAAATAAAAATTATCAAAACTAGATAGATAGAATCAAAAGTAGGAATTGAGAAATAGAAAGACAGTATACAAACATGGAGAGAAGATGGTTCACTACATTTTATAAACTCAACTAACAAGTGACCCCGGTTGAGATTCTGAACCCCTTATGCCACGGTCAAGATCAAATTAAAATTCATTTAACGTAAAGAAACACGTGTGTGATCAGGATTCACGTAATATAACGTTATAAATCGCGTAAAACACAGACAATGAACTTGGACTGTTTGAAGAAAAGTTGTTCTCTAAAATGAAGCTCAAACAATTAGGACTGCTCAAGTTAAAGATACTGGAGCTACCAAATAAACTGTAACAAAAGGCTACGACTTTTTAGGATTCACGCATTGCTGACAAACTATACCGAAGAAGTCGTCTGCACACCATAAACAAACAAATGAAGTACTAAATAACCGCGTTGACGTTGCTTGCAACATGATTGGCTGACTAAAACACGTGGTACCCTTCAAGTATTATTATTATTAGCACGCGCTCTTACTACCCGTTCGGGTTGTACGCACTTACGCTAATGTGTAATGGTAGGGTGATTGTGAGATGAAATGAAGGCCCTACAGTTTAACGTGGAATCCGAACCACGGTGGCGGCCTGCATTCCCCACATTCACAAGATGTCTTGTCAAAGGTGAAGGAAGGGTTTGGTATTCAGGTAAATCTGTGACGTGACCGAGGATTGAACCCCGGACCCCTAGTACAGAAGTTGACACCTTACCCCTAGAGTCTAGACCACCAGGTCATCATCTTCCCTTCAAGTAACGTTCACTCAAAGTTAAAGACCTCCCATGATATTTCTTACGTTAAGTTAACTGCATCGTGATTGCTTCCATTTAAACACACGAGGAGATCCTTTACGTTAAGTTAACTTTAAGTTAACGTTAAGTTTATCGTGATCCCGACGTGACCTATCAAAGAGTCCACGACGCTATAAAAAAAACTACCAATGCCACTTGTTCGTAAAGGTTTTTTTAGTGTTTTTTTAGCTTATACCGCCAGAGTTTGTCAGATATATTTTTGATCTTCTACTGGCAGTAACGGATACGTAACCGTCTTCTAGAGCCGCGTAGTAGAATGATGAACTCAACAGCGAACCGTATACCGAACTGTACGCCAAACTACGCGGCGAACAATGACGGTGGTGGGGTGTTCGGTTCGCTGTTTTCCCGTTAGTATCGTTCAAACCCAAGTAGAATAATACATATCAACAAAAATCGACAAACACATATATTTGCATCCATTTTGTCTTGAAGAAGCAATGTAAAAAAAAAACGTATATGGAGAAATTTATTATTTTATTAATATAATGTTCTATCAACTACTCAGATTTAATAAAGATTTTAAAATTGTACTTACTTTTTATTAGATTTTATAATTTAATAATAACTTTTTTAGAATAATGGACCTCCCCCCTCCCCCCCACCCACCCTAAAGTTCCATCATTCCTGCCTGAAGATATTTATGTTTTAAATTTACCTTTTTAATTCTATAAATAATACCCAATGAACAGTACATACAATAGAACGGGTTTTTTTTTCTCATCTCTAGGTTGAAGAAAAATCTATGTTCGTCAAAATATTCGCTTATTCGTCCACACTGTTGAAACACGTTCTCACACCTCTTTGATGGTTCGTCGAAATACCGACATTGGGTGGTTAAGGGAAATACGCGCGGCTTTGTTGCAGGTTCGCTGGAATTTTGCAGCATTTAGCGTGGTTCGGCTTTCGGTTCGCCATTCTACTACGCGGTGTGTACGAGGCTTAAGGTTGGGCCAACACGTAGTTGTGTTACTTCGTCCTGAGTAGATGATTTGATGATGACGATGATTATTATGTGGAGCCAGCTTAACTCTTTAGACACAACTTACGTCCCATTAAACCGCTCGCTCCTAATCAGCTGTCAAATCTGATTTATTTTCACTTGTGGACGGTGGAGAGGGGGTGAAGGGTGGGGTGCTTATCTAATTTATATTCCAAAGTGCACACGCCATTTCTATGATCACCTATACAGGGTGGTACAAAGGAGCAATTGTTATTTATCAGCTAAAGATTCGAACCTTGACCCCAATCACCAACAATCCAATCTTTTACGAACTTTACGCCTTAAACAACGTGACTATGGGTGTGAATAAATAATTCACAGTCTTTAAACATCTTCAGAGATAATTTTTATCTTATCACCACGTCTTACCACCTATTCGGGTTATAAGCCTATGTACTAATTACTGTAATGTCTTAGGAATTATGAAATTTTAATTTAGAGGAAATTTGCCTGTTTTTGCGTGCTGTGAGAGTATAAAACCATTTTGGAAAAAAACACCCTCAGTATGCCCGATTGCGATCGAACCCCGATCTCCCAGTAATCTGCAGTCAAGTCGAATGTGAAAGTGAGGCTTATACCATGCGGCCACCGAGTAGGTCAGAGTGAATTCAAGTGTTTTTTTATCTTCTTCTTAATAAGGGCTTTATCTGAAAGAAAATCTATTGGATATACTTTCATGTATTCATACGTCAAAACATGTGTAGCCCCTTTTTCCCTTCCAGGACTAAAGCAGGCATACAAGTGACAAGATAAATTGATAAAGGAAAGATAAATGAAGAGTGAGCCGAAAGAAAGTCCAAAAAGCATATATTATGAAATAATATATACAATCATGATATCCAAACCCATCAGCAGTACGTAACTGAAAATAAGGTTATCTCCAGGATGGTATGATATTTAATAAAACCTGAATAGAAGTGAACACATTGCCAGATAACAGGATAAGATTAATTTTATTTAATCAATAACAAATAGATATATATCTCATCCAACGTAATTAAAACTATCAATAATTTCATGAAAAACAATAGTTTACTCGTCCAAAGGACTCACAATAATAAACTTTTTTTTTATTATAATGTATGGATAATATCAAAATGATGAGAATTCAATAGCCAGATGGACTCTAACTAAATAAAACAAATACTAGATGGACTCAACTAATAAAACAAATAGCTAGATGGATCTACTAAAACAAATAGCTAGATGACTTCATATAACACATAGTTATATTCTCGTATAATAGGGTCTCAAAAGGTCTCCGAATTTTATAAATAATGGACGTAACCTCACCATTACTTCAAATAAAAACAATTTAAAAGGTACTAGGCAAAGTAGAATTTATGATGTAAATATATGTATATTAATTTGCTCTGTCTAACTGACATCATAGTATTATCATAATACTAATAGCACCAACTGAATATATTTCATTTTAATTAATAAATGTCCCATACTAAATTTATTATATTAACCTAATATGTAAAAGGAAAATATTAAAAATTTCCCATGACTAATTGACATCGCTGTAAACAAAAATAAACATAGCACCAAAAGAATAACTTTTTAAATTTAAATGTCTTAAATACTTGTAAAACCTACATGACTTCATAATATCAATGATTTAAACACGTTAATAAACTTTAATTTTAAATATCTTAAATATTTGTCAAAACTAGACGATGGTATAATAGAATATTAAACAAAAAATTATATAGCAAAAGGTTTCGTAGTTAAATCCATAATAAATAACCGAAAAGAAATTTTGCATTATAAAGTCCGAAAAATAATTTTGAAGCTTAAATTTTATATTTGACACCTAGATGTGTCCCGAGTGGCTTGACCACTGATTACTGGCCGTATTATTTGCTAATCTGTGGCTAAAAATGGGAAGGGGGTGGTAAGGGTTACATATAAGAGATGTATAGACAACAAACGAGAGGGAAGGGGTAGTCAAGTATGGGAAACATGTGACGAGCAGCATATATATGATTCCAGAACAGTTTATTTTATGGAACGCGCAACATTTTAGCGCTGTAGACGTCACACTTTTTCTTCCCGGCATCTCTGTGAATATCCGAAGTTGATGCACCACTTGGCCTCACACCTCCAGTTCAATCAACAAGTGCGTGATGGTCAGTCGTGGCTGAGAGAAAGGGAGATCTCGGGACGTACACAGAAGAAAATGGGGCCATGGTAAGCTTCTGATATCACTTCTGTAGTTGTGGTGGAATACGACTTGAACCAACATAGTCCCAATTTTTATTGATTTAGAACGTTGTAGTTTCTATAAACGCTACACATGTGATCTGCAGATGTCACTTTTGATGTACCTATTAAATCCAAACACGCCTCGGTGGCGTAGTTGGCTAACCGCTTGTCGTGTTGAGCTCGACTGCTGAGGACGGGGAGATCAAAGTTCAAATCTCGGTCGGGTGAACTGGGAGCTGTTTTTCCTAAATGGTTTTCCACTCTCACTCCACGCAAATGCGGGTTCACTTCCTCTAATTCAACCTTCCCAATTCCTAATCCATTAGCGTAATTAGTACTTAAAGCGTATAACTCGAACGAGTAGTAAGATGTGGTGCTAAATATTATTATAATTAGTTAAATCCACTAATAATAAGAGGTAAGTTATTATCAATTTTGGCCGCCAAAATAAAGTTTGTATTTTCTAAAATTTCTCTTCCTATGGAAATGGTTGTGTATACTTCTTTTCGACTTCCTACAACAACTTACATGCATTATATTTTTCTGGTACATTTGTGTTATGTCAATAAAATAAACTTAGAAACTTGGCAGAACTTTTTTTTTTCTTTTCTGAATTTAAATTCGAAGATTTAAAAAAAAAAGTTAGAGAAATTTAAATATGATGACTAGAGAAGTAAAAAAAAGGTGGGGTTAAAATGTGAAATAAACATAATAACAAAAAAAAACATGAAAAGCGTGAACTTTTCCGAACTAACATTTCTATTCTATTTCGTTATGTAAACCATTGTGTGTAGGGAGTTATACTCCATTCACGGTAGGAATCACTCTCTGAAAGGTCCTTTTTCCTACCAATATCCTACTATATATTAGAGTTCTGGTAAGGAAACAGGCCTTTCAGAAAACAATTCCTACGCTGAACAGACTTTTAACTAAACATGAGGTGCTCTATCTTACAAACATTGCAAGCTACGAAGCAAAGCGTTTGTGCACCTTTAATCCTATAAAAAAATGGATTATTTCAAAGGTGTGGAGAGATAATTTTTACAAGAGGGGAAAGGGAATACACTAGAAAATTAGCGTAAAATACCAAGTAGTTCTTATAAATACACTGGTTTTTTTGGGGGTAGGAATGAAAATCATGCTTCAGTAGTCACGTGGTCTAACGCGCTACTCTGGCAGTAACTAGATGCGATGACGGGGAGATCGAGGTTCGAATATCAGTTGGGTAACGGAAGGTTATTTTTCCAAATGGTTATGCATTCTATCCACGCAAATGTGGGTACACTTTCTCTAAATATAACCTTCTAGTTCATAAAACTATTAGCATAATTAGTATGTAAGCGTATAACGCAAAAAGGTAAGATAGGGTTTCTAAAAAATATCTTACTAGCTTTATTTTCTAAAATATTCTACTAGGCTATATATTAGGATTTTGATGGTAAAAAGGCCTTTCAAATGTCCATTTCTACAAGACCAGTGTACCTTTTATGTATGTGCGTGTGCGTCTGTGTTTGAGGGAAAAAGGGGAGGGGGTGAGGTTGTGTATGTGCCTTTGATTTGACTCCTTTGCTTAGACACACTTACTCGTTACATTACCCCCAAAATAACGCAATTTGTTCTCTGATGTAAGTTGTGTTTACAAAAACATTCTGTTATTTAAAATGTTATCAGAAATAGTGCTATAATAGATGAATATTAAGAACGCATCCTGTTGATGAATATTAAAAATAATTAATTAATTAATATTTGGCTGGTGTCATATAAAAATATTATTAAAAAGATTTAAAATAAATGGCACAGTGCATAAATAACTATTTCACTCTTATTTATCTTAAAATATACATTTATTAAAAACTCGTAAAATTTGTGAAATAAAATATATATTGTTAAAGAAACACTTCACACTTCACCAAAGTGCATAGATGAAATAATATACTATGTTAAATACACAATGATTAAAGAGGATATCTCTTTCCACCAAAGATCATAAAAATCAATTTCAAATTCATAATGTTCAATAAAAAAAAAGTATTTACTTATAACTCAGTATGCGTATAACCCGAATGCGTATAACCCGAACGGGTAGTAAGACGCGGTGCTAATAATAATATAACTCAGAAATTATTGGTTTTATAAAAATATATTTCAAATACAAGATTTTTATTTTTTATAGTACCACATATTTACAATAATAAGTTTTTTCACATCTCAAATAGTTGCTGAGATATGATCAAAATTTTAAAATTCTGCTAATGTTAGGCAGCTTCAAATTAATTTTCATGTGAAAATTAAAATCTATATTAGCTAGTACATACATATTTACTTCACTATTTAAAATTATACACAATGTCACAGCTTACAATTTTCTTAGGACTTAGAACATTAAGTTAAACTCACTTAGAGAATTACACAGCTAAATATTTACAAGGCACCTCTTAAACAAAATCAAACATATGATTTTTCTTTATCATTTTACAAGTCTTGTTGATTTTATGTTGGGGGAGGGGGAGGAGGGGGGTTGTTCCTTCATCGATAAATGTACTGTACGTTTCTCTCTGACGGAATTCACACCTACTTTGCTAATTATGGAATACCATTTACGTCAACACCTGAGCTATTGATATTTCAAATATTACTTTTTTAAGTTAAATATTGACAAAACATTTACTAGTACACGAGTTTGATGTTTACTGGAATGAACACATTATTTTCTATATGGTGTATAGACTTAAAAACATGGCTTGAAAGTCGAAATTTTCCACCCTTAAAATTCCAAAATTCCACATATTTTGGTTGATCATTAAATTTCTAAATACTCGGGAAAAGAAAAGTAACGGGTATAGGAGAGTTGAATAGATCTTTATGAATTGAATGATGTAATTTAATATTGGTTGAGGAATGGGGGGGTGGGGTGGAGGTGGAGGGTCAAAACACAAATTGTATTGTAATCTATATTTTTTCCTCCTCCCCTGCTTGTTCTCCTACTACGGGACAGCTCCACCCGGGAACCCACTTGGTTTCTGAGTGGATTTATAAAATTCTGCTAGACTTTTCTCGGTTTTTGACATGTCCGGAGAAAACGCCTTATGTCCACATCTCGTGATGAATTCCATACCACGAGCCTGCCACTCCATCCTCTTCGTTGTGTGTCGAATCTCGACCTTGGCGCATGCGCGGCGTCAGCTCAATAAGCCTCTATCTGCATATAACAGGCTCGACCCTGTTATACAGGCATGCATTATTCCGTCAGGACTCGCTTCATTCTTGTCACGGGTACTGCCGGGTTGGGAGTAAATCACAGTTTCTTTAGAATAGAAAAAAATAAGTTTTAACAAGTTTATTTTCTCTATCTTACAATGTGAACTATATTATACGAAGCGTTCGGGTAAATTGAAGAGCGAACGAATATATTAGCGTCATAACTTCGAGAGAATACAGATGGAGATCTATTTAGCATATCATTATGGTTCACACAGCAATGAACACCCACGCTGGTGGTTGAGATGACGAAGACATCACTTTCGACCCGAGTTCATATCTTGGTCGGATGTGTATTGAGATTATTTTGTTTTTCTTTAACAGTATTAGAGTATCTCCCTCTATGCATATGCGGGTTCATTTAACTTAAATTCAACCTTTCTAGTTGCTACCCCATTTAAGTGATTAAATGTTATTATTATTATTATTATTATTATTATTATTATTATTATTATTATTATTATTATTAGCACCGCGTCTTACTACCCGTTCGGGTTATACGCACTTACGCTAATGTGTAATGGTAGGGTGATTGTGAGATGAAATGAAGGACCTACAGTTTAACGTGGAATCCGAACCACGGTGGCGGCCTGGCATTCCACACATTCACAAGATGTCTTGTCAGAGGTGTAGGAAGGGTTTGGTAATCAGATAAATCTGTGCCGGGACCGAGGATCGAATCCCGGCCGCCAGCACAGAAGTCTGACACCTTACCCCTAGACCATCAGGTCACCCGATTAAATGTTGATAGTCAGGATGGTAGTAAGACATGGTGAAAAAAATATTTTGATAACTATGATTATGATAACTACCCTAATTGTATAAGGGCGAGAAAGAATTTTAGGGGTGATCTACCCGCATTTGCGTGGAAGGAGAGTGAGAAACCATTTTAGGAAGAATCACCCTCCTCATCATCAGTCCAGTCTTATGCGATAGTGATGTCTTAGACCATGTATCCACTGAAAAGGGTAGACATATTATTTTTAAACGGTCATCCGTGTATAGATCACATGACATGTGGTAAAGGCCCCGTTACAATAATTCAGACACTTGTCAAAAAAAGGTCTTGAGCTGTATATTTGCACAAAATTCACGTTTTATGTGACTCCAAACCCAAAACTCCATCTATGCCTGTCTCTGGGGTTACATACAGCCCAAACAATTTGATGTATTTTGATTCAAACGTGATGTTTATCTCACGGTGTTTTCTATTTAGCCTATATTTAAACGATTCAAATTAAGGGTAGTAACCGAAAAAAAAATAATTTGAAATTCAAAACTTTTTTAAAATTTTCATAGTGATTTTGATCAAAATGGATATCTATGAAGTGTTTAACACAAAAAATAACAAAAAACATTCTTCCATTTTGGGGGAAAATCATTTTAAGGGTAATTTACTGAAGATTGATTTTTGAAAATTCGAAATATTTCGAAAATTGCTCAACGATTTATTTTAAAATTGGATATATGGGGAGCGTTTGACATGTGGGAAAACCTCTTGTGTTATTTTTAAATCGTGATGAATGAGTTTAGGGCAATATTTGAAAAAATGTAAATCTTTTGGAAATGACATAAACGTGTTTTTAATGGTGTCTGGAGAGTTAGTTACCTAATAAATAAGACTATATGTTTGTTTTTATAATATATATTATTATTTATAAGGGTAGTTTACTCATTTTTGAAAATATTGTTACAAAATATCATACACTATATGATACATTATGTACGATTGTGTAGTATTATTCTCAGCACAGCGTCTTACTACCCATTTGGAAAATCACTTCGAAAAAAAAAACCACCCTCGTACATCCAACCGAGATTCGAACCTTGATCTCCCCCGTCATAGGTAGTCTAGTCTACTGCTAGAGTAGCACGTTAGACCATACGACCACAGAAGCGATACATTCACCCATTAAATTAAAATTATTATATATATAGAGGGTTGCTTACAGATAAATACAAACAGTTTAAAACTACAATGCTACTAGCTTAAGGTTGAATAAAGGGGATATATATATGTATATATATACTGTACATGTGTGTGTTCTCCCAGAACGTCGATGGTTAAATTAATCCATTCCTTTTGAACGGAGTTTAATAATTCTATAAAGTTGGTTCATTATTTATTATATTAACCTCAAACGTCTCTGAGGTACACCTTCCCCAAACCCCATAAAGTCCCGACAAGGTAAATGCCGAGAGCTGCTATAATTATTTTCACACTCGGCTCCAAACGGAGCAGTTTGTAATCGAAAGTTTCGAAATGGTTGTATTATTAGGTGTTGGCAAGTAGCTTCAGTAACCTTTACACATCTTCCCTCCCATCTTATTCGCCTTCTCTTTCTATCTACTCCCCTCCTTGTGAGTTAACCCTTAAACCTCCTATTATGTTTCCCCCTAAGCTCACAACTTCACACCATCCCCCCCTCCCCCTTTCTCACAATTACCTTAACCCGCCACTGAATCGCTTTCATGTTTAAAAGGGGTACAGGTGAAAGAAAACCCTAATTAATTTTAAAGGACGTTCAAAGCAATTTAAACGGTTCGTAGGTTAAAAATATATGTTCGTTTACTGGAGCAGATATCTTACAAAGCTATTATACAGCTAGGAAACACTCTTCACCTATTATATATATATATATATACAGGATGTTTGGAAACTCATAGCCCAAACTGCACGTATAGCTTGTTTGTAACCAAAAGTAATACAAAATACCTTACACTTACATCCGGAAACCTATGCTAGTACCATTAAATTGTGTCCGAAATTTCGGTGTACAGCCCTGGGAGAGCAAAGCTGTTCAAGCATGCGTGTACAACAGGTTGCATAGGAGCTAGGCGTTTGGCACTAAACCCCTTGACATCTTGGAGCACGTCAGCAGAACATAACACAATTAATAATAAACAAACACACCAGTCCATCTAGAAATACGTATACTTTCTGAGGGTCATCATTAACGGTCCTACATCACAGAAAGTGCTTGCCATTATCATATGTTCTGTGCTGAGCGCCTAGTTCCTATGCAACTCTATGTACACGCGCGCTTGACAGTTTTACTCTCCAGGCGTTGTAGGCTGAAACTTTGAACCCAATTTAATGGTGCTAGCATAGGTTTCTGGATGTAAGTGTAGAGGGATTTGGTATTACTTTTGGTTCAAACAAGCTATATGTGCAGTTTGGACTATGAGTTTATATCCAATGTTTAGTACAGAAGTAGACAGTTGACGAGTGAAATCATTAAGGAAGATCTTGTTTGGAAAAAAAAAAGGATGGATCTAGTTTATATATAATATATATATTATATATATATACACCTATATCCATCCTTTTTTCTGTTACCTTTCTTTAATTTTTTCTTTTTTAAGCCCCACGTCTTACTACCTGTTCAGGTTATACTCATACGCATTAAAAGTTTATAAGTTTAGGGCAATAAACGCTAACCCTCATTTTATTTTATTTTAAATGTGCTAGTATGGATTTCTGGTAGTTTACTTCTTGAATCAAAAGCTGTTTTTATAGTCGGTCAAGACCTAGAGGGTAACTAATATCGACGAATATTTTATTTATTTTTTATAGCTAGATTTACACATTTTATAGACGTTTAAATAGTGAAGATATCCCATCTAAATATGTGAGGGCTATCATATTTTTGAACCGACCCCTCAATTAAGAGGGAGGAAGGTTTAATTTATAGGAAGTTTACCGGCATTTGCGTGGAAGGAGAGTGGAAAAATATTACGGAAAAACCATCCTCAGTACACCCAACCGGGATTCGAACCTCTATCTCCCCGTCATCGGCAGTCCAGTTTATTTCGAAAGTGATTCCTTAGACCGTGCGGCCACCGAAGCATGTTATATTATATTCCGGTGCCTCTGAGGCATTGAGGCACTGAGGCTGATTACCAAAGGTGATGCTCCGTCTAAGTACTCGTCAGGTTTAAACACATAAATAGATTAAGCTAATGGGGTAGGATGAGGAATATAGAATTTTAAGATAGATAGATATATCCGTATTTGCGTGACGGATAGTGGGAAACAATTTAGGGGGGGGGGGTCTAAAAACACCTGAACACGAGTCTAACACTGATCTTACCGTCACCTTCAAAGGGAAGAGGCCATTGGGAAGACTTAGACGCAGATGGGAGGGTAACATTAGAATAGACCAGAAAGAGATAGGGTGTAATAAGGGTGACTGGATAGAACTAGCTTAAGATAGGGATAGGGTTTAATGAGGTGGACTGGATAGAACTAGCTCAAGATAGGGATAGGGTGTAATGAGGTGGATTGGATAGAACTAGCTCAATATAGGGATAGGGTGTAATGAGGTGGACTGGATAGAACTAGCTCAATATAAGGATAGGGTGTAATGAGGTGGACTGGATAAAACTAGCTCAAGATAGGGATAGGGTGTAATGAGGTGGATTGGATAGAACTAGCTCAATATAGGGATAGGGTGTAATGAGGTGGACTGGATAGAACTAGCTTAAGATAGGGATAGGGTTTAATGAGGTGGACTGGATAAAACTAGCTCAAGATAGGGATAGGGTGTGATGAGAGGAATGGATAGAACTAGCTGAAGATAGGGATAGGGTGTAAAGAGGTGGACTGGATAGAACTAGCTGAAGATAGGGATAGGGTGTAAAGAGGTGGACTGGATAGAACTAGCTGAAGATAGGGATAGGGTGTAATGAGGTGGACTGGATAGAACTAGCTGAAGATAGGGATAGGGTGTAATGAGGTGGACTGGATAGAAATAGCTCAAAATAGGGATAGGGTGTAATGAGGTGGACTGGATAGAACTAGCTCAAGATAGGGATAGGGTGTAATGAGGGTGACTGGATAGAAACTAGCTTAAGATAGGGATAGGGTGTAATGAAGTGAATTGGATAGAACTAGCTCAAGATAGGGATAGGTGGCGGCAATGAACTTTAGTGTTCTTAACACCGTAGAGAAAGTAAGTAATAGTAATATACTAAAATGGGATATACTTTCACTTAAGATAATTAATATATTATTTTGAATTGCAACACCCTCAGTACTTTCAATGTTAGATTAATAGGGTGCCCTAGCGATCAAACTGTTTTACACGCTTGCGTTGGAGCATGCAACCATAGACGCGGATATCTGACATTGTAACGACACTAAAATAGTCTGCTATCGTACCTGAGAGGCATTGAGGCATTGAGGCAATGAGGCAAACTTTATATAGAAGGCAGCCCAGCCTGGATGCTTAAAGTAATTAATGTTTGTATTTAGCACTGCGTCTTACTACCCGTTCGGGTTGTACGCTTATGTACTAATCATGGTAATGGTTTTATTGCTCAGGAATCCTATATTTAAAGGAAGTGTGGCCACACTTGTATGGAGGGAGAGTGGAAAACCATTTAAATATAAAAATCATAGCACCAAACCAAGATTCAAACCTTGATCTCCCCATCATCGACAGTCTAGTCTACTGTGAGAGTAGCGCCTTAGACCATGCTCCCACCAAATCAGGTAATTTAATGTTTATTTATGAGCCTGTAAGCCAATTGTTTGGATTCCCGTGGGTAGGGTTATCTGTGTGTTGTGTGTCTGTTAGGAATAATGTCTTCGGTAAAGTTAGCTTGTAAGTCGTGCTCTGATTTCTCTAAGTGATGAAATAGTATTCGTTAAATACTCCACGTAAAGTTACCTTAGATTTATACTCGTAATATTCATTCCTAAAGTCTTTAAGCCATCGGTTTATGTAACGAACAATTGTCTCACTATCTTTGCTATCTTCAGTGAAAGATAACATTGGTATGGATAGATAGCAGGGTCACCATACTCCTATTGCATATTATTTCGACACCAATTTGACTCAAATATTTAAATGACTCAAATTCAAGTCAGAAACTTTTTTTATTTTTTGTGCACCGCGTTTTACTAGCCTTTCGGACTATTATTATTATTATTATTATTATTATTATTATTATTATTATTATTTATTAGCACCGCGTCTTACTACCCGTTCCGGTTATACGCACTTACGCTAATGTGTAATGGTAGGGTGATTGTGAGATGAAATGAAGTACCTACAGTTTAACGTGGAATCCGAACCACGGTGGAGGACAGGCATTCCCCACATTCACAAGATGTCTTGTCAGAGGTGAAGGAAGGGTTTGGAAATCAGATAAATCTGTGCCGGGACCGAGGATTAAACCCAGGACCTCCAGCACAGAAGTCCGACACCTTACCTCTAGACCACCAGGTCACCTATATACTCTTATGTACCAATTACGTTGATCGTTTTAGGCATTATGGAGGTTATATTGATATGAAGTGTATCCGCAATTGCTTGAAGAGAGAGTGGGAAACTGATTTTGTAAAAATCACCCTCAGAACACCTGACCGAGATTCGAACCTCGATCTACCCGTCATTGGCAGTCTAGTCTATTGTGAGAGTAGCGCCTTAGACCACGCGGTCACCGAAGCAGGTTTTTAATTTACTTAACTTGTGTCTGACGTATATGCAACATTTTAAGATCAGTCAATATTACAACAAAAAAAGGTGACCTGATGGTCTAGGGGTAAGGTGTTGGACTTTTGAGCTGGGGCCCGGGTTTCAATCCTCGGTTCCGGCACAGATTTATCTGATTACCTTCCTTCACCTCTGACAAGACGTGTATTAATCACAACTTGTGAATTTGTGGAATGCCAGGCCTCCACCGTGGTTCGGATTCCACGTTAAACTGTAGGTCCTTCATTTTCATCTCACAATCACCCTACCATTTCACATTAGTGTAAGTGCGTATAACCCGAACGGTTTGTAAGACGCGGTGCTAATAATAATAATAATAATACAAAAAGCATTGATATAATACTATACTCCCCCCGGTTACGCCACTGTCTGTAAACGGTCTCGCTAACCTTTCAATCACATGTGACGGAAATGTCAAGAGAAGAGATTTAATCGGAAGAATCGTTGGAAGTGAAGGTCACAGACAAAAGGAAATGAGAATAGAAATGGAGAGAAAGAGAGAGAAGGGTGATAATGAAAGCTAGAAAAGACTGCAATGATTCAGCTGTTTTTGTCGTCACTTCCAAGTTATCGTAAAAAAAAATATGTATCAGCGTGCCATGACTGTGCATGAAAACTTAGCGGTCACTGCGTTTTGTTTTAGTTTCTCACTTCTTCCGCCAGAGTGATACCGTTTGGAGTTGTAAAAATGATAGATTTTTGGCCGAAGTGTAATTTGATGTTTTTTAGACTTTTTAGTCTTTTTTGACTATCACCGTTTAATTAATTCTGATTGTTGAAGGTCGATGACGATGATTCGTGTTTGTTTTTTACGTTGTGCACCAGTTGTTATCTTTCAGTCATGACAATTTGCCGGTGATAAAAAGTATAAATATGCTTACTCACCACTTCGCTCGCGGTGTTTAGTTTAAAGGCGATCCAAAATAACCGCTCACTAAGTGTCAACGTGTGAAACTACTAACATCAGTGGTTCAGGGAAACTTAATTCTCTTTTATACTGTGTTGTTTGCAAAGGTGGATAGGATACTTACCGTAATTTTACACCATTGGTTAATTAAAATAAAAGTAAGTAATTTACTTCTTATTTGTTTTTTTCTGTTTCACAGGCTATTTCTTGTTTAGGTTTTTTTCGTTTACTTTTTGGTGGTTAAATCTTTTGTGGTGTGGACCCTAAATTTTATAACAATTAATTATTTAGGTAATTTACATACCTCTTAATTTAAAAAATACATATTTTGCAATTTGTATTTACAAATAATACAAATATATTAAAAGTAGTCATATTTAAGAAACACAAAATATCACTTAATATTATTAATTTGTTTAGATATTATTTGTTCTTCGTGTGATTATTTTTTTTAAATGTATTACCTTTACAATATAACTACTTATGTCCAAACTCCACAATTTTTTTTAATTTTATAAAATTTGTAAGCTAAACAATTTAACTAAATTATTGACATCACTATTAAATGAAGATATTAGAGAAAGAGTTAGGGTACAGGGAGTACATGAGATAGCAGAGGAAGTAAGACTGAGATGGTATAGTCATGTAATGAGGATGTTGGAGTACATGAGATAGTAGAGGAAGAAAGACTGAGATGGTATAGTCATGTAATGAGGATGTTGGAGTACATGAGATAGTAGAGGAAGAAAGACTGAGATGGTATAGTCATGTAATGAGGATGTTGGAGTACATGAGATAGTAGAGGAAGCAAGACTGAGATGGTATGGGAATGTAATGAGGATGTTGGAGTACATGAGATAGTAGAGGAAGAAAGACTGAGATGGTATAGTCATGTAATGAGGATGTTGGAGTACATGAGATAGTAGAGGAAGCAAGACTGAGATGGTATGGACATGTAATGAGGATGTTGGAGTACATGAGATAGTAGAGGAAGCAAGGCTAAGATGGTATGGTCAGGTAATGAGGATGTTGGAGTACATGAGATAGTAGAGGAAGCAAGGCTAAGATGGTGTGGTCGTGTAATGAGGATGTTGGAGTACATGGGATAGTAGAGGAAGCAAGGGTGAGATGGTGTGGGCATGTAATGAGGATGTTGGAGTACATGAGATAGTAGAGGAAGCAAGGCTAAGATGGTGTGGTCGTGTAATGAGGATGTTGGAGTACATGGGATAGTAGAGGAAGCAAGGGTGAGATGGTGTGGGCATGTAATGAGGATGTTGGAGTACATGAGATAGTAGAGGAAGCAAGGCTAAGATGGTGTGGTCGTGTAATGAGGATGTTGGAGTACATGAGATAGTAGAGGAAGCAAGGCTAAGATGGTATGGGCATGTAATGAGGATGTTGGAGTACATGAGATAGTAGAGGAAGCAAGGCTAAGATGGTGTGGTCGTGTAATGAGGATGTTGGAGTACATGGGATAGTAGAGGAAGCAAGACTGAGATGGTGTGGTCGTGTAATGAGGAGGGAAAAAGATAGTATGACAAAGAAAATGCTTGAAATGAATTATTGAGGAAAAAGACTGCAGGGGGGGGGGCCTAGAAAGAGGTGGGAAGAACAGATAACAGAAAGTGTGCTATTCAGAGGAGAAGAATGGAAGCAATTAAAATAGGAAGAATGGTGGAAGAATGAAGGAAGATTGATGTATTTTACTAGAATGACCTGGCCACAGGATGGAAACAGTTGATGATGGTTATGATTATTATGAATTAAATGTTAGTTTCAAAGAACTTGAAAATGTATAACCTAAACAATATAGCTAAATTAGTATTGTTATTCCCACGATAAGTGCTAAATTAAAAAAATAATTAAGCTGCTTAGACAAAATTAATTAAATTGTTTGACGTCCAAAAATATGCTAAATTTATTAAAATGTTTAAAATAAACAATAAAACTTTATTATTAACCTTCTAACTAAATTATAATTTAACAGAAATGAAAAAATTCACAAGATTGATGATATAACTAAATTACTTGATGTCCACAATATAATACTAAATTTAAAATAAAATTAAAACGTTTGAACTAAGCAATATATCAAAATTATCTAGGCTCCACACTAAATGCTAACAAAAATTATTACACTTATGTAAATAACTGATAATGAATCAAATGTAATTCTAAAGTAATATTAAAAAATATAACATCATTAATTTAATACCTCATTGTACAAGTAAATTAGCAAAGATCTTATATATTTGTGCTCTATATAAAAGTGAAAATAATTATAAAAATTACAACTTATCTAAAAAAGTTTCCTTACAACGCTTTAAATAATTGTAAAAAAAATTGTTAGTAGCGCGTTTTATTAACGGTTCGGTCTATACACATCTATACTATCACGATCAAATGTTAAGTTGAGAAAGGTTGACTTTAGAGGAAGTGTGCTAGCATAAGCGTGGAGGTAGAATGGAAGATGATTTAGGAAAATCCAACCTCAATAAATGCCGACTGCGAATTGAACCTTTATTTCCCTTTTATCGGCAGTACAGTGTGTCGTGATAATGAATGACCCCTTAGACCACTTGATCACCGAAGGGGCTAAGTTATATTATTAAAAATTAGATTATAGATTCAACCTTATTGATCTTAGGTTAAAACGCTCGCCTTAGTACCCAATATTTATGGATTTTCTTGAGTGATAAAAATCCGTAGCACATCTTACTTCGAAGGAGAAGTAAAGCCATCGGTCTCATGTCGATTGTGGAGTGTAAAAACCCCTGGAATTGATGGGCCCTTTTGTTCTTGATCATAGAAATTCTCGTGTGCTGATATAATCAGTCGTTCAGAAAATACACGTTAAATACTTCATATAAGTAAAAAAAAAAAGTTTTATAAACGACTTTAAATTTTATGACATCGATTCAATTTGCCACAAAATATCAGGGGATTGTTATAATTTTGGCTTTCATATAACTTAAACGTATAAGATATATGAAAACATATTATATTTATCTTATACTACTATAAAGCCATATTGCTAACTCACTCCTTCACTGGCATTAATGTTTACCCACTTTCAGATGAGCTAGAAACTTAAAATTTGATAAACTTATAACTTCTAGCCTGTAGCCACAGGAAAATTCCAAAAAGTTAAAAATTTTAAATTTTAACCTCTAAAGTTGCTTCAATATTTTAAAACATTTTTTCAAAGTCGGTGCGGACCTTTCTTTAGAGGTCTCTTTGGTTAAACGGTAAGAACTTTCAAAAAACTGCTGTGGAATTACATTAGTTTACATCCACTTGCAAATAAAACCACTGGGTTTGGGGGTGGAGCCCCCAACGAGCAAAGCGAGTATATAAATACTCTTATGTTTATATATGTGTGTGGGAGGGGGTGAGGGGGTTTGGGGAGGTCTATATCTAGTAAATAATGTATAAAAAAGTATTCCATCAAATTATGTTGGTTCCCCTTGTGTAATATAATGTTCAATGGTTCAGGAACAAGCAAACCATATGGATAGATTTTACCCAGTACCCCACCCAAATTTTTATTGGTGTGTATTATATTATAATGTAATTTGTACTCTCCCAAATTCTAAGATATTAATACTATTTATAGCTTAAAGATAAACTAACCCTAACAGACACTCTTTCTTTCGAAGCTTCTCAAAACACCCACGCAAGGTTGGGGTTCGAATCCACTCAAGTGTGATGAGTTTTTTTTTTTTCAAATATTTTCCCGTGTAAGAAAATAAAAGTGTCCGCATGTTTTATTTTGACTTGGAAGCTGTAGCTCAATCCTAGATTTGTAACCCGGGTGGGTGTAGGTTTTCATCAACATTGTTTCTTATACTCTCTCTAGGCGAATATTTGTTCCCTTCCTTTTTTATTGGAGGTCTCTTATAACAATTAGAAGTGCGTAAGGTAGTTTCTCAAGGTACGGTACTAAAGTTTTTTTTTTTTTATTTCCATCAGGAAAATGTCTGTGTCTGCGATTAGAGACGAACAGATGGCCGAAGGTTGGAGGACGAGTCCTAACACTTCTAAGCCTCCTCTCCCAGATCCTCGTTTCAACTTCTTCGACTGGCTGGTGTCACCGATGGGAGAGGATGGTGTTGAAGTCTACGATGAGAACAAGGAGAAGATTCTCAAAAAGTTGAAGTCACTCCTCGAGTCGGGTGATAAAAGCGACGTCACCTTCCTCGTCGGAAAGAAAAGGAGAAACAGTTCCGCCCCACAAGCTGATCCTCTCCTTGAGGAGTCCGGTCTTCGACACCATGTGCTTTGGTCCCATGGCAGAGAACAAAGAAATCGTGGTCCCCGACATCGAACCGGAGACTTTCCACAAGTTACTTTACTACATCTACACCAACTCT
Source organism: Timema cristinae (assembly GCA_039000515.1). Taxonomy (NCBI): domain Eukaryota; kingdom Metazoa; phylum Arthropoda; class Insecta; order Phasmatodea; family Timematidae; genus Timema; species Timema cristinae. Next base: position 69,109,212 of record JBCFYV010000003.1, on the reverse strand, counting down.
GTATCTTTGACCGATGTCGAGTCGTCCTGCGAACTCCTCTACGCCGCCAAAAAATACATGTGCGACGGACTCGTCGAGGAGTGCAAGAAAAACATATCTTTCCTCTTGGACTCTAACAACGTGTGTTCTGTGTTCGAAACCATGATAGATCTCGACGAACAAGAGTTGATGTACTACTGCTTCAACGTAATCCGTCAGAAAACCTCGGAGGTGATAAAGCACCCTAGTTTCCTGAATCTCAGGAAGGAAACGTTAGAGATCCTTCTAGGGGAAGATTACTTGAGCGTAGATTCCGAGCTCGATCTGTTGGACGCCGCCTTGCGTGGACGGCCCGACGCTGCGACGTCGAAGGTCTCGAGGTGAACGCTGTCAACAAGAGAAGGATCATGCGACCTTTCCTCAAGAAGATCGTGTTCCTGAGTCTATCCTCACGACAGTTTGTTTCCGCGACTGTCTTGAGGGACATCTTGACCGCTGAAGAGTACCGGGATATAATCTCCAACATTGTCGAGAGCAACTCGTGCGCGATGCCCCCCGGTTTCTGCGCCAAGCTTAGTCGGAGGTGTAACTTCTGTTTTAACGGCAGTCCTCGGGCGATGAAGAAGAACCTTGGATTTTGCCCCCATTGTAATTTGCAGAGCTGTTGCTCAATATCAGTCACTTACAACGCGAAACAATGTCACGTATGTGGTCTTATCATCCTTTGAACTTGTAGAAACGTTAGTTGTTTATCACTAATTACTTTGTCCCCTTATCTTTGTTAAGAAAAACTTATTAAGTGATCTCATCGTTTATTTATAATGTTTGTTTCATTTGATGAAGTCATAACATCGCGAAACTTGACAATGGCCTCGGAAAATCTCATAGTTGATAAGTTTTCCCCCCAAAATAAGATTAATAAATTATTTTACTATAAAGAGATTATTTAGTAAATTTCTAAACAGTATTTTAATTACTGGAAGACTAATAAGAAATATTATCATTAGTGTTTAATGGCACGTAAATAATGTGAAGTATTTTTCTCCACAACTTTATTAATGGCGTTATGCTTTGCTGTGATAAATAATATTACTACCCCATTAAACATAGTATTACTATTGTATTATTATTAATATTATTTAATTTATGTAGAAGGTAATCTCAAAACGAAATATTAGTTAGTAAATTAATATCGAGGACAAACAAAGAAATGTCCTGCTCAAATAAATTATTTTAAAATGTCTTACCTTTAATATTTTCTTCTATTATTGTAATAACACACGTGTGTAAAATTCCTCCACAAAGATAAGTTGTCAAGAGTGTAATACCCTAGTTCCTCCACTTGTATGGAATGGGGGGGATAGATGATTAAACCCCCTCCTCCCTGCGTTGCATGAAAGTATACGGGAACACTAGGAGATCCACCTAGGAAATTACAAAATTAGATTTAAAAAAATGCACTAACGTTGTTGGTTGAGAACCTTTTATTATTATTTATATAAATTATTGAAGGTTCTAATAATATAATTATACAAGGCTTTTACACTTGGACTGTCTATCGCTTCCTTGATTTGACGTGGAGGATCTCAACCTCCTCCCAGTAGAGAAACTCGTCCCTCCGACTCCCCCGTGGAGGAACTAGAGCCTTCAGGCGAGGAAATTGACTCCCTACAGTGGAGGAATTGTATTACCAGTGGAGGTAATTGACATCTACCTGTAGAGAAAAATCACCTCCAGTAGAGGAAATTGACCCCCACAGTGGAGGAATTGTATTACCAGTGGAGGTAATTGACATCTACCTGTAGAGAAAAATCACCTCCAGTAGAGGAAATTGACCCCCACAGTGGAGGAATTGTATTACCAGTGGAGGTAATTGACATCTACCTGTAGAGAAAAATCACCTCCAGTAGAGGAAATTGACCCCCACAGTGGAGGAATTGTATTACCAGTGGAGGTAATTGACATCTACCTGTAGAGAAAAATCACCTCCAGTAGAGGAAATTGACCCCACAGTGGAGGAATTGTATTACCAGTGGAGGTAATTGACATCTCCCTGTAGAGAAACATCACCTCCAGTGGAGGAAATTGACTGCCTACAGTGGAGGAATTGTATTACCAGTGGAGGTAATTGACATCTCCCTGTAGAGAAACTTCACCTCCAGTAGAGGAAATTGACCCCCACTGTGGAGGAATTGTATTACCAGTGGAGGTAATTGACATCTCCTGTAGAGAAACTTCACCTCCAGTAGAGGAAATTGACCCCCACAGTGGAGGAATTGTATTACCAGTGGAGGTAATTGACATCTCCCTGTAGAGAAACTTCACCTCCAGTAGAGGAAATTGACCCCCACAGTGGAGGAATTGTATTACCAGTGGAGGTAATTGACATCTACCTGTAGAGAAAAATCACCTCCAGTAGAGGAAATTGACCCCCACAGTGGAGGAATTGTATTACCAGTGGAGGTAATTGACATCTCCCTGTAGAGAAACATTTACCTCCAGTGGAGGAAATTGACTGCCTACAGTGGAGGAATTGTATTACCAGTGGAGGTAATTGACATCTCCCTGTAGAGAAACATCACCTCCAGTAGAGGAAATTGACTCCCTACAGTGGAGGAGCTTGACCCTCGGATGGAGGAAATTTACCCCCACAGTGGAGGAATTTTATCCCCAAGGGGAGGTAATTTACCTCTTTTTGTAGAGAAACTTCCCGTCCAGTGGAGGAAATTGACTCCCCACAATGGAGGAGCTAGACCTCCCCTGTGGAAGATTTTGACCCCTTATTGGAGGGACTCAGCTATGGAACAAAGGGACCTTTTTAGAATTATGGATTAGACAAGGTCTTGTGGAGGAACTAAACCACACCCTAATAGCAACCCCGTCTCTTTAAGACGGTTTGTAAGTTATAACCTAGCCTTAGAGAATACACTTGGGCTAATTCAAGAGAGTAGGGAAGAGTTGGCGCTGAACGATCCAGTGCAGCTGTTAGGATATGCAGATAATTTGGCTTTGTTTGGCAATAGTAAGGAAGCTGTTGCAAGAAATGTAAAAATTGTATAAGAGGACAGTAAGGGACTAGGTTTAGAAGTGAAAGCTGAAAATACAAAGTATATGATCACACAGAGAACATAATAATGAAGACGATAATTTAAAGATTATTGCGAACAACGTATCATTTGACAGCGTTAATGAGTTTAAATCTTTGGGAACAATTTTAAAGTTGCAATAACATTATCAGAATGAAAATTAGGAAAATAATACAGTCGAGAAACACATGCTATTTACTCAGTCAGTGACTGTTAACATCTAGCCTAGTGTCCAGGAATATAAAGCTCAGAATATACAAAACAATAACTATGACTGGTTGTTCTCTATGGGTGTGAAATTTCTTACCTTACATGACAAAAAGATATATTAGGGTGTTCTAAAACAAGGTGTTTAAGGTTTATTTTTGCTCCAAAAAGGGATGGGGCCACTGGGGAGTTCAATAGGCTACGTAAAGATGAGTTACATATCCTGTAATCATCACAAGATATTGTTGGGATAATCAAGTCTCTTAGAGTACGTTGGAGCAGGCATTCAGCGCTAATAGGAGAATTTGGAACCGTGTTCTCATGGTATTTACTATCAAACCCAATGGGAAGAGACGATTAGGAAGACCTAGATACATGCGAGGGTGACATTAGAATGGACCTGAAGGAGTTAGGGTGTAATGAGGTGGACTGGATAGGAGTAGCTTAAGATAGAGATTGGTGTGCACTTTTGTAAATGCAGCAGTGAGCTTTCGCGTTCCCAATACCATAGAGTAAGTTTGTATAGGTAGAGAGTTCACAGATAAACCCAAACACAGATATTGAACTTGATGATCTCCATATTACACGCATCAGTGCTCACTAAATATGACTAGTTCGCGAACGAATAGTTCAAATTAAACGATTATTCCGAATGAACTAGCTGAATTAGTTCACTTCTTGGAAGTAATATAAGTCAAATAGAATTTCAAGGTGACAGTAAGCAACCGTGATTTCCGTCCGATCTCGATCAAGATATAAAGTTTGGAGGGGGGGGGGGAAGAAGGAAGAATCAATGCCGAGAATCTCACACGAGTTATTATGTTTGAGTTGTAAATAAGATTTTATTTTATTCACATCCACCTTTCTCAGTAAAGCTAGCTACTCCCCGAACATAGCTTCAAGTATCATTTCTACAATATCTATCATTTTAAACTTTACAGTATTAAGGTGAGGATGTAGATAATGTGAGTTAAGATCAGTGCTTTTGGTGACCTGGGGTCTAGATATAAGGTTTGCTGGGGTCCGGGGTTCAATCCTCGGTCCTGGCACAGATTTATCTGATTGCCAAACCCTCCTTCACCTCTGACAAGATATATCATTGTGAATGTGTGGAATGCCAGCTTCCATCTGGTTCGGATTCCACGTTAAACTGTAGGTCCTTCCATTTCATCTCACAATCCCCAACCATTACACATTAGCGTAAGTGCGTATAACCCGAACTGTTAGTAAGACGCGGTGCTAATAATAATTATAATTAATTATATATTTCAGTGTTTTTGCAATTTATGTAACAAAACTTAAAAAAAAAAAATTAAACCTAATATTTCTTCAGTAGAAACGTAGAGCTTAGTTTTTTTTCCCATCTTGATATCAACAATTTTGAATATCTTTCAAAGGTGTCCTGGAATTTAATGACAACTTTTTCTCTTTTTTTTATGAAGTGTCCCATCTAATACCGCTATGTTCATAAAGTAGTTGTACTTAAAAGTATTTTTTTTAGATCTTTAGGAATCAAGCTTTTTTGTTCACCCACGAAATTGGTTAGTACGAATTTATAATTAATGCGATGACGTTGAATAAATAATTCTGTAGAAGCATAATGTATATATTCATCTAGAATAGGGACCAAGAAATAGCCAATATATTAGAAAAAGCAAGTTAATGAATGCTGTTTAGACGCACACAATGAAGCAAGTTTTTATATTCGTCAGTGGAACAGGGCAACTCATATTAGCATATAGACAACAGACCTTTCAGTCTGAAATAATCATTTCTTCACTCTTTATACTTTATCTAGGTTGTGATAGTGCTTAAGTGCAAAATTAATTCAAATTAAGATTATACCATCTTTACAAAATAGTTCTTCGAAATCACCAATTAGGAAAAATCATCCGGAATTATTTTTTCTCTTTGGAGATTATCGGATCATTGCTGCTAGCGCAATCTTGGGACGTACTGAGGCACTGGCTGGGTAGTCTATTAAACGTCTCTGTGGATCAGTCGCTAAGAATAAAGATCATGTAATATTTCTCTTATATACATTCGAGGCACCAATCTCTGTGATTTAATGATAAGTTGTATTGGTTAATTTGAGCCACTAAACCCTTTATAAAAGGTACTGATAAAAGTATTCTAATACAACTGGGAGGTGTTTAAATCCACTCCACAATGAAGTAATATCGTTTGATAACCGATAAGGTGACCTGGTGGTCTAGGGGTAAGGTGTCAGACTTCTGTGCTGGGCCGGGGTTCAATCCCGGTCCGGCACAGATTTATCTGATTACCAAACCCTTCCTTCACCTCTGACAAGACATCTTGTGAATGTGGGGAATGCCAGGCCTCCACCGTGGTTCGGATTTCACGTTAAACTGTAGGTCCTTCATTACATCTCACAATCACCCTACCATTACACATAAGCGTAAGTGCGTATAAACCGAACGGGTAGTAAGACGTGGTGCTAATAATAATAATAATAATAATAATGATAGACCGATGTAGTTTTATTTTAATTTGAAAATTGTACATAGGCATATTTTTCTACGCACTTTTAATATAATAAAATTAAGCTTGCGAACAAATTAAACCAGTAAAAATAGATTAAGCCAATAAAAATGTTGACAAAATAAAAAAAGAGTAAAAAATGACGTTGATAATGATGGGATGATGCCTGGATGCTTCAGTGATAGTGTTTTAGTGCACTACGCCAAAGATCACCGTTCAAATTACTGAGTCAAGTAGCAATTTTTCATCTATAACTAAAAATAAATAAATATATTATTAATTATTAGGTTGAACACCAGGGCTATTAACGGCTTTATCTTAGGAGCAAGAATATGGGAGACTATTTAGAGAAATTGTACTCATAACCACTTCAGTGACCTATGTTCTAACACGCTACTCTCACAGAAGACTAGACTGCCGATGACAAGGAGATCAAGGTTCGTATCTCGGTCGGGTGTATTAAGGGTGGTTTTCCCTAAATAGGTTTCCACTCTCTCTTCACGCCAATGCGGTTACACTTCCTATAAATATAACCTTAGATAGGCCTTATAACCATTAGCGTAACTGGTACATAAGCATATAACCGAAATGGGTAGTAAGACGTGGTGCTAAGAAACTGTATTCACACTAACGTGGAAAGAGGATGGGAAAACCACATTTATGCGCTACATTTGAAAAACCAGCCCTCTAATGCAAGTGGCCCAACCTTCATGTAACTAGTGAACCAGACTAGTTTTTGACGTCTAGTCCACGTGACCACTCATGCGCGTCCCCTGGTTTTGAATGTAATAATACAAAAATCTGTACTCTAAATTGAGCCTCTTCGGTGACCACGTGGTCTAACGCGTCACACTCTTAAAATACTATACTGACGATGACGGAGAGACCAAATTTCGAATTACGGTCAGATGTACTGAGGATGGATTTTCCTAAATATTTTAGGACACTCTCCATGCAAATGCTGGTACACTTCCTCTAAATTCAACCTTTCTAATCCCTAACACATGAGGATAATTAGTAAATGTGCGTAAAGCTTTAAAAGGTAGTAAAACATGGTGTTAAAAAATAACTTTTATACCTCAAACCACTTAAAGATATTGGGTAATACTTTTTTAAATTAATTTAAATATGACAGAGACCTCTTTTAACCATAATATAAAGTGTATTAGAAAGCACTTATTATTGTCTAACAGATGGCAGCACTGATTCAATATTAGTTGAAATTGGACATCCCCCCTTTCCCCTGTACTATTTTTTGTCTTTTTGTTTTATTTAGAAATAATTATTTTCAACTTTTTTTTAAAAAAAAAGTTTAGTTTAAATATTTTACTGGTCTCCACTCCACTGTTTTCTAAAGAAGAATATAAAAAACCGTAGCACAATGCCACGTCTGGCTCGAGCTGTATTACCTACGTGTTTGTTATTTGTGTGTTTGGACAGGCTCTTTAAGGTGTATTGGAAAGAAATCCAATATAAGATAGGTCCAGTCGACCACATACTGGCGACTGGTGGGTGTTTTTAGTAAATTTTCCCGTCTGTACGACCCTTGGAATAACTATAATCAGCCCGCCAGGGCGACAAAGATTTTCATGTTTAGCGTTTATTTTGTTTCTATGTTGGCTAACGTCCGGGAGCCCCATCGGGGCTGTTTTAGTATTATTTATGTCATTTATATTCTATGTTTATACATGTTATTACTACTTATCGCCACAAAAATAAAATCCTAACAAACAAACAAATACAACTTTGGCCAAAATTAATAAAGTATATCTTCAATGCAAACATTTAAACCTATTATAATAAACAGTTTTTATTTTAAATTTGTTATGGGCATCACAGAATTTGAACAAGACTTTTTTCTCTTGGTTTAAAACGTTTCTCTTTAAAAGTCACGATGCTTATGACAAATATTCAAAAACTGTTTAGCTATCTGTAGAAAATTAAATTAACTAATCAACTCGAAGAATGTTTTATTTATTTGGGTCAGAAAATGTTTTTTTTTTATTTAAAAAACATTAAAATACAGACTTAAAACTCAGTCCTCGTCTATATAATCTTCAGTTCTTAAAGAGGCTGCCTAGGTAGCTGAGATATTTCAATCAGATGTTGCTCTTAGGTTGAATTTTGATCAAATCTTTTAAAAATACATGAATTTGGTGTTTACTGAACACATCCCCCCTCCCCCATAACCTTGTACAGATAGAGGCGTGTGAAAATTGTTTTAAAGTTGACATTTTCTACTATAAAAAGTCTAGCAATCCACATTTTTGGTTGAAAATCAAATACCTAAACGCTCGGGAAACTAACGGTAACTGGTATAGGAGTGTTAGAATGAATCTTTTTGAGTTTAATGATGTCATTTAATAGGGGACTCACAAAACAAATTGTAATGTTAACTATACTTTACTCTTTCCCTGTTTGTTCTCCTACTTACAGGCAGATTCACCCACAAACGTTATAAGCCCAATTTTTACTGGAATTTAAAGAATTTCTGCTCGAATATTATAGCACCGCGTCTTACTTTCCATTCGGGCTACACGCTTAGGTACTAATTACGGTAATGGTTTTAGGAACTAGGAAGGCTATATTTAGAGGAAGTGTACATGCATTTGCGTGGAGGTTCGAATGTAAACTTTTTTTTTAAACTCAGTACACCCGACTGAGATTCTACCCTTGATCTCCCCGTCATAGGTAGTCTAGTCCAACATGAGGGTAGCACGTTAGACCCCGTGGCCACCGAAACGAGTCCTTAGCAACCTAATAACATTTTTTTTAAAAGGACAAACAAATAAATACATTTAAAGATATTTAGATATTTTATTCACAAAAAGCGAAGAAGAGTTTCGGCAGAAAGTGATCGCCCCAATCGTATTGGATTCCCCTTCCCCCTTCCTATACCTCCACGTTACTCGAAAATTGAGTGCAACTGGTAGCCGGTCGGCCCCCTGGGGGTGGGGGGAATATAATATCACCTTGTCATTCATTTCACACTGATGGGAGAAGAGATGAGCCTTTAGTCGGAAATTGGAAAATGCAGTGGAAGCGGTGTCTCTTGGGACGTGGCGACTAGAATAGACGCCTGGCGTCCATCTCCACAGCTACGACGACGCTGAGTGACGCTGCCTTGAAGAGGATGTTTACCTCAAGGTCACTAGGGATACATAGATAAATGAGGGGAAGATACGTCACTTTTCTGGAGATACCAATCATTGTTAATACCAAAGTTATTTTGTTTGTTTTTCTATCATCTCGTCTTAATACCTGTTCAGGTTGTACACATTTATGATAATTACTTTAACAAAATAGGGATGAGGAAGGAACCATTTTGGAGGTAATCTTCCTGCATTTGAGTGAAAGGGGAGTGGGGAACCATTTAGGAGGAAAAAAACACACCCTTATCAGACTCGACCGAGACTCAAACCCTGATCTCCCCATCATCAGCAGACCAGTCCAGCAAGAGAGTGACGCCTTAGATCATTCGGTCACTGCCAAAATGTATTAATAGTTTAATTGAGGAAGGTAGTATAAGAGTAAGTGCACCCGCATTAGGTGGGAGAATGGATGAGGGAAACGTATTTTATAAAACCCACCTCAGTGGTCTCATTGATTAAGACGTCACTCTCGCAATAGACTGGACTGCCGATGAGGTGGATATGGAGGTTAGAACCTAGGTTGGGTGTACTGAAGTTGGTTCCCAAACTGGTTTCTCATTCTCCCATAACACCAATGCGGATACACTTCCTATAAATATAACCTCCTCGATCCCTAAAACGATTGGAGTAATTAGTACACAAACATATAACCCTAATAAAAAACACTAAAGTAATAAAAGAAGACATATAGAGCCTTTCTAGGGTATTTACAATACTAGTTAGGCTTGCCTGGAGTTAGGTTGCATTACATTCCCCATTTGACTTAAAATAAAAATGGCAAACTGGAGAGTCGGTTAAAATCATAATTGAACGTACCTGTACATGTATTTATGAACTTTATCGTGACCTGTAGTTATTGGACGGAATTTTCTGGACACACTGTCTTTTAATCCTTTACTTGCAGTAATGTGATACAAACTTTGATATTTTAGAAATCATTAAAACCATATTTTTGAGCTATGGAAATAGGTATGGAAACATGATTGAAAAAAAAATAATAGAGGTTATAGATGTGAGATAGCATGATTTCGTCCCAAGCTTCTCAATCATATTTTCCCTCTCTCATTAGGACCTTGTGTTTATATATTTAATGGTCAAAGGTGTCAGAAGGATGTAGGTCTACAAAGAAAAAAAATACTAGATATTACATAATCACACAATGTTTCTCATAGGCCTATCGTATGTTTTAATTTTTGAGTTTTTTCAAAAGAGAGAAAAGCAATAATAGTATTGTGAAAAATACTTTAGATATGGATTCAGAAAAAAAAAAGTTACAGCTATTTTTTTTAACTAAAATTTTCCAAAACTAATAATCTGTAGGCTGGAGGATATTTTTATTTATTATGTCACACTTACAAGATACCCACTTTTAACCAAATCGTTAAAGCCATTTATAAAAAATGTTGAGTTTTAAAATATTAGTATTTGGTCAGTAATACTTTAATCCATTTTTTTTCTATCAATAAACAAACCTTGAATAAGTTTTTCTGATAAAAGCAAATATAAAGCTACATTTACCATGTAAAACAGTATATATCAACTTTGAAAATTTTTAAAGCATTTTAAAAAAATTGAATTTTGAATATTAATACCCCTTAGATCGATCTTTCTACGAAAATCAAGTATACAGTTTTATTTATCATATCATATAAAAATCTTACCAAATATCAATTTTGAACCAAATCGATCGAGTCATTTTCGAAGTATTTCAAATATTCAAAAATAAGTTATTTGTAATTGGTTCTAGGACTAAAGTCAAAATCACGATGTAAACCCCTTGAACCTATTTCTAACATTGTAGGAAGTGTGACGGGAAAACCAGACAAGAAGTTTACCAATCATTAACATAGTTTGTTTTATTTAAGGACAATCAGAAAGTAAATACACAACTAATGCAAACAAGACAATATAGCGTACAGCGCTTCTTCACCAAGATCTAAATAACTCTCGGAGTTATGGATATAATCTTACTTTAACAATATCTGAAAATAAAAGGGGAAATATACAGTTATATGTTTGTTGTAAGTTATAACAGTAGAACTAATTGACATCGTGGAATTCTATGGTTCCTTCTACGGTTCCCTCAATAATAGCGTTAATTGCGCGCAATTAAACAATATTTATCATACATTTAAACTTAGACCAAAAACGATAAACATATACGAGTATTTAACTCTAATGAAATCAACAAAACGTTGATTTTAAAACAAAACGTTAGGCCAAGCCTCTACTCTATCACCTAAGTGCCCTCTATACTCCCTTTTTTATCGTCGTCACCTATCCTTCCCGACTACCCCTTACCTCCCACCGCGACTTCGTGTTGCCGGGACTGTTCCTGCACCTCCCACCGCGACTTCGTGTTGCCGGGACGTTCCTTGCCTCCCACCGCGACTCCGTGTTGCCGGGACGTTCTTTTGCCTCCCACCGCGACTCCGTGTTGCCGGGATTCTGTCCTCCCACCCTCCAACCTGTTCATCCTTTCCGACGGTGACCCCACGGGATGGGATACACCCACCGCGCCGGCAAGGCCCACCGACATAAGACTCTAAAGAAGACAGCGACCATCAAACAGTACTCCACCCATGGACCCATCTACTACTGCAGCCACCAGACCTCCGAACGCCAACACTCCGCTCCAGGATCTCCGAGAGTAGATAATTCCTCCCCTCGACTTTCCCCCACACCGACCATCCGACCCCCACCTACTCCAATTCCCCCTTTTAGTCCTGAGGGCTACCATTTACACACGCTGACCATCCCAGAACCCGCCTATGTTTTCTCCCCATCTCCCTTCCTTACCCCCATCCACTGGACCACGAGATCGACGCCTGACAACCACCATCGCCCGGAAACTGGACTTCGACGAGACAAAACCACTCCACGCGGAGCCGCAGTAAAGGGATAACAACCTGCCCGCAACATTTCATAATTCCTAAGTTTTACTTATAAATAAGCCCAAAACAGTAATTTAGAAAGTCGTTCCCCATTTAAGTCAAAAATGCAATTTTGAATAAAAATAAATTACGGTCCCAAGTCACCGTCCTCACCAAGCCTAGTCGGTGATATAATAAGTGACAATTCCAAAATCGCGATCTCTATATATACAATTATTGCATCCACATAGAGGCCTGGAAAGGGAAGGAGGGGGGAAATGATAGAACAAACGTAACAGCAAAGAATGCGTCTAGTGGCACCTAGAAAGTTCCAGGTCCTCCTAGCGACGGAAGTGATAACTCCGTCTGGCCGCGTGGAAGTTTAGTCGTTTCCGGCCGGCCACGGATCGAGTCCCGAGCAGACAGTTGGTTGAAGGCTCCGCTCAGTCTGTTGTGCCAGTTGGAGGGTAGAGGTCAGAGCTCGGGCTTTGATGTTGGTGTTTGTGTTGTAGCTGATCACGAGAGTCGGTGAGTGTAGACCCATTCGATATAACGTTAACTAGTAACTCGTTACAACGATTTCAGCTCAAGGTATGACCGACCATATGACATGTAAATATTAAGCTTTAAAAAAAATTCCATTAAACCGTTAAGACGGTAATCCCGGCTTCAGATATACAAAAGAGTTGTTTTTTTCAGGGACACATCAAACGTAAATATCCCTTAAGGTCGAAAATTTTCAAGATTAGGATATTTTCTCCTTATATGAGTAAATAAGTAGTTTGTACCCCCACTTCGATGGTCGCGTGGTCTAACGCGCTACTCTCGCAGAAGACTAGACTGCCGATAACGAGGAAGTAGGGGTTCGAATCTCGGTCGAGTGTGCTGACTCTAGTTTTTCCAAAATTGTTTTCCACTCTCCTCCACACAAATGAGGGTACACTTTCTATGAATACAATTGCCCTCATCCTTAAAAAAATACCACCAGTGTAATTAGTACATAAGCATATAACCCGAACAGGTGTTTGCTAAAAAATCAAATAGTTTGTGTTTTGCTGAAGTCCTTGAAAAGCAAGTGAGCCCTCTCAACTCAATGTGGCAAGAGGTAGTAAAGATGTCAGCATTCGTAAGGACTGACACAGTACAGGTGTTATATTATGTGCTGACTGTTGCCAGGAATAAGCTGGCAAACACGCGCTCTCTAACACTGGCACGGGCCAAAAACACATTTCGACGAACTTTACGAATAAAATCAAAACTGGGGCACCACATTTGAGCACCAGTGGGAGATAGTCTCTGTATAGTGGTTGAAATGCAACGTTCAAACCCCGGTGAGGTCCGTTTCTATAGGTCAAGTGGGCAGAGTCATTTACAAGACGGCCTAGAGATCTGAGTTTGATCCTCTGCGCTTAAGAAAATATTATAGGCATAATTTCTCCAGATATAGAAAACCAAACCGTTCTAATCGACCGAATCTAATCATTAAAAGAAAACATTTACGCCAAAAAAAAAGAAAAGATAAATTTCAATTTTTAGAAAACGACTATTTATTTTGACATGGATTTCTCGAACTTTACAAAACCTATTTTAACATTTTTTTAAATAAAATCATTTAATTAGAGGATTATTTTATAAATTTCCAAAAGAGAAACTTCCATTTATATTTAATTAACTTTAGTCGGCGAATGCATATTTTCTAAAATAACAGCTCCCGATGTCATAAAATAGATTCTTGAAATTTAGATTGGCACCAAAATCACTAAAGTCTTAAAATATTTTGGAATTTACTAAAAAAAACTCTGTGATTTGGCTAAATATAAAAGTAGACTTAGGCGATTTTTCATTTGAGTATGGCTCTTTAATAATTAAATTGTGTTTAAAAATATAATTTACAATAGATGTTTTTTGGACCACCTGTTTTACCGTTTTCCATTATTGTCCTTTCTTTGTATAGTATTTGAAATATAGCTGGACATTTTAATTTAAAAAGCTAAACTTATTAATACTATTGAAAGTTTTATAGAAACAAAGTAGATAGTCCGTTTATGGAATGAACGCACCTTTACGTGGTGAATAATATATTTTATGTATATTCTTCTTTGAGTATAAAATACAACATTTCTTCTTTTATTAAAATAATATAACATTCTTAATGTACTTAGTGGTAATTAAATAACTTACTTCATCAGTATTAAATTCGCAAGTAGCTACTCATAATATAGTTGGTAAATTAATTATAATTTTAATATCATATTCCCTATAAAAAAGAGAACACAGAAAAAGTGTCAGGTGACTAAAAGAATAATAATTTAGAAGTCCTGATATAGAAAGATTTTAGTGGAGAGAACTTTTTAGAATATATATATATATATATATATATATATATATATATATTATATATATATATATATATATATATATATATATATATAAAATATCACTAGCTCAAGGTCGAATGGCGTACTTTTGTAAGTGCGACAATGAACTTTCGAGTTCCTAATGCCATACTGTTAGTGATTATCAAAGAAACTTAACACTAATTCAGTTTATACGCAGATGTACTAATTACGATAATGTTCTAAACATGAGGGGTAGGTTGAACTTATAGGAAGTGCATCCGAATTTATGCGGAGTGATAGGGTAGTTTTTCTTAAATTTATTTTCACTAAGTACACCGTCCGGTATTCGAAATCAAATCCCCTCATCATCAAAATTCCATTCTATTGCGGGAGTGAAACCTTAAACCAGTCGGCCACCGAAGCATACTGTGATTTTCTTAATCTCTAGATTAATATAGATATAGATATTATTTGGGTAATTGTTTCGAAATTTAATATATTTGGCTTATAAATAGATGTTCTATATTACTCTTCTAGCGATGTCAAAAAGAGCATGGCCTAACCTTTGACGCAACATTAAAAATAACATAGGAATTACAGCGTTGCCAGATTTCTACACGCACCCAACTCTCCCTCTCATCCCTCCTAATTTTTTCTCACAGCTTTCCGTCCCTCCCCCCCCTTTTATCCGGTCGACACCTTCATTTGTTTACGTGATCAGGTTTTTAGCCGCTATTTAGCAGACTGTCGAAATTCGTACCGGTCTGTTACCAAAGCTGGCCCAATGAGATGTGCTTGCGTAATAAACCTCAAGGAAGGTGGCAGCACCTACGATGCGACCAATCGATATTTTTGCATCTCGTTTCTTTGTGGAATGAGGTTGTTTTGGTAGCCTACAAGTTTCTGTCAATAAAATAATTAAAACATAAACGTTTGAGGATGAGTGTGGATCGAGGGATGAAGCAAATATATGAAGGTAGAGTGTGTGGATCAAAAGGAAGAGGTAGACTATGTAAGACGTGGCTAAATGTTGTAGACAAATGTGTGAAATAGAGGAAGATTAAGAGTTTTGAGAATAAAGGAGCATGTATGACTCAGTGTATGTGTGTATGTGTGTGTATGTATATGTATGTGTGTATGTATAATATATGTGATAAATGTTATGTGTAGTATATTTGTATATGTTGTATGTATATATGTATATGGTGTATGTATATATGTATATGTTGTTGTATAAAATGTATATGTGTGGTATGTTATATGATAGTGTGTATGTCATATAATTGTGTATGTATATATGTATATGTTGTTATGTAATTTAAATGTGTGTGTATGTATTAGTATGTGTGTATGTATATAATGTATATGTGTGTATAGTATATATGTATATGTGTTATGTATAATATGTAAATGTGTGTATGTAATATTGTATATGTGTTATGTATTATATGTATATATGTTATGTATATATGTATATGTGTGTTATTATATATAATGTAGTGTGTATGTATATATGTTATGTGTGTAGTAATATTGTTATAGGGTGTATGTATAAGTTATGTGTGTATGTAATATGTATATGTTGTGTATATATATGTATATTGTGTGAGTATATATGTATATTGTGTGTATGTATATGTATATGTGTGTATGTATATGTTATGTGTGTGTATGTATATAGTATATGTGTGTTATGTATATATGTAATGTTGTATGAATATGTATTGTGTGTGATTTATAATATATGAGTATATTATTTATTTATGTATATTTTGTGCGTTGCCATTTTTTTAATTTGATAATTTTGGCGGTCAACCACATAAAATACTTGTGAACAAGAGGATGGGGAGGTTTTCATTGATTCCCCCCCTAATGTGGCACCCCTATCAAACGCGCATCAGTTGGATTTAAACACGTTATGGGCGCATAGCCGACGTTACTAAGTAAGCCAGCTAGCGAAGACGGCGATGAGATTTCAAGGTGCAAAGTTGCCAAAAATAAAAATATTTCCTCTTCTATTTCTTTGTATTAAACCCCCCACCCTTTCCCCCTCTCTTCTGAGCCCCTTAAGATTCAATCTTACCTTACCTCACCTCTCAAGATGAGTTTTCTCGGTCCGTAGAAACCCCCTCCTCCCCTGTAACCCCCACCCCCCACCCAGAATTCCCAATCTGACGTGGCGAAGGCTCTCGGAAATGTAGCTGAGATTCCTCTTTCAGTTTGTTCTCATTTAGCCAGTGAAGTGTTATCCGACGAATAATTTTTGGATAATACCATTTGTTTTCTTTTTCAATCACTTTTATTTAGTGTAAGTATATGAATAATTTATTATATATTTTTAATTAAGGATTTATTTAAATATATTTGATATATATTTTTTTAATGGTAAGTTAGGAAAATGTATTTATGAAATTTGTGAAGATACTGGTTTATTTTTAAAACATTTCTCCCGGCACAGATTTATCTGATTTCCAAACCCTTCCTTCACCTCTGACAAGACATCTTGTGAATGTGAGGAATGCCAGGCCTCCACCGTGGTTCGGATCCCACGTTAAACTGTAGGTCCTCCATTTCATCTCGCAATCACCCTACCATTACACATTAGCGTAAGTGCGTATAACCTCAACGGGTAGTAAGACGCGGTGCTAATAATATAATAATAATAATAATAATAATAATAATAAAACATTTCTATAGCTTGGGATTTTAAACTCTGCATACTTTTCTCAAATGTTAAAAAATATGTCCGTAATATTAATTACTGTAATTTCATGTTATTGACGTTAAATTTTATTATATCTAATAATATTGTTAATATATTCCGGGAAAGGGGAGGGTATGTCATGGGAAAACTTATCTTAGTTGATGATATATTATATAGTTGTGTGTGTTAATTCTATTTTCGTCCCCGCGTCTTACTACCCCGTCCGGTGATAAGCTTACTCTACTAACCATCCTAATGTGTTAGGTGTGAGGATGGTTGAATTTTGAATAAATGCACCTGCATATACGTGGAGGTAAAGTAGTAAACCATTTAATTTAAAAAAAAAACTCGGTACATCCGACCAAGATTCTAACACTAATATCCACGTCATTGGAAGTCAAGTCTAATGAGAGAGGGACACCTTAGTCCATTCAGTCAACAAAGATGGCTATATATTGATTAATCTCTCCAGTAAATGAGTGGCTTTGGTACATCAACCACAGTAATAACTAAATCCAATCACTCGTTTCTATGGCGTCCACTCTCGTGTTAGACTGGATTGCTCTTATTTATTATTATTATTATTATTATTATTATTATTGTTTTTAGCACCACGTCTTACTACCCATTCGGGTTATACGCACTTACGCTAATGTGTGATGGTAGGGTGATTGTGAGATGAAATGAAGGACCTATAGTTTAACGTTGAATACAAACCACAGTGGAGGCCTGGCATTCCACACAATCATGAGCTGCTGTTGAAGGCTAGATCGGAGTTTGAATCCTGGTCAGGTCTACTGAGGGTGGTTTTTCCTAAATGTTTTCCTACTCTCCTTCCATGCAAAGGCTGGTAGACTATCTCTAAACTGCTCTCTTCTTCATCCCTATCTCAGTATAGTAATTATCATATATACGTATAACTTGAACAGTTATTAAGAAGCAGTAATTAAAAAATTAATAATAAATGACCCGCCTCGGTGGCGTAGTTGGCTAACGCGCTAGTCGTGTTGAGCTCTACTACTGATGACGGGGAGATCAAGGTTCAAATCTCGGTCGGGTGAACTGGGGTGGTTTTTCCTAAATGATTTTCCACTCTCCCCCCGACGCAAATACGGGTTCACTTCCTCTAATTCAACCTTCACAATTCCTAATCCATTAGCGTAATTAGTACTTAAAGCGTATAACCCGAACGGGTAGTAAGACGTGGTGTTAAATAATAATAATAATAATAATAATAATAATAAATGGTTTCTCGTATAGGTGGGCACTCCAACTAACTTGCGTATAGGTTTATATTTCTTGGAGTTTTGGTGTCAGGGAGGTTAGAGTTCGTATCTTAGCAAGTAATAATGAAGATGAGCAAATGTTTTCACGTGATCTCGGGTACATTTACTTTTAATTATACATTCATCAACACTGCCCCGTTTGCAGAGTTTAAAGCTGGGTATGTCTCAGAGCAGAGGACGTGTTGGAAAATAAGTAAACCCCTGGAAAATATGAAAAGGTACAGGGGAAGGACCGTTTTTTCCCTTTCTAATTGAGCTAGTGCTGCCATCTGTTTGACAATCAAGAGACCTTTCTAATGCATTTTATATTATGGTTAAAAGCGGTCTCTTGTCATATTTAAATTAATTAAAAACGTATTTCCTAGGGTCCTTATGTGGTTTGAGGTATAAAAGTTGTCATCCTGAAAAATATGTGTGATGTAACTTCCCCATTTTCCCTCCTACCCTTCATATGTTACATCTACCCAAGCGTGGAGTTTAATTCACGAAAGAAAAGACATATTCTATGCAGAGAGTCGAACCGGAACCGATCACCGAAATTAACAGTTATTTTTTAATGAACTGGAATCGGAACCTTTAAAAACACTATTCTGAAAAAACGGAACTGAAATTGGAACCGTTAAACAATTTAGGGTTCATAAAGTTTCTAAAAGGTTCGTTAAAGGTTCTCTTAGTTTTACAAAAATATATATAATTTTGATAATCTGCACACATTTGTTTCTCTTTAGCTTAATTTAATTTTGAAATGTTATGTGTTTTCTTCTTTCTCGGTAAGTTCTTAAAGGACTTGATATATTTTAGTTTACTATTTTGTTTGAAAACACTTTTATAAGGTTATTATAAAATAGTTGATGAGCCCTTAGCAATACACACTAATGAGTTTAGATTCCAGAGGAACATTGTGACTGTCACATTGTTCACGGTTTTCTTACTTTAATGTTTAAACTAGAGGTTTAAAAAGCAGTACCATTTAGCTTTGATAGACATCAGATAATAAATAACACATCACTTAGAAGTTGAAATACGAAAATTAAGAAATCATCTCTTTTGGACAAATAGTCTAAGTCTATTGTACTAAGTACTTCCTGGAAGTGAAAAGAAATAATGATATGGACCACATTTATTAAAGATTTACGTTGTATCTATCCCACATCGGTGATCGCATGGTTTAAAACGTCACTCTCATGTTAATACTGGGATTACTAGTGACAGAGAGAACGGGGTTTGAATCCCGATTGGATGTATCTAGGATTATTTTTTTATAAATGGTTCCACACTTTTTCTCTCTTCAAAGATAAGTACAATTAATCTAAAATTCTATCCTTCTCATTTATATTCTACTATTGTAATTAATGTATGATTACAGCCCGAACTACCCGCCTCGGTGGCGTAGTTGGCTAACGCGCTTGTCGTGCTGAGCTCGACTGCTGAGTACTGGGAGATCGAGGTTCTAATCTCGGTCGGGTGAACTGTGGGTGGTTTTTCCTAAATGGTTTTCCATTCTCCCTCCACGCAAATACGGGTTCACTTCCTCTAATTCAACCTTTCCCATTCCTAATCCAATAGCGTAATTAGTACTTAAAGCGTATAAACCGAACGGGTAGTAAGACGTGGTGCTAAATATTATTATTAAATATTACAGCCTGAATTATTACTAATACACGACTGGAAAATTATTGTTAAATTGATGTTAGTATAAATGTACCAACATTTGTTTTTCTTTGTTTTCAACAGAAAATGAAGAACAGACGTAACAGATAGCGTCAGGGGCCCTTTGGGGCCTCGGATGTTTCTTCGCTTCCCTTTTCAAGGGACAACTTTAAGTTTTTACTACAACATATCAAGGTAAGAAAAAACTGGAGGTTCATGCACTAAGAATTAAAAGTTTCAACCAAAGCTCTGATTTTTTTTAGAAAGCCTATTTTTCACCACTAACATTGATTGAAAATCACCAAAATTTGGCTTTATAGAAATATATTTTATTTAATTTAGTAATTAAAACGTTATCAAAGGGTTCAAATAATACCTACTTTAAGATTACTGTATCATTTATATTTAAATTATTGATTAAACAGATTAATAATATATAATTGTAATATTTGAATTCATGCAATTGTGGCAACATGAGTTCTCAATTTATCCCTCGCCTCGATGGTCGCATGGTCTAACGTGCTACTCTCTCAATTGAGGAGATCGAGGTTTGAATCTTGATCGGTTGTACTGAGGTGTGATTTTCCCACAGTGATTTTCCACTCTTCCTTCACGAAAAATGAGGGTACACTTCCTATTAATATAACCTTTCTCACCGCTAATCCGCTAGCTTAATTAGCACGCTTATAAACCAAACGTCTGGTAAAATGTGATGCTAAAAATATCAAATAACGATCTTTTTTATGAAAATTAAACTTTAGTTGGACATTTCCGGGAAACTTTTTTTTAATATCGCACAAAAAAAACCTAAATACTTTATTACACATGAATTGAAGTTTTTCTAAAAATAAATAATCAGTTAACCATCCTTAAATTATTATTTTTATTTGAAATAACAAGTTGGCAATTTTATTTTAAATGTATAATATTCCTCAGATACACATTATGAAACAAAATCGTAATGATTATTTGAAAAAAAAAATCCAAAAACCTTACATCAATTTATCTCCAAAACAATAAGCTTATAAGTTATAATACTATTAATTATGAAAATAAAACTCCTCAGGTATTCAATTTTAATAAAATAACGAGATCATTTTTAAAAAATGTATTAGTTATTAATAAAACAGTCGTCAATAACCTACCACAATTTTGGAGCTACAGCCAAGATCCCGATTTCAGTTACAAAATATAGCATCATATATATAACATATAAATATCAAATTTGAATAAAATTCATCAATCGGTTTTGACTGTAAGCCCATAAAAAAGACACATAATATTATACATTTTACTTTTAGTCCGGGTGTGTTCAAAAATATCCACGATTAATACACTTGCTTTAAATTAAAGGTAAAAACTTATGACATTATTTAACTATATGTTAGTATTCTAACTTCTATAAAATTAATAAATCCATAACTTATAAAGCTAATTTAAATACCGATAATATTGAAAGTTGTCAACTATCACTATGGCAGATGGCCACCAACCAATTAAATTAGGCCCCTACTATTCTCAGAACGGCAACTAGTTTAATTAACAGTGAATCACTCATGCCTGTGTGAACATTGATTGCAGATCAATGGCACGTTAATTAGTTTCCTTGTCCCTTGTACGATCATCGTACGGTATGATTTACGCCACTGAATTAAGGCGGAGCTTTGCTTCTAGAAATAGCAACCAGTTGGGTTTATCTCCTGGTAACTACTTTATACAGTCCATTATTCATAGAGAGAACATATATAACATTTAGAAAAGATACTACAGTCAAATTTTCATATAAAGAACTGTGTCTGACATCTGGAAATATTATAGTCAAATTTGTATATAAAAAACCATATCTGACATCTATAAAGTATACTACAGTCTAATTTTCAAATAAAGAACTGTGTCTGACATCTGGAAAATATTATAGTCAAATTTGTATATAAAAAACCATATCTGACATCTATAAAGTATACTACAGTCTAATTTTCATATAAAGAACTGTGTCTGACATCTGGAAAATATTATAGTCAAATTTGTATATAAAAAACCATATCTGACATCTATAAAGTATACTACAGTCTAATTTTCATATAAAGAACTGTGTCTGACATCTGGAAAATATTATAGTCAAATTTGTATATAAAAAACCATATCTGACATCTATAAAGTATACTACAGTCTAATTTTCATATAAAGAACTGTGTCTGACATCTGGAAAATATTATAGTCAAATTTGTATATAAAAAACCATATCCGACATTTATAAAGTATACTACAGTCTAATTTTCATATAAAGACATATCTGGAATATAGAAAAGATACTACAAGCATCCTCTAATCTTTTCATTTTGACATGCTCATTCAAAATACTTACATACATATTTACATACATACATATCGAATACAATACGGGGTGGGCAATAAACTGTGCATCTATCTCAAAAAACAACAACCGCGTACTTAATCTATCCTCACTAACTTTCTCCACACTTCCCTATCCTTGCATACTCCCTTCGCTTCGACAACTTACATACACCGAGTCATACATGCTCTTTTATTCTTAAAACTCTTAATTTTTCTATTTTTCACACATTGGTCTACGAAATTTAGAAACGTCTTATATGACCTACCCCCTTTGTTTAATACACACACTCTACCTTATATATTAGCTTCGTTACTCATATTATTTCAGAAAGGTATTTAAAACCAGATTACTTATGAATCAAAGAAATATGGTTTAACATAATTTAGTCATATTTACTCTTATATGTGTACTTCTTTGTTTTAGGTCATTTTGGGGGAAATAAATTTAGCTTGGTAGGTAGTGTGAATACCAAGCCAAGTAAAAAAAACCAATTTAACTAATAATCAAATTAAATAGGGCATTTTATTTTACTCTGCAATACGTAAAGGTTTACATTAATTAATCTACCAAATGTATCTACTCTAAAAGGTGGGTGACCTGGTGGTCTAGGAGTAAGGTGTCGGACTTCTATGCTAGGGTCCGGGGTTCAATCCTTGGTCCCGGCAAAGATTTATCTGATTACCAAACCCTTCCTTCACCTCTGACAAGACATCTTGTGAATGTGGGGAATGCCAGGCCTCCACCATGGTTCGGATTCCACGTTAAACTGTAGGTCCTCCATTTCATCTCACAATCACCCTACCATTACACATTAGTGTAAGTGCGTATAACCCGAACGGGTAGTAAGACGCGGTGCTAATAATAATAATAATAATAATAATAATAATACTCAAAAAGAGAAAATTTAAAACCAAAATTGGCAAATAACTTTTTTTCTGATATATTAACATGTTCTATCCACTGCTAAAATAATCGAAATATGATATAAAAGTAATTAGGAAAATACCCTTTTTTATAAATTTCGCTTTCAAATAGTTTATTTGCGTCATTTAACCGTTGTACTAAATCTTAATATAAAGGAATCTTGTTGGAGAAGCAGGTTTTATAAAATACAAACTTTTTCCTGTCGACAAACTGTTTCGGTGGTCGCATGGTCTAAGGCGTCGCTCCGTTAATATATTGAACCGACGATGATGGGGAGATCAGGAATATAATTCCGATCAGGTATAGGTAGGGTTGTTTTTTCTATATTGTTTTCCACGCTCCCTCCACACGAATAGTGCGTATAATTCAAATGGGTAGTTTGGACACGGTAATTACAACAAGAATAAATGTTACAGTGCATCGCACATATTTTCTCCCGCTTTTATCTTAAAATAAACGTTCGCGTTTACTAAGAACTCAAAAGATTTGAGAAATGAAATAATAGGTCTATACATTGTTTTAGAAATATTACGCCAAAGATCATAAATGAAATAATAATATAAACTGTCACTTACTCTATGGCATTAGGAAATAGGAACACCGTTACTGGAAAATTGAGAAACGAAAGACATCTTTGTCCACCAAAGAGCATAAGAATCAAATTTATTTTCAACGACCTGAATAAAAATAAAAATATATATATATATTTACCTAGAGCTCAGAAATTATTGGTTTTATAAAAATATATTTCAATTTTTTTTTTTTTATCTTTAGTAGAACTACAACTTTACAATGATAAAATATTTCGTATCTTAAATAGTTGCAGAGAAATTATGGAAAGTGGATATTCCCCACATGTTGGGTATCCTCAAAATAATTTTCATGAGAAAATGAGAATTTACATCTGGTTAATTATAATAAACGTTTTCTATTTATACAATGTAATCATATTTTTCGAGCAGATTTTGAGAAAATCAATGTTTTCTCTTTTCGCCCTTAAGTAAGCTATCTTTAATTTTTGGGGTTGGATATCAAATTCTAAAAAAAACCTCACGGATATCTTATGAAAACCCCAGATACCAAGTCTTAGCCCAATCAGTAAAATAGTTTCTCCTCTATCCCGAGGTAGAAACAGACAGACATTGTGAAAACAACTGTTTTGGTTTCAGGGGGAATCATGAAACGTTGACATTTATCAAAATATCGAGTCCAATTTCATTTACGATCACAATACTTTCTCTACGAGATGTCGAGAGAAAGTAAAATGCAGCAATATTATAATTTTAGCGGCATAGATATTATTTGTCAAAAGTGACAGATGTCAATCATAAGATTAAATGTGTGGATAAGAAATTAGTTTTAGTAACTTTTGAAACTGTTTGAAATCTAACTTCGTTTGGTATTTTCTTTATGGATGGGGTTTAGGGTAGAACTCTGGTACGAATTCACTTTTAGAAAATATAAACATATTCATTTACAGTCGACATAGATAATATTTCACTATTTTATCTGTGTTATTTTATAGGCATTTATATTATCTGTGAAAAGTGACAGCTGCATATCATATGACCTGACGTATTGATTTATTAACATTGTTTTATTAACTTTTAAAACTGTCCAAAATGTTCCTTTTTTCAAAATTGGACTGAATCAATAATTGTATGTATTGCTTTTGTCAAAAACTATTTCTAAAATGCGTTACAATAAAATACTTTTTATATTTTTTAAGATTATAATTATATTTTAATGTATATTTAATATTTATATATTTTAGTTTATCAATATGTCTATATATCTGTTCTGAGGTTGTCCCTTTTGACAGATAATGACAACTTTCATATAAATAATATAAATAATCTGAACTATTTATGATGTTTGTTGTTATATATTTAGTTTTTATTTTATCAAATAAAGAGAAAGTATTGTAATCGTGAAGAATTTTGACCTATATATTATGATTATTCTTTAAGTTTTATGTACCCCATAACCCAAAAAATTGTATTCTAAAACTCTGCCTGTATGTAGGTCTGTCTCTCCATCCATCCGACATCCATGGCCACAGATCTGAAACAGTTTAATGAATTTTGTTTGAATTTGGTATTTTTAATTCAAGCCCTAACTCTTAAATTAGGCGTAGTTTACAAATGATTCAAACATATTTCAAAATGGTTCAAACAATTTTGTTTAAAATATATATAGAGAGGTTGTGTGAACTCCGGAATATAGTCCCCTATATACTTGTCTTTGGTGTGGAAATCTATTTAATGGTAGTTTAATGTTAAAAGTGATTCATGAAAATTCGTATTATTTCAAAAAATGGCTCATATGATTTTATTTAAAACTAGATAGCTGTTACCCGCGGCTTTGCTCGCGTGGAAGTTGATTATATACAAATACGAAAATATACATATGTATTTACAGATTAATTTAAAATATTACGTTACGTTGATGACCATAACTTGACCTCAGATCAAAAATAATGCAAGTCCTATACAAACTTTCACCCCCCTTTTAATCCCTTATTAAATAAAATTTCCAAAATTCCTGAAACACGTATTTATTTGTTTTACGTCAAAAACCGAAATACAAAATTTTGTTTATGTAACTTTCAAACTTTCATACATATTATCTTCCCCTTTTTTGACCCCTTTGGGTTGGAATTTTCTAAAATCCTTTCTTAGTGGGTGCCTATATAACAAAATG
Source organism: Timema cristinae (assembly GCA_039000515.1). NCBI lineage: Eukaryota > Metazoa > Arthropoda > Insecta > Phasmatodea > Timematidae > Timema > Timema cristinae. Next base: position 69,083,451 of record JBCFYV010000003.1, on the reverse strand, counting down.
AATATACAGTCCGAATTTCATGCTTGTAGCCTTGATAGTTTGCGCTCGGCGATGATGAATCAGTCAGTCAGTCCGATACAAACTTTCACCCCCTTTTTCATCCCTTATTAAATAAAATTTCCAAAATTCCTGAAACACTTATTTATTTGTTTTACGTCAATAACCGAAATACAAAATTTTGTTTATGTAACTTTCAAAATGACGGACTTTCATACATATTATCATCCCCTATTTTGACCCCTTTGGGGTGGAATTTTCTAAAATCCTTTCTTAGTGGGTGCCTACATAACAAAATGAATATACAGTCCGAATTTCATGCTTGTAGCCTTGATAGTTTGCGCTTGGCGATGATGAATCAGTCAGTCGGTCGGTCGGTCGGTCGGTCGGTCGGGTGTTATTTTATAAGTATAGATGTATATCTGGGAAGTGTTTGATATGAAAAATAAAACATTGTATTTTTTTAAATAGCTTGTTTACTGATATTTTCATATTAACAATTTGAAATATTTTTAAAATTATTAAAATCTTGGTTCAAAATGAATATCTGGTAATTTTTTCGCAATGTACAGTACATAATTTGACATATTTGTTTATCTAAAAAATATAATTCTACATTTTTTACTAATAATTTAAAAACAAAATCTAAATGTATATTTTGACCAGGTATTTTTTAAATTTGTATATATAATATTATATAGGTAGTATATAGATATAATAGTATATGTTTATTTTTCTAAAATAAATTAATTTAAGGCTATTTAATTCACCCATGACAAACTTTCTAGAATTTTTTTAAATGGCCTAAAAAATTATGTTAAAAAAATATATATAAAATAATTATTTTTCATGATAAATAACAATATGTTTTTATCTTTAAAAAATTAAAAGATAATTTAAGGGTAGCTTACAAATAACTGATTTTTGAAAATTTGAGACTTTAAAAAAAATATTTGAAACATTTTGTTTTTAATTATATATTAAGAAAATTTATTAACAAGCTAATTTTTTTTCTGAGTAAAACTTAATTAAGATTAGTTTTATGAAATCCTATATTCGAAAATGTTATTCCAAGATACAGTAAAGTTAATAGTTAGAAATGTTTGCGTGATTGTCTTACAATTTATGGTTAATATGGTACTATTTTGGTAACCGATATCTGAGTTTATTTGTTGAGATCCGTGAAATCCAGTGATTTGGAACTTTTGGTGAAAAAAAAAAGTCTGTGGCGGAAAAGATGATACTCCGACCAGTCGTTCGGACTTATTTGGAAGTCATCCAAATGTAATTCGTGAGTTATTGCTACAAGAAGACCTGGCAGTGTATACTAACCCTGTCCAGTGAGGTGAACTGTCGCGTTAAACAATATATGACAGATCACTTCTCCAAAACATTGGCCTGTCACAATAGTGGGCCTGTGGGCCACATGTGGTCCGAACCTTGTCTCTACGAGGACAGCGGGCCTAATGAAAGACCTACATAAATACTGTGCACCGGTCATGTTCTCTGCTTTTTAGCGTTACACTATTTTCTTAAGCACCGCGTCTTACTACCCGTTCGGGTTATACGCATTTACGCTAATGTGTAATGGTAGGGTGATTGTGAGATGAAATGAAGGAACTACAGTTTAACGTGGAATCCGAACCACGGTGGAGGCCTGGCATTCCCCACATTCACAAGATGTCTTGTCAGAGGTGAAGGAAGGGTTTGGTAATCAGATAAATCTGTGTCACGACCGAGGATTGAACCCCGGACCCCCAGCATAGAAGTCTGACACCTTACCCCTAGACTACCAGGTTACCTAGAGCGTTACACTATTATCTTTAACACCGCGTCTTACTACCCTTCCGGGATATATGATTATGTACTAATTACTATATAGGTTTTAGGGATTAGGAAGGTTATATTTAGAGAAAATGTAGCCACATTTACACGGAGGAAAAGTGGAAAAACATTTATGAAAAACAACCCCCAGTACACCCAACCAAAATCTTAACCTTGATCTCCTCGTCATCGTCAGTCTAGTCTACTACGAGATTAACGCCTTAGACCATGCGGCCACCGAAGCGGGTTATACAATATTACATTTTTACATTCTCACAACCTCTCTGAGTGAAGATTGTGACTGTCCCGAAATAGAAAGAATAGTTTTCGAAGTTCCATCTATCTGTCCGTAATATTGTAGCTCGGCTGAGAGCTAAAACTACCGATAGGTACTATCGTCCCCAGAAGACAATGGCTGCTCGGTCACTATCTCGAATGCGGGCTGACAACATGGAAATTTTGTTTGTTTTTACAATCCACTACAAACTGTTTTTCGTTTTATCGCATCACTCGATAAACTTTGTCGGTCTCTTTTGTGTACTGTGTAGTAACTTTCGTCTAAATATTAATCTTATTTATTTAAGATATTTTGCGTGCACTTTCTGATCCAACTTATTATATTAGCACACGAAAATGTCTATGAACGAGAAAGAAAGAGCCTACCCATTTTGCGGAGAAAGGTTTTTTTTTTTCAAATACATTCCAGGGTTATTTTACATGCAACAATCTACATTAGACCGACGCGACGTCATTAATTCCACTACGAAGGAAGTTGTGCTATGGATTCATTATCGATCAAGAAAAATCTGTCGACCGTGGCCGGGTTTGAACCCACGAACATCGGGTCTTGAGGCAAGAACTTTATCCCAAAAGTACCAAGATCAACTCTAAGAAATATCATTCACAAGTTTCAATAATACGTTCGCCTAAAACAAAGAACCGATTATGTTTGAACGTTGTAACAATTCAAAGGCTCGAAGAAATGTATGTTGACATATGATGCTTTGTAAAACAGACTAGAAATGGCCGACTGCCAACATATTTTATTTTCTAGTGGATAATAATTATTTGAGAATAATATCACGCTTGATGTTTTCAAATTATTCTAAACGAAACAAGAACAACACAAAGAACTTCCCATTTAACGAGTACTTTCAAGTAATTTCACAACAATAGATGCAGCCATCTTGCTTTATAGTTACATGCGCATTAATTGCGTAAGTTGGGTTAGGCGCATGTGCATTGATTGAGTCGGCTGGCTTTGAAATATGATGGGCTTTCCCAAATTTATGTTGTCACGTGTTGATTTCAAGTCACGGCCGAGTGGACAACTACGACAAGACTGAAATATTGTGATTGGCTTAGAGCTCTTGTTTGTTTGTTTTTTTCGCCGAACGTGTGAATCCATAGTCACTCTTAAAATTGAACTCGTTAAAAGAGATCCCTGATAAACGGCCCAACCTGACCCTGCGGGTATTGAGAGTTTGGTACCAATGCGCCCGATAAGTTGGCGATCTTCCCTACCCTGCGGGCCCGATCTATTCTTGTCCGGTCTCTTGGCATCTCCTGTCTAGGGGGGGGGGAGGGACTTGTGGAGGGGGAGGAGGGTGTTTATTCTGGTGCGGGACCGTCTGGACATCTGCCCGCAAGCTAACTGACCCTCGGGTGCTGCACGAGGAGACTTTTATAAAGAAACCGTGCTTCCCATAAGGTGTCAATTACACACGAATGTTCAAGGCCGTAGTTAACCAATAGTTTCAGGGGGTGAGGGTGGAGGGGTTTTGTGGGCCCATCTCTCAATTGCTTGAGGATAGAAAAAATTATTAATGATAAACAGTTCTAGAAGCTCTCTGAAGTATTTTTTATGGTAACACAGCCCCCTAATTTGTACTTGTACCTTAATTTTGATATGGCTTGAAACATAAGTAAAGATATATATATAATATATATATATATATATATATATATATATATATATATATTATTCATAAAATTTCTGAGGGGGGTGGTTGAAGCCCCAAATCCCCCCTGACTACGGCCTTGGAAGACTGTCTCAATTGGCTATCGGTCATCCATCAACCAGACTCTGTGTAGTGGCCCGTAAGAGATCGAATCCAGACCGACAGATTGCTCTGTCTACAGAATCCTGACCAATAAGTGGCCAGTCCTTACCGTTCCGTAGAACTTGACTCAACTTTAAGTAGGCCGCCTCAGCAAACAAGAAATTGCCCCGCAAAAGTTCATCTCTAAAGAAATATTTAATTCGTTTTCTGCTTCTGTGAATCTGTCCTGAGACAGGTACCAACTGGACATCCACCACTTTCTTCGATCCTGCTTCTGTGCTGGCGGCCGGGGTTCAATCCTCGGTCCCGGCACAGATTTATCTGATTACCAAACCCTTCCTTGAATGTTGGGAATGCTAGGCCTCCACCGTGGTTCGGATTCCACGTTAAACTGTAGGTCCTTCATTTCATCTCACAGACACCCTACCATTACACATTAGCGTAAGTGCGTATAACCCGAACGGGTAGTAAGACGCGTGCTAATAATAATAAATCTTCGATCCTGAATGTCTTATTTCATACTTTAGTAGTTTTTTTTTTCCTTTCCTGATATATATTGGCATTCCAAACCTTCTTATTCCTCCTCTTTTGCCTTCTATCTTCACCTTCTTGGTCCTCTTCATTAAACAATCCCTACATTGTGTGTGGCCCAAAAGAGACGTTTTTCTCTTTGTTATCATCCTTATCAGGCTCCTACCCTCCTCAACACTTCCTCAACACTTCCTCAATCCTCACCATACCCATTCATTTCACCTTCTCCACTATTGTATTATATTATTATTATTATTAGCACCGCGTCTTACTACCCGTTCGGGTTATACGCTAATGTGTAATGGTTAGGGTGATTGTGAGATGAAATGAAGGACCTACAGTTTAACGTGGGATCCGAACCACGGTGGAGGCCTGGCATTCCCCACATTCACAAGATGTCTTGTCAGAGGTGAAGGAAGGGTTTGATAATCGGATAAATCTGTGCCGGGACCGAGGATTGAACCCCGGACCCCTAGCACAGAAATCTTGACACCTTACCCCTTAAACCACCATTCTATCTCTCCACTCTTTTCTCCAAACACTTTTCAAACCCTTATTTTTTATTGTTCACGTCTCAGGTCCATGCGTCAAAACACGAAACACTTTGCAAACCACTTTCAACCGGGATTCCTCCTACTCTCAGTAATCCCTTAATCCTTCCCCAAGTTGCTCGTCATTTGTCCTCACTAGGTTAAGTTGACCTTGTTATACTCACTGCTTCAGAGAAAAAAAATTGGAAGCACCGAGGATTGAGCCCAGGACCTTTGGATCTATAACCAGGAGCTCAGACCACTAAACCACATAGAGAGTCTCCTTTTCCCATCATCTTCTTCTTAAGTCAACAATCCAAAGTTTGGTTTGATTAATATCTATTTGGAGCTGGGCATCCCTTCAGCTGGTTAGTGCTGCCTGCACCATCTGGTAGTAATCACACGTACCAGTGAAGTTAAATAAGTCTGGTGACTCTCCGTTGCCTTATACACTGAATTTCTATAAGCAAGAATGAAAGGCCCTATCAATTTTTTTTTTCCGGGAAAGGTATTTTCACATACCTTCCAAGGTTTGTTTACACGCCACAATCTACCAGGGACCGAAGATTTTACTTCCTCTCTAAAGGAAGTTATGCTAAGTATTTTTAAATATCAAGAAAAATCCGCTGAACTCTACTAGGTTTGAACCCATGAACATCGGGTCTTGAGGTGAGCACTTTATCACATGACCACCGAGGTCTAACCCCCCTTACCCCCTTTTTTTTTTGCCAAATCACCCGCCTCGGTGGCGTAGTTGGTTAACGCGCTTGTCATGTTGAGCTCAACTGCTGAGGACGGGGAGATCGAGGTTCGAATCTCGGTCGGGTGAACTGGGAGGGGTTTTTCCTAAATGGTTTTCCACTCTCCCTCCACGCAAATGCGGGTTCACTTCCTCTAATTAAACCTTCCTAATCCATTAGTGTAATTAGTACTTAAAGCGTATAACCCGAACGGTTAGTAAGACGCGGTGCTAAATATTATTATTATTTTGCCAAATCACTATAAAATTTATAAACCGTTTGCTTTTGATAAATTAGAACACCCCCCCCCCCCCCTCCAATGCCGGACCCGTGAGGCTACTATCCGTCAACTTACCCAAGTTATGATGAATACAGAACCTTAATAAATTTTACAGTAGCAGTAAACTTTGATGCATCCGTCGATACGCTGACCACGCGGTCATTTGTTGGGACAAGTTTACTTCTACTTCGTTATGTTACCATTGAGGGTAATGTTATCGTGGGATGTATGGGTAGAACACTCTTCTTGTTGTATCTCACACGTGGGGGAGACATTGAAAGTTTATTGGAGGCTACATTCAAAGTTCGGTAGGCGTAACTTTGGATGTTAGTGGGGGGCAATATTGGAAGCTCAGTTGTGGCTTCATTAAAAGCTCAGTGGGTGTTGTAGCAATGGATGTTGTTAAGTGGAGGCAACTTTGGAAGTTCAGTATTGACCATATTGCAATTTCAGTGAAGGCAACATTGAAAGCTCAGTGGTGACCATATTGCCATTTAAGTGGAGGCAACATTGGAAGCTCAGTGGTGACCATATTGCCATTTAAGTGGAGGCAACATTGGAAGCTCAATGGTGACCACATCGAAAAGTTCAGTGGTGGTTTCATTAAAAGTTCATTGGTGATACATTGAAAGCTTAGTGGTGACCACATTGCAATTTTAGTGGTGGCTATATTGAAAGTTCAGTGGTGTTGTAGCATTGGATGTTAAGTGAAGGCAACATTGGAAGCTCAATGGTGACCATATTGCAATTTCAGTGAAGGCAACATTGAAAGCTCAGTTGTGACCACATCGAAAGTTCAGTGTGGTTTCATTAAAAGCTCATTGTGGCTACATTGAAAGCTCAGTGTTGGCCACATTGCAATTCCAGTGCAGGCAACATTGAAAGCTCAATGGTGACCACGTCGAAAGTTGAGTGGTGGCTACATTGAAATATCTGTGGAGGCAACGTTGGAGATATAGGAAACGTGTGTTGTTTTTTTTTTGCAATTTTCATAGCAAAACATTTTTTTTTTGCCAAAATAGATCAAATATTGATCCAGTAGAAACATAGAGTTTAATTTTATAAAGAGTTGTCATTAAATTCCGGGTCACCGTTGGTAGATATTCAATAACTGTTGAACTTTATGTTTCTACTGAAAAAAATACTTTTATTCATTTTGATCAAAAATAAATATTTTGCTATAGAAAATGCAAAAATACTGCCCTTAGATTGAGCTTCTTATATTACCACCTTAAATGGGGAAAATATTGTTAGTCGAGTCGGAATTTCAGACTTCGGACTAATGATACGAGGTATTTACTTCATCCCGTCTAACTTCTTGGCGGCCTCCTATGAAGTGCTGCTTCCGTGGTGTGCCAATGAACTAAAGCTATTTCCAACCCTTCCCACTCACAGTTGGACTGCTCTGTAGGGTTCCTTTCCCTCAACCTCATTCGATATACACGTGGCGCTTCGTTTCCCCAAGGAGTCGTTCTAGTTAGATATTTTTAAATCGTCTCGTTACACACAGAACATGACACATTTGCACTATTTGCATCTGAAATTCCTCATCTTAACGGATTATTAAACGATCCCGTGACGGAAATGTGTTCGACAGGAGTTCAGAAAAACCAAACAGAAAGAGTTTTTCTTCCTGTCTACATTCTCTAAACTACAGTCCGATTTTCACAGAAAGGGCCTAATACGACAGCTAGAAAAGTTAGTAGATCTACTTTTACATGGCCTATTAATATTTTTATTTATTTCATTTAAATGTGACTGTTTAATCTGGCAAAGTTAAGGTGTAATAACACTTAAACTTAGTAAAATTACAATATTAGTAGTAATTAATCCATACATATTTTAAATTTTAATTATCTTAACTAATCTAAAAACAAGATTAATAATATAACATATTAATTTTAAAACTAAACGATTAGTAATATCAAATTAAATAAACCAAAGTCACAATTATTAACTAATAAATTTTAACAAATTTGATCTCATTCACACATCTTATTATTCACTATCTTATTAAATGATTGATACAATCAAAAAAATATTTTAATTTACGAAATTACAAACAATTAATTTTGACCCCTCTTGGTGACCCCGTGGTCTAACGCGCTACTCTCGCAGTAGACTAGACTGCCGATGACGGGGAGATCTAGGTTCGAATCTCGGTTGGTTGTACTGAAGGTGGTTTTTCCAAAAGGTCGGGTACACATTCTATAAAAATTACACCTCCCTAATCTTTAAAACCATCAGCTTGATTAGTATATAAACGTATAACTATAAAGAGTTGTAAGACGCGGTGCTAAATAAAATATATATTATTTTAGATAACCCATACAAACTTATATTCGTCTAAATTAACTTTATACATACTCAAAACAAAAACTCTAGTATAAGTAGCTATTTTTATATATTTGAACCATTCTTATTTTAAACTAGCTAGCTATCTTGGTCAAATTTCTGATGGTAGTAGTCAAATCATTCCACGAACATTTCATTCATACGTCAGATAACGTGATCTACAGCTGTCACGATTGAAGTACAATATTAATACCTATAAAATGGCAAAATAGAACGAAGAAAGTTACGTAATGAAGACCATCATGGTTTGTGTGCATCCGCCAAACAGATTAAAGATAATCAAAAGGTGCGTAGAATGAGGTGGGTTGGTCGTGTGATATGTATGGGTGATGACAGGCTTATACACAAAATTTTAGTTGGGGAACCTGAAGATATAAGACCCCTTGGAAGGTCTGGACGTCGATGGGTGGATAATATGAGAATGTATTTGAATGAGGTTGGATATCAGGTTAGGTATTAGGTGGAGTCTCGGGATAGGTCTGAATGTTAAGCCTACGTTCTGGTGGATTTGAACTTTGATTTCTTTTGGTAGCAGAGATAATGCCAAATAAATATTGAACTTTGGTTAGATATTGATACAACTTTTATCAGTACACGGGTTAGGTGTTGAATTGAAATAAAACAAAAGTATTTCTCAATATGCTTATATATATATAGGCTAGAATTGTATACATAGTATAAAAATTGAAATAATCAACTCTGAAAACCAGAAATCCATATATTTTGACCTCTCATAAAATACCTAAATGCATGGGAACTGGTATAGGAGCGTAGAATGGATCTTTGTGAATTATATTATATAATTTAATAGGGGGTCACAATAAATTGTATCGTAAATTGGATGTTCCTCCTCTCTTGTTGGTTCTCCTGCTAACGGGTAGCTCTCCTCAGTAACGTTATAAGCCTACCTACAGTAGCTCCATGGCTTCTTTGGTGCTGACTGACAGCTCACAGTTGACTTCTGACAGTCAACATTTAGGTATATATCTACATTTTGACCGTCAGAAGTGACAGCTGCTAAACACATGTTTTTACAGATCATTTGGTTCGGCGTAGGGATACATAATTTGGTCTGGTAGCTTTTCAAAGCTGCCAGATATCAGCTGTGAGCTGTCAGTCAGCACTAAAGAAGCCATGGGGATACTGTAGTCTCTGGTATTTATACATTTCTGCATGAATATTCTAACACCTTGAGGCCAGACAGTTAAAATAACTCTAATAATATTGTGCCGATCACAAAAAAAAAAAAAAATGTGTATTTCCTTAAACACCATTCCTATGAAAATCGGACCACAGCTTATTCTGATCTGTAGAAAGAACGAGTGTAAAGACACCCATCTCCGCCCATGATTGCAAATAATCTAACAAAGTGACAGTTGTATAAATTTCAACAAGTTCTACTTATATTAAATAAAAAAAATATTCTTATCAGTCTGTTAAGCTATCACGCATCTATCACGTAAAAACCATTTAACTTATCGTGCTGAAATTTCAATAGGACATAACTTGGACGTCCCGATAAAAAAATAAGATGATTAAAACTACCCTATACCATTTTTTTTTCAAGATTTCAGCTACAAAACACTGCTGTTTCGGTCTTTTTCTGAGCTTCTACTTATCGGATTTTATATGGATGTAATTTGAAAAGTTCCTTGATGTAGATTAGTCATGACGGCCATCTTTAAATAAAATTGTGGTTATATAACACTACTTTTTAGCCCGTCCAGTGCTTTAACTTCTAAACTATGGGAAGCCGGTTCTTAACCAGTAATGATATTACTTTAATTTTTGTTTCAGTATATTACTCAACCGTTGTTTGTATATATATTTTCTGTTTTAATAATTTAACATCACATTTACAAATATTCCTTTAACAATGGTTATCCAAATCTAGTTTTAAAGTTGGATAGGTATCATTAACCATATTCCGTGTGAGGAGCGAGTGCGTCTTTATATCTTTATTTCCCACACACACATATTCCTACTGTATTCCTACACATCTATTTGCATCAATGATATAGGGCCAGTTTCCTAGCCAGACTTAGTACGCCCTAAGTACGGCACTATACTAGATACAAGACGACACCTTCCTATACCAGAATAGAATGGGTCAGTTTGGCATATGAGTGTGGCACATTCAATTCTGGTACAGGAAGATGTCGTCTTGTGTTTGGTATCGAGACATACTTGAGGCGTGCCATGTCTAATTATTAAACTGGCCCAAAGAGACTGCTCGCAGACGTTGAGAAAGCTTATGGTGTCTTTTCTGAATCTAATATAACCAATCACGTATGTCTTTCTGATCTGTCCTTCAGCTCTGTTTTTAACTGTTGGCAATGTCAGAGATTCCCTGGGAAAAAGCTTTGTCGATCAAGGTCGACCGATTGCTGAAATAAGTATCAAAATATCAAATGACCTTGGAATTGAATGAAGTGCTTGGTATTTCAACAGAGCAATAATTAATCCTCGTCTAGTTTAGAAAACTACAGGTTTTGAAATATTTTTAAACCTTAGTGTATACGTTTTTTGTGGAGGAGGGCTTTAATTGAGATTAAATTCATAGCGTCGTTGAAATTAAATGGATTTACTTTTGGGTGGGAACATTATATTCGTATACGACCAAACGAAAGGGAGGTTTTCCTTTTTTGGCCCTTAGGATATAGGTAAAAGGGCTTAAGGGGCTGTCTAGGTATCTGAGTTGTTACAAATCAAATGTTTCTCTTACGTTAAATATATTATTTTATCACCACGTCTTAATACCCAATCGAACCTCGATCTCTCCGTCTTCGGCAGTCTAGTCTATTGCCAGAATAGCGCCTTAGACCATAACTATGTAAATTAAATAAGCCAATAAATATGTATTTATAAAGAAGTATTTAAAAAAATTCTAATACTAAGAATATATTTTTAATAAAATATTGTTTATCAACACAATAACGTTAATCTGTTTATGACATTTGGGGTTTCTTTGTCAGTGAATCATTTTGATGTTCAATTAAAAACTCTTGAAAATATTAATAGAAAAGTAAAAAAAAAGAAGGGACCGTAATTTTGTGGCTGCAGGTTGGTTACGGCCGCACAAGTTGTTTACCTCTAAAGAGAAATTTGAATTGCGTAGCCACATATTTTAAAAGCCGCGTATGAATTGCGGCTCGGGCTGTTGACCTAACATAAACTAACCTAACCTAACAAACCTTCAAATTTTTTCCAAAACCATTGAACGACAAGAACTGAGAAAGTTTGGATATTACGAGGGATGTCGACATTAGACGATGATAGTTTCTATCTGAAATTTAAGACAGCATGATAGAACGCACAACTGCTAATTAGTTGGATGCAACTCATTCCCCCTTCTCTCTCCTCTCTCTCTCTCTCTCTCTCCCCAAGTGAGTGGGCCTCAACTCATACATGATTTCAAGATTAGGCCACAACTCACCTACACAGTTGTTTGCACACATTAATTAAGAAGGGGGAGGGGGGATGTTGTTCACCAAGTTTTATTTATCTAGTTTGTATTCTTTTTTCTGGTATTTTGGCATTCCATATTATTATTATTATTATTATTAATACTATTATTTTGCATCAAGCAAGAGGTGTGGGGTATTTATATAACACATAATACAACTGAGCGCCAATTTTAAGTATCGCCCATGATTGCATGATACCCTTACGCGGCCCTGACAGCAAGAAGTCTAATAATATCTGTCTCTCTTTAGCCAGGACTAACTTAAGGCTTAAGCGTTTCAAACAATAGTCCTTGAAAATATTCAACCACAGTGGAAAAGGTTCAGTATGTATGTATGAAAATAGAATTTTAAAAAAACCCTTCAAGCGTTAATAATACACATGTCGGTACGACCAAACGACTAGGTTTACTTCGGTAAAAAAAAAAAAGTGTTTTTTTTTCTCTCTTATTAGCTAGCTCTTGATGTCACGTGTTCTTTCTCACTCTGTTATTCTATATCTGCACATGAACAAAAGTTAAAAGTCAACTTTTCGTTTTCTAACTTGAGCTCTAGACCAAGGCTTGATAAGGTTTAAATCACAGTATTTAAAACCACAAAGTTCTTTAGGGAAAATAAAAGGTAATTTGCGGCAGATACCGCATTTCAACTCCCACACAGTACCTCCAACATACAAACGCAAAACTACGTGGAAGCCGATAGCAGAACCTTGAAAAGAAAACATGGCCGTGAAACAAAAATAAAGTCCCACGCTATATTGAGCTTTCCCCCTATCCAAACATGTTTTTTTTTTCTATACTTGTTCAAGAGACTAAGCTTAAATAAACGTTTTCATCGGTGGTTTTAGCAACTACTAAACCTTTACTGCCTTTTGTTTCAATTGAAAAGCTGGTTTTATTTCGGTGTAGCTATTTTTTAGAATCAATTAATTTCCTTCTACCTGCAACGCTGAAAAAAAACTGGAATGGTTGACTCATTTAGGAGTCCACGTCATTCCACGAATAACCCCTAGCTTAGGTAGATAATAAAGTCCTTTACAGGAATATTAAAAAGCCATCCATCCCCCATTGGATAGAACATAACTTTGGTATTCTGAAAATTTAAAAATGATAACTAGACACGGGAATCTAACCCGGGACCTTTGACTTAGTACACCAATGCTTTAACCACTGAGCAACCAGGAATCATCCCGTGCCCAGGGTCATTCTTCACTCATATTTTAAGGCAGAGTCTATGATGGACGTGCGGAATTCGTCGGGTACAAATATGTGATTTTTATTATGATCACTTAGGGAGACCTGGTGGTCTAGGGGTAAGGTGTTAGACTTCTGTGTTGGGTTCCGGGTTCAATCCTCGGTCCCGGCACAGATTTATCGATTGCCAAACTCTTCTTTCACCTCTGACAAGACGTGTATTAACCACAACTTGTGAATGTGGGGAATGCCAGGCCTCCGCCGTGGTTCGGATTCCACGTTAAACTGTAGGTCCTCCATTTCATCTCACAATCACCCTACCATTACACATAGCGTAAGTGAGTATAACCTGAACGGGTAGTAAGACGCGGTGCTAATAATAATAATAATAATAATAATATGTTCACGAGCTATCAGATAACGCAGCCACCTTCGACTCGGTAGTCGGATTCATGCTGCCACTTGTACAATTATTATAATTGTAAGGTATCGCATATTTAGAATCAAATAGCCAGAGCCATAATATTTGTTTTGGTGAGGATTTACTCGCATCTAGATATCATACTCTGACAATTAAAAAATGATACCTGGACACGGGAATCGAACCCGGAATCTTTAGCTTAGTACGCAAATGCTCTAATCACTGAGCTATCCAGGAATCGTTCAGGTGTCGTTTTTAAATTTTTCAGAATATGATATCTATATGCGAGTAAATTCTCACTAAAACAAATATAATATCTTTGGCTATTTTATTCGTAGCTTAGGTAGATAATACGGCCCTTGCCAGGCGTCTAAGGAGCCCATCCATTCCCCATCAGATAGAAACTAACTTGGGTGGAAAATTAACAGCCCCGGGTTGAGCTGTATTATAGGCCTAGGTTAAGGGTTATCCGTGGGGAGGTATTGACTCCTAAGACGCCTGGTTTGAGTTGTACTACCTAACTAGGTTATTTATTATCCGTTGAGTGAGAAGGGCTCTTAAATCATGACAATTTAACTAGAGTAATAGTTTTCAATGTAGTGATGAGGTAGGGTCGATGTTAATGGTACTTTGGCTTCGATTGGGGGCTCACGCCATGGAATCGGAGTGTGTTTGAAAGGGAAAGAGATAGAAGTAATCTATATAAACAGGAAACCAACAAGAGAAAAAAACTAATATAGGTGCATTAACTGGGAAACGCGCAAATTCGTTTTAAATTTAGAACGTTGGTGGGATTGGTGTAGCTTAGACCAATGAAATATTCCCAAATCTCTCTACAATCAGAGTGAGTTTATCAAACCAAACAAGCTTCTTTTTTTTTTCATTAATAATTTGTTGTTTTTGATCCATACGGTATAACAGGGTAGTAATTTAATTATTTCAATCTTCTGCCTACAAAATGAAAAAAAAAACACGTTTCCTCTCCATTTGAGAAAGGATATGATTAAAATCGACCAAATTTTCCCTTGTTAATGTTTCTGCTATTGGATTAGAAGACAGATGATTGAACTTTATTATTCTTTTGGTAACATTTTTAATTTACAGGTTTTCAATTGACAATATTGACAAGAGTTAGCGTAAGTTTAATGCGGAAATCCAACGGTTTTTTTTCCTCTCGATGTTTTGCACTGGTGCATTATTTTTATTTTTAAAAAATATTAAATTTTATCTAAAATTATCTTTTAAATATCTAAGGATGGTATTACACTATTATATTTAAATTATGATAAATATTTAAGTAATAAAATATATGATTAAAGAATTATTATTATTATTATTATTATTAGCACCGGGTCTTACTACCCGTTCGGGTTATACGCACTTACGCTAATGTGTAATGATAGGGTGATTGTGGGATGAAATGAAGGACCTACAATTTAACGTGGAATCCGAACCACGGTGGAGGCCTGGCATTCCCCACATTCACAAGGTGTCTTGTCAGAGGTGAAGGAAGGGTTTGGAAATCAGATAAATCTGTGCCGTGACCGAGGATTGAACCCCGGCCGCCAGCACATAAGTCCGACACCTTACCCCTAGACCACCAGGTCACCAATGTTTCAAATAGACTCTTAATCGAATGTTTCTAGATAATTTTTATTTTATTATTAAAAACTAATCACATCCTATTTGCATACCTGAAATAAAATTAAAGTTTATATTTTAATTGTGAATTAATGCTAAATTCTATTAATTTTCTGTAAATTCATCGGATTCTCAAGAATACCATTGAAACCATAAACCAACTGTGATTAAGTCGATTTTTACTAAACCGTTCGTTCAAGAGCAATGAACGATTACTCTAATGATAAGTGGCTTGGATTCAATTCTTGTGTCTATGAAAATGTCATATTTTAAACTACACTATATTTAATTACTATTACTCTGTTTAACAAGTAAAAACAAACTCGATTACCACATCATGATTCAAAGAACTGTAACACCGTATCAAAGAAATATTATTATAAGTCTACATCAATTTACAAATAACGACCATTTGGAAATCTAAAAGCTAGGGTCGACGCTCCAGTCCTAACAAAAACAACTAAAACTGTGTAGTCATCTGACAGCTAGACAAGTAGCTAGAACTACCTTCTTGTATGCATACGTCAAGTCATGGGATCTCCCTCCGGCTATCAAATTTGATAGATATAATTAATACTTGGGGAAAAAACAATAATAAGGATTTCCGCCTCATCTGCCTGAGCTTTTTCTGCTTAAGGCTCAACTCATCTCTACTTTGTTCGCTCTGCCTGAGATGTTCGGCACGCGAGAACCAATCAAATCTCTAAATCATCGTCATATCATCATCAACTGTTCCCAGCCTTTGGCCAGGTCAGTTTAGTAAAATACCTCCATCCTTCTCTTTCCTTCCTCCTTGAATTGCTTCCATTCCTCTCCTCTCACTTGCACACTTGCTGCTATATTCTCCTCCCATCCCTTTCTTGGCCTCCCTGGCTGTATTTTTCCTACATACGTCATTTCAGTGATTTTCTTTGGCACCCTTAACTTCTTCACCCTTATTACATGTCCATACCTTCCCAGTCTTGATTCCTCTACTAGATAACGACTCTAAACTCTCTAATTAAACCATCTCCAATCATTGCGCATGCGCTGTGAAGATAGAAGCAAGCAGACAGCTTATTTGGCTGTTGTAAGAAGTTTTGAAATAATCCGTTTTTGGAAAGTTTGTGTGTCAATGTATTTGACTTATTCTAAACGGTGTGGTTGATTTCAAGCTTGTGTCAGAAATATTTATAATTATGGCTCCAAGCCCAAAATAACTGCTTTAAAAAAAAAAAAAAGGAAAACAATTGGTGGGTGAAAATGTGTACTTGTCAACAGATGAGTAACGTATAAAATAAAAGATGCTCATGAAGATATGACGTCACAACACGGGTGGGCAGTACAGACTATCAGAGGTTACTGACGGGGAAAGGCGAGCGCCGATTTTCGCGACTCTAAAATTAGATGTAGTTTCAAGATGGCGGTGACGCGTAGAGTGAGAGAAGGGAACGGGGAGCAGGAGGATTGTAAAGTGGAGGGGAGTGGACGTCACAAAACGTCTTCAACTTTGAGAAAATTCCACTTGTTGGACAACGTAAAATGTTTTCACTCACCGAATTCATCGAATAAGCTTTGATCAATTATGTTTTTGATTGTAAAATTATTGTATCGAAACGAACTAAGATATTGAAAAATCTTTTGTACCCATGGACATAGATGTCAATATATATATATATATCTAATCGCGCTAATGGTTTTAGGGATTAAGATGGTTATAGTTATATATGAAGTGTACATGTATTTGCATGAAGAGAGAGTGGAAAACCATTTTGGAAAAAAACACTCTCAGAACACCCGTCCGAGATGCGAACCTCGATCTCCTGGTCATCGGCAGTCTAGTCTATTGCGAGGGTAGCGCGTTAGACCACGCAGCTACTGAAGCGGGTCATACAGAATCAATAAACCAAGCTATTTTAATATTTCTACAGGGTGGAGCACAAAGAAACGTTGCATTCCTCTAGAAATATCCAACTATTTATTATTTATGAGGTGGTTTGATAATTATTTAAAAATATTTTACACCATAATTAAGTCAAAAATCCATTAATATTTTTTGTTGTGACACTATCAAAACATGGTTTTAATTTACGAAAGAAGGCTAGCTATGGGTTCATAAACTTTTGCTTTATGATGAACATATGAATCAAATAACAAATGAACAATTAATATTTAAAATAATCGTACTGTTTGTTGTTTTTCAAGCGATACTAGAGAAAACAAGTCACAACATATAGTATGATCTTGGTAGGAAGAACAGTAGAAGTTAGTTACTAAAGTTACTAAAACAATTTTAATATATTCATACATAAAGTCATGACATCTGTATATGTTACTTTTGATCAATATTATCAATACCTATCAAATAACACAAACAATATAAGAAAATATTATCAATGTTGGCCGCAAAGAATATGTTTTGACTTTCTCTACTGTTCTTCCAAAAAAAAAAAAATCAGGGTATAGACATTTGGGTTTATGCTACAAAATGTAGTCCTCAGTGAAGACAACGAACGTCACGAAATAAAAAGACACGAGCAGACAAAGATAGGTTAAAATTCGAAACGATATTAAATTATGTTTAACCCCGGAAATCCTATGTTATCTTTATTATATTTTTAAAAAAAATCTAAAAGAGGAAAAATGCATAGTTTTGATAAAAGGACCCGCCTCGGTGGTGTAGTTGGCTAACGCGCTTGTCGTGTTGAGCCCGACTGCTGAGGACGGGGAGACCGAGGTTCGAATCTCGGTCGGGTGAACTGGGGGTGGTTTTTCCTAAATGGTTTTCCACTTTTTTTCTCCACGCAAATGCGGGTTCACTTCCTCTAATTCAACCTTCCCAATTCCTAATCCATTAGAGTAATTAGTACTTAAAAGCGTATAACCCGAACGGGTAGTAAGACGCGGTGTTAAGTATTATTATTATTATTTATTGATAAAAGGACATAACATTTAAAAAAACATGCTTCACGTTTTGGATTGGGAGTAACTATTTTCTGCGCAAGTCACAAGTTGTCTTTACTTTTTGTTTAGGTTTAAAAAATGTGTTTACTGGTTGATAAGATACAGTTCTGAAATTCTTAGCTACAAACAGTTTTGCCACAACTTACATGAAGAAAATCCCTCCCATCTTAAAATGGGGAAGGGATTAAATAAGTACTGCCTAAAAATAACTGTAATAGTTGACCATCTAAATATGATTCTAGTAGACAACAACGTGGAGTACACTTTGAATCGAAAAATGACATCTGGACACGGAAATCGAATCCAGGACCTTTGGCTTACTACGCCTATGCTCTAATCACTGAGATATTCAGTCACTGTCCCATTCACACGGTGATTCTTCACTCATATTTTAAGGCAGAGTCTGTGATGGACATCATAAATCATAAGTTACATATGAGTGATAAATAATTAAGATCAGGAGCTATCAGATAACGCAGCCATCTTCAACTCTGGAGGGATTTATGCTGCAATTAGTACAATTTCTAGCTGTAAGAATGCGCGTATCATGATGGAACAAATAGCTAGATAGAAGTTGAGTTCATTCTGATTTAAGGCGTGGCAGAAGGGAGCGCGAGTAATTTTACAGTTTTCATAGCATTAAATTTTTTTGGCTAAAATAAATCAAATATTTCTCCAGTAGCAACATAGGGTTTAGTTTTCTGCACACTCTAATATCAACAGATCTTGAATATCTGTCAAGGATGTCCTGGAATTTTGTCAAAACATTTTAAATAAAGAGAAAAAGTTTTGAAGAAATTCCAGGACATCCTTGACATATATTCAACATCTGTTGATATTAGCATGTGCAGAAAACTGAGCTTTATGTTGCTACTGGAGAAATATTTGATTTTTTTTTTGGCTAAAAAATTTCAATTTTATAAAAACTGTAAAAAAAACTTGCGCTCCCTTCTGCCGCGCCTTAAATAAGTGAGCTGAAATTATATTTTAAAAAAAATTGACGTATGGGTTCTATGAACCTCCCTCCTACCCCTCCCCACCCTTAGGGTTGCTAGGATGTTAATAATTTACAAATACCCGCCTTCCCATAGACGAGAATTTTTTTTATCAACTTGTTCTAAAACTTATCTATTTAAAAATAAATAACGGTCTAGATAGAAAATTGGGATATAACTCGACGCGTAAAGAAGTTTCTCAGCCAGGTTATCCGAAGCGGATGTGGATTCGGTCCACATGACAGCTGTGATTCTGTAAATCTCGTAAATATTTGCCAGACTCAACGATAAACTATTTATATTCCGGGGCTACTTGTTGGATGTCGGCCATGCGATTCTTTTTCGCGCAGATCTCCGTGGAGAACATTTTACTTGTATTGGATCTTTTTATTACTTTGCTCGTTAGATCTTTTCTGTAGGATTTAATTTTGTTTTAACCCTATCATAAAAAGTAGCAGGGCTTATTTAGTCATTTGTCTTACATTGAAGGGCTAAAGACTTAGGAGAATGTGTAAATTTATTTAAATATATACTGGGCTGAAAATTTGCCAGAATACATCAATCTACCTACTATCGTTACCCGCCCTAACCCGCGGGCAAATCTGTCAGGATATCTTAGTTGGTTGGGTTAGATAACGTCAAATAATTGTGTGGATTCACTAATAGTTGTTTATTGAATAGGAACTAAGGTCCCTGCTGTCAGTATGCTAACATTTAGCATTCTAGCTCTTTGACCTAGTCTAATTCTTAACGATGGCTCACAACACTCCGACTATAATACGACTTAAGGGTCACTAGTTATTGGAGAAATTGGGGAGGAGGGGAGGGGCTGATATCCTCCACGTAATACAGAGACCCCGAACCCGGAATATCCTTCCAGAATGATCATCGACCAGGCATCGGCAGTATGCAAGGACACTAGATACGGACCCCTTAGTCCGACTCTTCAGTCGATATGACCAAAACTCAGGGTTTAATATATCCATCAAATTGGTTCTTTCCCCCGTTGAATTTGTCATCAATAACAATAGTTACTTTGTAAGTTGGTATAACACCATTTAGCGATAGTAATAAATATTATGTTGTTGCGTGACTGTTGTTGCAGAACAACCTGACGATAGCTGTTTGCGAGACACAAGCCATGACACAGGGCTGAACATTTTATCAGAACACGACAATCTATCCAACAGTGAGGTATAATAGACTAAACATCATGTTCGTACAACAATCAAGTAAATAAAACGTTTATAAGCTTGTTTCAGGGCGCTTTAATAGAGGAAACATAATCTCCGTACAACAAAAGAGTGACGAAAACGTTTATAAGCTTGTTACGGGGCGCTTTAATAGAGGAAACATAATCTCCGTACAACAAAAGAGTGACGAAAACGTTTATAAGCTTGTTACAAGGCGCTTTAATAGAGAAACATAATCTCCGTACAACAAAAGAGTGACGAAAACGTTTATAAGCTTGTTACAGGGCGCTTCAATAGAGAAAACATAATCTCCGTACAACAAAAGAGTGACGAAAAAGTTTATAAGCTTGTTACAGGGCGCTTTATAGAGAAAACAAAATGTTCATAAAACAAAAGAATGACGAAAACGTTTAAAGGCCAGTAACACATTTAAAATATAGTAACAGAACTATAATAGAGAAAACATAATGTTTGTAAAACAAAAGAGTGACGAAAACGTTTAAGAGTTATTAATGGAACTATAATATAAGAAACATAATGTTCATAAAATAAAAGAGTGACGAAAAGGTTTTTAAAAGATGGTAACACTAAGCCGCCACGAATCTTTACTTGATTGGTCTCTGCCAAATATATTTTTTTAACTAGATTTTTTTTTTGTTTCTTTATTTTATTTTTTTTTCCTTCTGGTCTTTCCGTACATCATCTCATCTCTTCTCTGTGTGTGTGTGTTTCTGTCTCTCTTACTCGCGTGTCCCGTCGTGTGCTTGAAACAGACGCAAGACCGAGTTCTAAAAGTGGCACCACTAATCTTCTTCTTCTTCTCCCTTCTAATTTTTTTTTTCGAGGGGGGGTCCTTCCTGGTGCTTTTCACCCCACGATCGTTTCTTGGAGAAATCTTGACTCCTTCAGTCGTTGGACGCCGGGTAGGGGATAAGATGTGTGATTCGTGACACGGGAAGAGTAACTAGATCAGTTTTTTTTTAAGTTGAACACTTATAAAAAATTATAGATTAGTATTTTTTTTTAAAGTGAAAATATTAGCCTAGGTAAGTGAAAGTGTCGTGCGGGTAGGGAAAACAGGTGTAGTTTTAATATATATCAAGTGCGGTATCTCTTAGTGTTGATAGTTATCAAATTGATTGAACTAAAGTTAAATTGTTTTATCATTTGTGCATCAAGTCTTACCACCCATCCAGGGATATCTACATATTTAAACTAACTGGGAGTAGACATAAGGAAGGTATAGTTAAAATTAAATGTACCTACTTTCTTGTGGAAGAAAAATTGGAAAAAACCCACTTAGGATTTTTAAAAAATACCTCGGTGAACCCTTTCGGAATCCGAACCTTGACCTTCCAAGTCACCAGAGAGTCAGATCATCCTAGGTTAACACCGTAATCTACGCGCCAACCGATACTTTTTTCCTACACGATCCAATTAAGTTTCATTAGGTGAAGTCAATTAAAAGTTCCTCTTTAAGTTTAGTTCAAGGTACACGTGATAGGCGCTGTGTCTAAGACCTACATTGATGGTCGTGTGGTTTAGATAGTCAGGGCTTTGCGATATATTGTACGTTGCTGGTGATGGCAAGGCTCAGGTTCGAATCTGAGCTAGTCGCGTTGGGAATAGGTTTTATACATCTGATTTATTAATATGGTTTTCTCGTCTTCTCTCCAAGTTAATATGGATGATTTAAGTCGAAATTACCCTCTCCTTATCCTTATCCTTTGAATTAAGTCTTGAGAAGTCTTGATACGTCTACTAAAGATGTAAACTGGTGCAACTTGATAATCAAAGATTTTATTTAATGGGATGTCTTCAACTGGAAGTGATTTTTTTTATTCATAAAATTCTTAATTTAGAGCAAGAAAGCTTATAAATGTTTTGAACTGTATAACGCGCTATACACATTTTATCAGCCCAAGACTTACAAACTAACATTTTTTTTATCACCACGTCTAAGTACCCGTTAGGGCTATGCGCTTATAAACTAATTACGCTTATATTTTTAGGGATGAAGAAGGTTATATTTAAAGGAAGTGTACTTGAATTTGCGTGGAGGGAGAGTGGAAAACCATTTCTAAAGAACCACTCCCATTAAACCCTACCGATATTTGAACCTCGATCTCCCCGTCAAAGGCAGTTTAGTCTACTGCGAGAGTGATACCTTAGACCATGTGGTCACCTAAGTAGATTATAATAATAATAATAAGTCTTGACAGGAGGCTGCTAATTCCAAAGGCGATTTCCTACCCCTTCCCACCCACACTCCTTTTACTATACTAATTGAGTAAAAATGAGGTTAAAATTTAGAGTTAATTTTATGTGTGTGTGTGTGAAGGTACATTAAAAAAAATATTCTAAATACACACGACTTCGATTCCATCTCTGACCTTCAATCAGCGAAAAACCAGACTAGATAAGCATGCCATTTAGCCCACATGTCCACCTATGTAGGTCACCCAGTGATTAAACCTGTAATCATCAATTTATAAGCAATAATTTTCTCAGCAAGGAAAAAAAAAAAGGGGGAATGAATATCTTGATATCCATACAATTCACATTAAATTCAGAGCATTAAAACCCATTAAAATTATATTTTTACCTATAGAAGCTGGATATGAACCTGAACAGATGTATGTAGCTTGTGAGCACATTTAATCAGGAATTATTTGATGTTGGAAGGAAGAATCGTACGTGAAACTGTAAATTTGTACTCTAAATAGTTATGAAACAATATAATAAGTCTAAACCATAAGTTTCTGTTATGTCGAAAGCCCTTTCATCGCTTTTTTTTTGGTGGGGGGGGGAGGTAATACAAACTCGTTAAAGTACATCCATTGAAACGTGGACGTTCGTTTGTTGCACTCGGAAAAACCTTTCATTATGATGTTCACCTAAAACAAACATAACCTCATTCCGGTTCGCATATCTCTGTCTCTGTCCATCCCAAGCGAGCAGGAAGGCACCGCGACTAAAAGCAGTGCTGCCATCTGTATACTAGTAATTAAAAAACTTGGTTGCGCGTTGATTATGGTGAAAAAATAATAAAAAAAAAGGACCAGAAAAAGAAGATGGTAGGGAATAATTGGAGAGGGAGAAGCTCTTTCGGTGCGGCATACAAAGAAAAAGTTTTATATATATATATATATATATATATATATATATATATATATATATATATATATATATATATATATATACAACTCTTTTGTTTCAATGCCGGACGTTAATTTTTCTTCGGATACAGATATTTCAGCTGGCTAGATAGTCTCATACATGTTCCTTAACCCGGAGCAGAAACTTGAACTTTTAGGAATACGGAAAAGAAAAACGTAAAGAGATTTGAAATGTGTTACTGGAGAAGACTTGAGAAGATCTGGTGGACAAGAGAGGATGACAAATGAACAAATCATAAGAAGAGTTGGTTAAAAGAGAACCATTTTGGATGTGATTCTTCGGTGCAAAGCAAACTGGATCGGACACATCCTTAGGAGGAACTGTCTTCTGCATGACGTCATAGAAGGAAAGGTTCAAAAAGGAGGAGTCAAATATTGGATGACTTAGAGGAAAGAAGAAAATTCTGGAAGCTGAAGGAGGAGGCAGAGGACAGGGCGCATTGGCGGTCTAAGTTCACTGAGAAAAGGAATGGACCTGTTGTAAGACAGAATATCTAATGGTAATAACAAATATTTCCTCTGATAAACTCTTATGACGTTATGCCATATCGTCCTTTTCATCCTATGCCTCTGAGTATACACAAATCATGTTTCTATACTTATTCAGTACTGAATTCTGGCCTGCTGATGATGGGAATATCAGGACTACGAATCCCGGTCAGGTCTACTAAGGATGTTATTTCCTAAATAACTTCCCACTCTCCTTCTATGTAAATTCGTGAAGATTACCCTCTAGAATGCTTCCTTCTTCATCCATACGCCATTAGTGTAATTAACATATTTGTGTATAGCCTGAACAGGTAGCAAGACAATGTTATAAAAACAAGTAATGAATTCAGCCAAAAATCAGTTATTGCCGACAAATGAATGACCAGCTGTTGTGGTGATTATTAGCAAATCCAGTATATATAATGAAAACTTGTACTTGTACATGATTTTGGTAATGATCTAGGTGTCAAAGTTTTTAGTGATGCTAAAAAAGTACAGACGCATGCGCAGAATAAAAGCCGGTATTATTATATATTAGCAAATATCAGAGCAACTCACGTGTTGGACTAGACTGCCGATGATGGGCGAATCTCGTTCGAGTGTATCGAGAGTGGTTTTTACAAAATGATTTTCCACTTTCCCTTCTCGCAAATGTGGATACACTTCCTCTAAATATAAACTTCATAGACCTTAAAATCATTAGCGTAGCTAATAAATAATATGTATTATCCGAATGGGTAGTAAGACATGGTGCTAAGGAAAAAATCAGTAATTTTCGGACGTAACAAAGTCCGTGCATTGTACAATGAAGCAATTTTCGGACGTAACAAAGTCTGTGCATTGTACAATGAAGCAATTTTTTTAATAAAAATAAATTGGTGTTTTTGTTCGAGTTTGAACCATAATGAGTGTTTCTGCACTTGATTCCTGTGTTTCTATGAACGTTGTGCTTTTGACATCCAACTAATGGAGATATTAATTGGGAGGACATTTATAGTGTTATAGCTTTTACGGTAAAACACAAGGAAACCATTTTGAGTCATAAACATAGTTGCTTCACTGAAAATGGACAGGTCTTCCTAAAATATTAAAAAAAAAAGTTTATTACCTAACTGTTCGAGCAAAGCGGTCATTTTAAATTTCGTCTGTCTGTCTGTTTATTCCATGATAATTATATGTTTCAATTATATTATCAGTTTAAATACGGTAGCCACCCAAAAATGATTTTCATTTATTTGCTCATCTCAAAAGATTTACATTTATAATGTTATTCTAAGCGATCAAGTACCTAGGGCGGATTTTCTTTTTAATCTTGATAGTTTTTAAGGAAATGACGTCTTAAACCATGTAAACTAAGTTTATTATCTATTGATATAATGAAGGATATAGTAATAATTTTTTTTCTAACTTGATCAGCAATGAAAATTTTCGACTTCAATTCAAAGAAGAATTTATAGGAGATAGTTCAACTTGAAATAAAAAGAGATATTATAAGAGATACTTCAACTTTAAATCCAAAGAGAAATTATAAGAGATGATTCAACTTTAAATCAAAAGAAAAATTATAAGAGATAATTCAGCTTGAAATCCAAAGAGAAATTTTAAGGCTGTAGTGACGGTAAGAACATGACATAATGCATAACATGATGTGTTTAACGTTTTTGGTATGGAGGAAGCTGGATCTAATGATCACAGAACCAATATTTAAATGTAATTACGAAATGTATAGTGTTATAAAAGTACCAGGGAGATAATTTAATCAAAACTCTTTTGTATATTACAATATTAAACCTGGGCCCTTTTGCTTATTTAGTGAGTTCACAAGTCTAATCTTGATCCTGATATGTTCCCCGTAAATCCGAAGCATATCGTTCACTCAGCCCTTCGGCTGGTTGGTGTCACCCGCCCACACCATCTGGGAGAATGTAATAGGAAGTTATGAAAGTACGGTAGTTTCTCCTTTGATTTCTGCTCTACGAGCGAACGAGAAAGAGCCCCCCCCCCCCCCCGGAAAAGGTATTCAGAAAACTTCCAATGATCTTTTACATTACAGAACCGACATAGGACCGAACAATTTTTACTTCCCATCCATAAGAAGTTGTGCTACTGATTTTTATAATTCTGTAAAAGTCCGTTGATTTCGGCCGGGTTCGAACTCGTAAACATTGTTGGGTCATGACAAGGTGAGAGTTTTACCTAAAGACCTCCTATGGAAACATTTTTCTGAACATTATTATTATTATTAGCACCGCGTCTTACTACCCGTTCGGGTTATACGCACTTACGCTAATGTGTAATGGTAGGGTGATTGTGAGATTAAATGAAGGACCTACAGTTTAACGTGGAATCCGAACCACGGTGGCGGCCTGGTTTTCTGAACAAAGAGGAATAACTTGGCTTTAATCTACGATAGTGTTTTAAAATTATTTTCTGGAAATCATCAAAGTGACTTCTAACAGATTGTTTGGAGATACAAACAGATATCTAATTGGAGGACAATAAGAGCTGAGTTTGGGAAGGTGAATCACCAATACCCCATCAAGGCCTCATCCCCACTCCCCAGGAAAAAAACACGTAACGTTTTAACACTTCCTGTAATAAAGTAAGTTATAGTCTACGTCAAAGATGTACAAACCTATTTACAGGAGGGCCAGATGGGGGGAAATAAATTGATGTGCCAAAGAATTGTATTCATTAATTTTTCTTCAAAATTAATTATAAAACAATTGATAAATACACATAATAGATTGACATAAATAAATTTAAATAAGTGGAGAACGCCAAACAATCATAAATACCTTGGTTATTGGTATATTTAAAAGTTTATTCAAAAGATTACCCGCCTCGGTGGCGTAGTTGGCTAACGCGCTTGACGTGTTGAGCTCGAATGCTGAGGACGGGGAGATCGAGGTTCGAATCTCGGTCGGGTGAACTGGGGGTGGTTTTTCCTAAATGGTTTTCCACTCTCTCTTTCCACGCAAATGCGGGTTCACTTCTTCTAATTCATCCTTACCAACTCCTAATCCATTAGCGTAATTAGTACTTAAATCGTATAACCCGAACGGGTAGTAAGACGCGGTGCTAAATATTATTATTATTAATATTATTCAAAAGATTTATGTGATGGGGTGTGAAATGATTTGTTTTATATTTTGGTTTAAACTGTGAGGAGGTGATTTTCAAGAGAGAAGAAAGAATCTCATCGTTAAGTTGGTTTATAGCAACACTTTCCTTAAATTTCATGGTTGAAAACAATTATTCAAATGAATATGAGGATGCAAATATTGCCATATATTTTTTTGAAAAAAGATATACCAACTTTGGGAAATGTTGAGGCTCAGGGTAGCAACATTACGGAACAAAACGTAACGCATTTAAATGTTATCCCGCGGGCAGGATCAAAGACACCATAGAGCCGTATCTATCCCGTGGGCCGTAGTTTTTCCATCCTTGTTCTATGCTTTTCTATCGCGAAGGTTAGCTTGGCTCGTTTTGATTATATTCAGCGTACCATGTTGCAAGTAAGAATAAAAAAAAAAAGAGGCAGTCTTTCTTTGCAGTGCGTCTCATCCGGTTCAAGTTGACCTATTTACACCAATAGAGTAAAGATGAAATGATGAAATTAAGTGTACCCTCATTTGAATGGATGTAGAGTAAGAAGCAGTTTTGGAAAAACCACCCATTACACCCTGGTGGAGTTGGGACGCATATAAAACGATAACTTGTTATACTTATTATTATTATTGGGTGTTCTGTCCTACGACAGGTCCTTTCCTTTTGTCAATGACCTTAGACCTCCAATGCACCCTTTTCCTTTGCCTCCTCCTGCAGCTCTCAGAATTTTCTTCTTTCCTTCAAGTTATCCAATATTAGAATCCTCCTTCTTCCTAAGCTCCTCTTTCCTCCAACCATTCCTTCTATGACGTCCTACTAAGGACATATATAGTATATAATAGACCTTTCATAAAAATAATAATAATAATAATACATTAGAATGATTTTTCCACAAATATTCAAATTAAAGAGATGAGACTTGAAAAAATCTAAAGATTTAACGGAATGATCCATCATATTGCACCCTAATTAAGTACAAATGTTATTTTTAGAATGGTGTATATTTTTCTCCTGTTATATACACCCGAGTTCAAACCTTGACCTACCTCTCTCTCTAGATAAAACTAGACTGAAGCCTTAACTAAGTCTGAATGCGTGTTAAGGACATTTAATTTTAAAATATAAATAATTTAAACGTTAGGGTAAAACAAGAGTGGTTCGAAACGGTTTCAAATTAATAAAGAAGTCAACCGTTTCAGTGATCGAATGGACTAAAATACGTCACTCTTGCAGTAAACTAGACTGCCAATGACGGGAGATCAAAGTTCGAATCTCGGTCGGCTGTACTGAGGGTGATATTTCCAAAATTGTAGTTAGTACATAAGTGTGTAGCCCAGATGGGTAGTAAGACGCGGTGCTAAAATTAAAATAACAAGGGGGATATCAGGGTTTGAATGCAGGTTGAACTTAATGAAGATGTTGTTTTTCTAATTGGTTTTCCACTCTTCCTCTACGCATATTTTGGTACCCTTCCTCTAAATTAAGCCTTCGCCATTCCTTACAGCCTGGCTTATTTGGTCGTATATGTACACATATAGTCTGAATATCGTGGAACAAAAACACACACAAAAAACCTAACTATAATATATTATAGGTTATATCCTAATTATGTACAATGTCTGGTGCTTAAATACAAGTCAATTGAAGGGAATATGGGGGAAGTCACATGACACGCATTTTACAGGTCAATAACTTTAATATATATAATATATAGAGGACCCCAACAAATCAAAAATATCTCTTTTAACCATAATCTAAAGTGCATTTATAAAGGTCTCATGATTGTCTAACAGATGGCAGCACTAACTCGATTTGAGTCACTATTTTCCCTTGTACCTAACAATTAAGATCTCTAGTCAAAGTGAAGTATTCGAGTAAGCATGAAGATAGAATGCAACACTCTTAAAACTCTTGAAATCGATAGTCTACCAATTAAATCACTGTATCTGAGGCTTGATTAGAAAGTTCAAAGAATATTTCAAAGGGCATTCCATATGTAATAGCTATTTCACTAAAAGGAGGTTAAAGAGCTTCTAAAAGGCAATAACCCAAGCACTTCACACTAGTACCCGCAGGGAGTCGTGATGTAAGTTTAATTATAACTTTGGGGAGTCTTCTTTGAAATACGTCGTTTGAACCATGTTGCTTAATCTCATGAGAGATTAAGAGATTAAATAATTAAATTTGGACTGTCAAAAATGTTTATATATTTTGTTTCTCTCATGGATGCATTTATTTATAACAAGAGCCTAATTTACTTTAATATTTATTATAGGTGTTGAGTTATAATTTTACGTTTTCATATGTTCAAACAAATATAGACATTTTAACAGAATAATGTATCTGTTATATACCCCTAAATACATAAAAAATTATTTTTAGCACGCTGTATTTTCGTCTTTACGGGATGTGAACTTTTGTATATTTATTAGCTAAAAGTTTGATTAATGACCATGAAACTTTGAATTTTGTTCAATCTTGAATAATTAACTATGATTCGCATAGGCACCATCAACCGCCATTTTTTACGTTCAGACTATGTATTATAATTTCGAACTCTGAACTTTATAAAGAATGAATAAAAGAGGTCTGATAGAAAATGTAGAGGCTATGTTCACCACAGTTATGGTTAGTATTAAAACTTATTGCAGACACTGTATATTGTAAACAAAGATGGCTGATAGGGAGTGTATAGCTTATGTTTGTCACAGTTATGATTAGTATTAATACTTATTGCAGACACTGTGCATTGAAAACAAAAATGGCTGATAGGGAGTGTATAGGTTATGTTTGTCACAGTTATGGTTAGTATTAAAACTTGTTTCAGACTGTGTGCATTGAAAAGCAAAATTGTTGCAAGGAAGTGTAGAGGTTATGTTTGTCACAGTTATGGTTAGTATTAAAACTTATTGCAGACACTGTATATTGAAAACAAAGATGGCTGATAGGGAATGTATAGGTTATGTTTGTCATAGTTATGGTTAGTATTAAAACATGTTGCAGACACTGTGTATTGAAAACAAAGATGGCTGAAAGGGAGTGTATAGGCTATGTTTGTCACAGTTATGGTTAGTATTAAAACTTATTGCAGACACTGTATATTGTAAACAAAGATGGCTGATATGGAATGTATAGGTTATGTTTGTCATAGTTATGGTTAGTATTAAAACTTGTTGCAGACACCGTGTATTGAAAACAAAGATGGCTGCAAGGAAGTGTAGAGGTTATGTTCGTCAGAACGGTGGGTTTATATTTAAACCTATAAGATTTGTCTGGGCGTTGAGAGGGCACGAGAACTTGAAAAAAAAAAGGACAAAGCAGTGTTTCATGTAGGGTAGGGGAGTTAGAATGTAGGACGGGGAAAACTGGGTCAAAAACCCGTGTGCCAAACTGCTCCTTTAAGAAATGGAGCCAATTGCAATCCGTCTTGTCTGATTATAAGCTTGTGGATTTAATCAAGATTGTAGAAGTAAAGACTCCAAATTTATTCTCCTTGAAGCTGATAGAAACGTTTATGTAACAATCATGTTTAAATTACTATACTGTGTTGTCATTTATCGTGTTTATCAAGTTCCTTTCAATTTAAGCTAACATTATAACCTATTTGAAGAAACTGGAAACTAGTTTTCACTTTATTGCCAAATATACTCGTTATATTTACAGAATATTGTTTTATTCACCATACTTCACAAATAAATACACAGACTTTATCTCTATTTTATCTTAACATAGAGACATTTACTAAAATCTTGTCAGATTTGTGAAACTTTTAGCTCACGAACGTAAAATTGTATGTATATATTACTACCCGCCTCTGTGGCGTATTTAACTAACGCAATAGTTTCTTGTTGAGCTAGACTGCCAAGGATGGGAGATCGAGGCTCGAATCTCAGTCGGGTGAACTGGGGGTGGTTTTTTTCCCTAAATAGTTTTCCACCCTCCCGCAACACAAATGTGGGTTCACTTCTTCTAGATCCAACCTCCCCCAAACCCAAACCCATTAGCGAAATTAGTACATAAGCGTATAGCCCGAACGGGTAGTAAGACGCATTGTTAAATAATAATAATAATAATAAAATATATTACTTTTATTGAGCTCGATATTATAAATTTATAAACTTTTGTATGATAATCCTGTAAATGAACGGTCTAAAATAAAAAATAAAAATTAGAATGATAGCATTCGTTAAATTGTAGTTTTATTCAGTTGCCGTCAGTTAATGTTCTTCCTAAGGACATTGGACTGTAGTAACTTTTACTAGCTCTCAGATAAAGGCCTTTCTATGTAAATTAGACTGTAGCTACTGACATCAAGTTCTACTATTTGAGTAATATATTCAGTGCAATGAGTAAAAAATAGGAAAGTCACATTAGATACATTTTCCAGGATTGCAAATTCTATATCTCAAACCTCATAAGGACTACAGCAAATTTTTTTTTTAAAACAGATTTAAAACTGACACAGACTTATTTGAACCATAATCTAAAGTGCATTAGAAATTTATCATTATTGTGTAAAAGATAGCAGCTCTAATTAAATTTGAGCTAAAAACTGACCTTCCACCTTCATGTAACGTTCAAACAATATAGAAGCAAAAAAAAAACAACACTTTCTCAAATCCTACTATATAAATTTCTATTAAAAGTTCGACAGTCCTCTAAATGACCTTGAGATGAATTCCAACCGACCGAAACATAAATAATTTCAATGACGTTGTGGGGAGAATAAACTATCCACGGCTGAGGAACATTTTAGGAGAGCTTAAAATATACATGACGGGATGTGTTCACCGTTCTATCTCGCCTACACATGGCTCAGTGGTCCGGTATACTTCTACTGATGGTTCTATCTCACCCACACATAGCTCAGTGGTCCGGTATACTTCTACTGATGGTTCTAACTCGCCCACACATAGCTCAGTGGTCCGGTATAATTCTACTGATGGTTCTATCCCGCCCACACATAGCTCAGTGGCCCGGTATACTTCTACTGATGGTTCTATTCCGCCCACACATAGCTCAGTGGTCCGGTATACTTCTACTGATGGTTCTATCTCTCCCACACATAGCTCAGTGGTCCGGTATAATTCTACTGATGGTTCTATCCCGCCCACACATAGCTCAGTGGTCCGGTATACTTCTACTGATGGTTCTATCTCTTCCACACATAGCTCAGTGGTCCGGTATAATTCTACTGATGGTTCTATCCCGCCCACACATAGCTCAGTGGTCCGGTATAATTCTACTGATGGTTCTATCCCGCCCACACATAGCTCAGTGGTCCGGTATACTTCTACTGATGGTTCTATCTCACCCACACATAGCTCAGTGGTCCGGTATACTTCTACTGATGGTTCTATCTCACCCACACATAGCTCAGTGGTCCGGTATACTTCTACTGATGGTTCTATCTTATTCACATATAGCTCAGTGGTCCGAACCATCTCTACTGCATAGTGTTACGTTAACCAAGGGTTGAGAACACGCCCACACCAGTCAATATGACTATATTTTTAATCGAACTTAATTTATTGTAATTGGATAAAGTCCTTACTTAAAAGTAGGACTTGCATCTGCTATAACATAATTTTTTTTTTTTTTTTTTTTTTCAGAATCAAACTGAGTGATTTCAAGAGTCATGGAGCAGTTCGAGCAGCTTTTGACTTGCGCCATCTGCTTGGACCGCTACCGTAATCCTAAACTGCTGCCATGTCAACATTCCTTCTGCATGGAGCCTTGTATGGACGGCTGGTGGACTATGATCTCGCAACAGTAAACTACACTCTCATTTCCAGGTTAATCTACACTCTCATTTGCACAGTAAACTACACTCTCATTTGCACAGGTAAACTACACTCTCATTCGCACAGGTAAACTTTCACTCTCATTGCAAGGGAAACTACCTCTCATTGCACAGGTAAACTAAACTGCTGCCCATGCAACAGTTACTACATACCTTTTGACGTGATGTAAATAGACATATACAGTTCCCATTACAGTAAACTACAAGTTCATATTGCCACTAGGTAAACTACACTTCATATTGCACAGGTTAAACTCACTCTCCATTTTGCAAGGTAATTACACTCAATTTCGGTCAGGTAAACTACACTCTCATGTCGCACAGGAAACTAACTAAAATTATTTGCACAGGTCAAACGTTATTTGAAAACTGGAACCAGTGCCACAATGGCGAACAATAACACTATATCTTCTTATTTATGTAATACTTTACATATCATTTTAAATTATGAAGTTTTGAAAATTTCCCATGCTTGATAATAATAAAATAAACATTTTTCTCTAGTCCAATTATTGTTTTTATCATCTGGTGTAAATAAATTGTGTTAAATACTACTAAAATGTTTGCTAATGCAAATTATCGAAAATTTTCTTTTTTAAATCTTTAATTTATTCTGGATAAAAATAAACAGATATTTTAAGTTTTTTTTTGACTGTCTACTTCGTGTTTTGCGATTGTACTAACTATGCCAAAGTGTTAGGGATTAGGAAGGTTGAATTTAAAGGAAGTATACCTGCATTTTCTTGAAGACAGAATGTAAAACCATTTATGGGAAAAAGCACACTCAATACGTTTGACAGGGATTTGAAACCTGATCTTCCCGTCATCAGCAGTCCAGTTTCTTGCGAGATTGACGCACGCCATAGACTATTTAGCCAGTTAAACGTGTGTAAACAATATTGATCGTGTTTCAGGTGAAATGCCCGGAATGCCGAGCGGAACACCGCATCCCCTATCAAGGCGTGCAAGGCTACCCGACCAACGTGACCTTGCAGCGCTTCCTGGAACTGCACATCGAGATCACGGGTGAACTCCCTGATCCGACGAGCGGTCAAATCATGGAGCGTTGCAACGTCTGCTCGGAGAAGTCCTACTGCTCGCTGTGCGTACACTGCGAGAAGAAGATCTGCGAGGAATGCAAGGGCGCCCACATGGACATCCTCCGGCGGGAGATCGCCCGCATCAACAACCAGGTCCGACGGGCCATACACAGGCTTCAGGACGCCCTCACGCTTGTCGAGAAGAACGCCACTTGCCTTCAAATCAACTGCTCCTCCGTCTCAGAGGAGGTCGACGAGATCTACAGGCGCCTCTCGAAGGCCTTGAAAGATCGGACAGAGTTCCTAACGGGCGAGCTAGACAGGTACCTGACGACGGAGAAGAGGAATCTTCTGACCCTGAAAGATAACCTTGAGCTTGAGATCTCAAACATACAGAGCAACTGCGACCTTGCGGACAAACATATGACTGAATCCGTGGACTGGGACGACTGCGAGCTCATGGACGCGAAGGAGATATTCCTCAAGACGGTGGAATTTATCAGGAACTTTGAGTATGAGAACGTTGACTACAATAGAAGGGTGAAGTTCGCCATGTCACACGATCCTAATCAACTGGTGCTTCATCTGGCGGGATACGGCGAGTTGATAATCAACATGCCCCATCTCACGGGTAGCGGCCCAGGATCCTTAGTGGGAAGCTCCAGCAGTAACGCGTTGTTGCAACCTCCAGGGGGTCCGGGTCTGATGAGGTCAAAGAGCGACCATCGACTCGCCACGCAGTTCAGGCAACAGGAAGAGAGGGGATACGGGGAGGACCGAGACCAACCCTCCGGGAGGGTGTCTCCTTTAGGGGGGAGAAAGTTCGGGGAGCGTTACCCAGCCCCTCGCGGGGGAAACGAGAAATATGACTCGTCGCGTTACGGCAGAAGCGGGGGAGGGAGTGACTATGGGAGCGAGTTCGAGTCTCCTTACGACAACGACAACAGGTCGACGGCTAGGTCAAGGTATAGGGCTAGACTCGCTAGAAACCAACCCGGCGGAGAAAACGCTGACTCGGACAACGACACGCAAGGTAACCGCTCAGTCAGGTTCTCCGGGGAGCCTCCACACAAAGAGAGGGAGAAGGTCTTAGATACCGAGGACGCAACGAAAGGTCCTCTGAGCGGTATTTTCCGTCTGTACGACTCTCCTAGGGTCATGAAACGTCTGCAAGAGTCGGAGCTGAAGATCAAGAAGAAGGACAAAGAGCCGCCCCCGCAGCCGGTCCAGCCTCAGGTGAAGGCCGCGCAGCCGACGAAGAAACCTCTCGCGCAGCGGCAGGTGAGCGAAGATGACGAGATCGCAAAGATTAAAAAGCAGAACAAGAACGCCCCCTCGTCGTCGTCCACGGCACCCGAGACTGTACCTGAGACGAGACCCGTCTCCGAGAGGGTAGCTGCCCTCAAGCAGCACAGGTCGCTGGTAGGGACGGGAGGGGGAGACGCCTCGTCAGAAGAGGGTAGTCAGCCCTCATCCCCGACCACCGGAAGAGCTCCTTCTAGTGAGCTGTCGTCGCCAACCAGAAAAAACCCCGTACCTGAGGTATAATCCCCCCTCCTGTTAACAGGAAATAGTGTGTAGATTATAGTTTTATATGAGTAACTAGAAATAAATGTGTTATTAGCTTTGTAATTGTACCTTGGTCTAAAGTACAGTTAAAACTCACTCTTTCAGATAATTATTCCGGTTAACAAGAACATTTATCTAAAAATACAACAATGTACTCTAAAAAACAAAACAAAACTATGCCTGTTCACATAGACCACCATGCATACTAGAAAGCCAATGAGAAATAATCATATAATAATACAGATAGCAATATATTCATGATTGAAGATATATATTTTCACTCTAACAACGGATATTGGTGTTCTGGAAAGATTGCAGTTATAAAAAAAAACACATTTGTAAAAATTAAGGTGTAACAACATTTACGGCATCAAATCAATTCACAAATTTCACCACGATAAACATTGTATGAAAATAAAACAAAGAGGTCCACATTGAATTGAAAATGCTTCAAAAATAGTTTGCAAACCTTAAAGGGTAATTTATCATTCATTTTTTTTGATAGCTTGAAATTAAACATCAAGAAATACTCAAATTACAAACATACGAACTAGAGGGGTGTTGAGGCGTTATATGTTGATCAATTCTCACATTATTAAAACAACCAATCATATCCTTTAAAACTAACACTTCCTAACATATTCATCTTTGCTGATCATGTGTAATTATATCCATACTAAATATAACATAACATTCTGTGGAAACCCGTAACCCGTTAACAAAATCACTCCTATGTTTTTTCAGGTGGCGTCAAGTGACGCTGAATCAGATGACGGGTCTTCCGTCACATCGTTACAACAAACGGTACGAAAGACGCCCGTCAGTCGAACCGGAAGTGGAAGTACCTCGCGTCGTTCCTCGGCGTCCTCAGACGCTACGACAGCTTCACAGGTCCACAAGAAAACGACGCGATCCGCGAGTTCGGACTCGAGCACTTCGTCCGAGTCTTCCTCCTCCGCCGTCAAAAACACGGGTGCCGCTTTCTCTACAGAAGAACTCAAACAGAAGTACTCGTCGCGGGGAGGGAGTGGTGGATCGCCAGCGGAAAGCGTTGTGGCGAGTGGTGCAAACTCTCCGAAGAACCGTAAATCATCGATAAGCTCCGACACGGCTAAAAAAGAAGTCGCGCCCGTGACTCCAAAATTTCAAAGCCGTTTCTTGCCAAACAAATCGGTAACGCCTGTTGTGGAACCCACAAAAAAGGAAGATGATGAAGAAGAGGAAAGTGAAACCAGCTCCGATTCTGAAGAAACTGATTCAGAAGACGAATCCGATGAAGAGAGTAAGAAAACAAAACCTGAGACGCCTGTTGTAAAAAACAAGCCAGTTGATAAAACTGATATAGGGCCATTGTTAGCCAGAAGTGCGAATGCAAGGGATACGTCAGAGACTCAAAGGAAGGGTAGTAGGGATGAAACAGGAACTTCTGGAGGCTATGTAGCCAAACGTTATGGGACGGCGGACAACACAAGCAGTTACAGATCCCCATACGGAGCTAAAGAGGAACCAACAACAACTACAACGGCAGGCAGCAGATACCGAACAAGAAACCAGCAAGAAGATGAGTCACCATCGCGCTACGGTAGTGGAGGATACACAAGTAGATTCCTCAACAAGAGTAAAAGCTCAGCGGCAGTCTCCCCGGATGAGGATCCTCCTGAACCAAAGAAATATACCCCTAGCTCTAGCACGTCAGTTGCCGCAGTCGACGATAGTAATAAATATTCTAGTGGGAGATCGAGATACGCAGCTTTGAAAGATCGACGCTCTCGTCTCAACAGGAGTAGAAGTTCCCACAACCTTGGCGGTCCAGATGACATGGACGAATCAGAAGAACCTACGTCTCCTACATCATCGATGCCTTCATCCTACCTAGCGTCTAGGTATGCCCCGAGCACCACCGCTGGAAGCGACCTTTCCCGGAGTAGATCCACACACGCGATGAAAGCTCGAGAGACTTCCCCGGACCGCTCCGGTGGTTCCGGTACCACGGAGAAGGACGGTGCGGCTCTGAGTTCCTGGGCAAGGTACCTGAAAAACAAGTACGGCACCAAGGCCGGTGGAAAAGACGTAAAGATTCAGTGGGCGCCTCTTCCGCGGCGTCGTCGACGGCAGCACGAAGACTGTCTTTGGGGCTTCCCCTTCGTCACAACTCGGCGAGCATCGAGAGTTCTGATGACGACCAAAAAAACCCGGAGGCTCCCCCACTTCCCTTACAGCAGCTACGGCGGTAGCAGCAGGTGAGGATTAACCATCGAGTGATTTATAAGTCGAGGATATTAAAAGTTGCCAAACGCTTATCCGTATCGTATTGTATCGGCTAATTTACTCATTTTTTGTATACAAATGGGGGGAAAACTCTAATGGGAAATAATTTACGGATCTTAACTTGCATTACATTCTACGTAGCTTTAAGCCTCCCCTACAATATACTAGTTTTCTTGGAAAATACTTTGTTAAGGCCATTCATAATCATACTTCTGGCAGTTTTCCTGCTTCCTGAAGAGTTTGTCTGGTCTGTCAGGTTTCGCAGCGGCAGCAGCCGGTTCCTCCCCTAGGAGCCAGTACCTGCAGAAACGCCGCCAGCAGTTCAAGATCGGAAGTCGGGGGAGCGAGCCCGGATGTTTCACATGGCCCCGCGGCATAGCCGTGGGTCCAGACAACCTGGTGGTCGTGGCGGACTCGTCCAACCACCGGGTGCAAGTCTTCGACGCCAATGGCATCTTTGTCAAGGAGTTCGGAGCTTACGGTAACGGTGAGGGGGAGTTTGACTGCCTCGCCGGGGTGGCCGTTAACAGGATTGGGCAGTTCATCATTGCTGATCGTTATAACCATCGGATACAGGTGAGTGACGTGACTTGTTCGCAGGATCGGCAGAGATTTAAACTGTACCTGTTCAAGGTGAAAGTAGAACCTAGGAAAGCAATAGGGACAGTCCCTCATTCCTCCCTGGAATAAATTTACCTCAATCTAGATTTATTTTCCCGACACTTAAATATTCTTGAATATAATAAATTAAAAACAAATTCCAGATCATTTCTAGAGGCATCAAATTATTTAAAAAAAAAAAAGGATGGGAGCATTCTAAATAGCTTTAGAGGCATCCAAATGTCGAATTATTTCTGGGGAGGATCACTCCAAATAGCTTATAGAAGAGACCAATTAAAAAAAATCTAAATGAGGATTTAAAATATTTACTAAAAGAAATCCATTTTCAAATATTTTCCGTTGGAGATTTCACACACCCTCCTTTGTCCTGGGGGTTGAAGATCTTAAAAACACTTCTATTTTTTTTTTTTCTTGTTAATTTCCCTCCCATTTTCTACAGACAGCTATTAACATTGTCATTCTAGCTGTAGATAAGATTTTTTTAAGTTGTCTTTTGTTATATTCAAAGAACAATGGTATCTGCAGGTGCTGGACCCTGCAGGCCGGTTTCTCCGCAGTTTCGGCAGCCAGGGTACGTCTGACGGTCGCTTCAACTACCCATGGGGCATCACCACAGACGCCCTGGGGTTCATCTACGTGTGTGACAAGGAGAACCACCGAGTTCAGGTACGACGTCTCCTCATCTTCGAAGGAGTCTTCGTCAGATAGTAGATGGCGTGCCTACTGTTTGAGATATTTGATGGCGTTTCGTAGTGATAGGGTCATCAGCACCAGGAATATAAGATATATTCTTACGGGGGTGGTAACAAATGAGTTTTTTTTTTTATCACCGCGTTGAACTATCATTCGGGATACCCGCCTATTTACTAATTACGCTAATGGGTTAAAGATTAGTAAGGTAGAATTTTAGAGGAAGTTTATCCGAATTTGCATGGAGGATGAGTCTAAAACCAATTTGTAAAGGCCACCCTCGGTAAACACGACCAAGATTCTAAACCTGATCTCCCTGTCATCGGCAGTTTATTTTAGTGTGAGAGTAACGCCTTAAGGTGGGTATGAACAAAAAGGCTGAGTAAGATCAAATATTTGCTCGTGCTTGCCCATGTTTGGCTGTGTTCCCTTGAGCAACCGACCTTGAATTCTGTCGTTCCCTTCTAAATGAAACAAGCAGTAATTTAATGTTCCTTTTTAATTTCTAACCTTTCAGTCTCCAACATATCTAACTAATTGGTCCAAATATCCTATTTCTTATTCTTATTTTTAGAGTATGGAACAGTAGAGTTCTATAAAACAAGATGGTCTCTATATGCATCTATCAATTTTAAAATGGTTTTATCTGACCATTCCATTACGAAAATAAATTAGTGCAACTGTAAATAAATATCATAAATGAATACTTTAAGTTAACAAATCGATAACTATATAACTGTATGTAGGTATCTGCAAGAAACTTAATAATTCAGTAGCTGAAAATTGGGGCTGCGGTGCACAATAAGCATTTCAGAATAATCACCCTCCACAGCAAAAAAGTAAGAACAAGTATTTTATTAATTTAACTTAGCGCCAACCACGATATTTTTGAGCACGAGAGATCACATGTTTGTTCTTGCTCGCTCTTTTGATGCACTTTATGACTAACATTATGAGTCCACTTAGTTTCTGGAGTTCAGGACTCGCTTATAGACTATTAAAGGGTAACCACGTCGTGTTTCAGGTGTTCCAATCTGACGGGACGTTCGTGGGCAAGTTTGGGTCGTGTGGCAGCAAAGCCGGCCAATTAGAGCACCCGCACTACATTGCCGTGTCCAATACCAACAGGGTGATAGTGAGCGACTCCAACAACCACCGCGTGCAGATTTTCGACGTCAATGGGCGTGTCCTCACTGCGTTCGGAACAGAGGGCTCTGAGGAAGGACAGTTCAAGTTCCCGAGGTAAGTCCTTCCAGCTGTACCTTCCTGAGATACTCACTTAAAGAACGTAATGCAATTCCAATAAATTTGACATATTTGACCAATTCTAAAAAAACTTGATAATCAAAAGTATTAATTCTTCTTTAAATTATTCAATTTTTATTCCAATAGAATAAGAATAAGTTAGTGTCCTTGACAAGTAATTATACCTAATCACTGAATTTGGTTGGCTTATCTCTAAAGACTATGGAATCTAAGACTACAATCTTTGATTTGAATCACTGTGCAGAGCATAATTTTATGATATATCGTTAAGAATGTGTGTTTAGTTTCGTTTTCCCCCAATCTAAAACCAAGACTGGCTTCAGTGAAAATTAAAATTAAACATAATAAAATAATTTGCGCAACTATGTAAAATATTTTGAAAAATAAGTATCATAACAAAATTTACAATTTAAATCGTCCCTCAAGAATATTTATTTTTCTTTCCGCTTGTTTTGCTGATAGGGTTGGTTCAGTAGATCATGTTTCTAACTGTGATAGGGGAGATTTTACCATGTTCGAATCCCGACTGGATACACTAGGAGTGATCGGGAAATGTGTGAGGAAGTTAATATTTAAATACGAGGTGAAATTGTATGGCTGGTTATATCATACCATGAATCTGGAGCTATTTGATGATGCTGTGTCACCCAAATAGACCTACCTGGGGCAGAAGTTGATGAGATTATGACAAGTTATTGTCACACGTATTTATTGTTCTTCACGTCACATGCAAATATATTAATCGACAGTTTTTGTGAGGCTACATTGACGTGGTGACATATCCATTCAGAGAGCCACCACAGAGAACTAAAGAAAAGACCTGCGTAAAAACACAATAAAACAAGTGTACCACTCTAACAAACATAAATTAATTTTAAAAAGGCGGTTGACAAAAAATAGTAAGTTAGCTATATAAAATAATAATGAATTAAGACATTAAATATCTAGTTAAATACATAATAATAAAATAGAAACAAACCAATACTAAGCAAGGAGGTTGATTTTATGTGATTTTCCCTCCTCTCCCCATTCTTTATGTCCTTATGAATCCTATATTCAACTTATAGTCAAATTGTATAAGTTATATAATGGCATTATGCAATTTGCTCGTCAACTCTTTTACGGTTTAATAAATTGTTTTAGTATTTTGGTTTATTTTATTGTTCTCATTATTTTGTAACTAGTTATTGAGAAATAAAAACCAAAATCAAGAGAGTAGCAATAATAATAGTTTCATGGTACTATGCAGTGGTGCAGAAACGTGGAAGGAGTAGGTAAAATAAGGTTTTATTTCTATTCAAATTGAACTGTAACTAGTTCTTAGAGAACCCCGATACCTTAGATCACTTGGTATTGTGTCTGCCTAGTGAACTAGAAGCTACGAGATCGATTATTATCCTGACTGAAAAAGTTATCACTAATGAAATTGGGGCCTATTCTTTCACAGTAATGAGTTAATGTCCGGAGGACAGGATATTTGTGTCTGTTCTATATTTAAGTTAGTTTAGAAGTCTTGTACTGATATAATCACTCCTTCCAGGAAGTTGCACGTTAAATACATCAAAATAAAATTAAATAAAAAAACTTCTAAGGTGTCATTTTTAAAAAGCTTTGACAGAACTGTTGGGAAAAACCTACACAATTCCATCAACAGTTCGCTTTTGTAGCCCCTCCCCTTCCCCCCCTTCCCCCACACACACTTTTTTCTAACTTAAAATCGTTCTTGCGTCTTTGGTACCATGTGAACTTTTATATCTATTTCACATCAAGACTAACTTCACAAAGCATCACACAAAATGTAACCTTGTGAAAGTAGTTTGATTGTGTATGCAACAAAATTTCGAGTAACGTACAAAGCCTCGCATGAAGCCATGTTGGTAGAGCAGTGGCGTGTTTTGAAGTGTTGCTAAGGTAGGTAGAGTTAGTTTGATCTATGAGCTTAACTGTGATTGGTTCTCATCACTCATTACTCAATATTGCACTTGATTATCTATCTAGAATAATAAAATGAAGAATTTGTTTGTGTGTCATGAGCATTGCGCGATATCTACCGTATGCAAAAAATTTAGAATTTTAAAATTTAGTAGCATAATAAACATGTGCATCTCGAAGTCAAAATTTTCAAATTTTGATTATTATTTTTTCATTTTTAAAAAGTGGTTTGGATGCAAAGGTATATTAATAAAATTAAGCGTTTGTCTGTTTTTCATAATCATTACGCGATATATACAGAACGCAAAGTTATGAAATTTAAAAAATTAGTAGAACCTTTGCACAAACGTGAGCACCTCAAATCTAGAAATTTAAAATTGGGACTAGATATTTTTTAACTAATTATAAATCTCCCGGACAGCACTTGACACTTAAGC
This sequence comes from Timema cristinae, assembly GCA_039000515.1. Lineage (NCBI taxonomy): Eukaryota > Metazoa > Arthropoda > Insecta > Phasmatodea > Timematidae > Timema > Timema cristinae. Next base: position 69,040,873 of record JBCFYV010000003.1, on the reverse strand, counting down.
TAGTCAAATACAAACGTAACTGTATTTTCAAATAGAACATATAATGTGTATTATTGGCAAATGCCGGATATATAATGTGGAGAACACAATATTATCAGAGATAAAGTTTTAAAAAGCTCAACTTAACCTGGCGACATTTCACGACAGGTCATTGTGGTAGATAAATGGTGGTAGTAGCTGTAAACGCTTGGTGCTTTTGCAGAAATGTAAAGAAGTTGAAAGTCCACCCATTCGCCAACAGAATCAACAACGCAAGTTTCACTTACCCCCATCTAATTAGCACTTCTACAGCAAGTACTATGCATGTCGCAGCCTCCATAGAGGTAGGCTAGTGTGGTCTTTGCTTTCAAGCATGAAGCAGGGTAGTACCTTATTCCAAAGAGAAAAGATATATATATAATATAATATATATGAAATAATATATATATATATATCCAAAGAGAATATGAATATATATATATATATTATTCCAAAGAGAAATGAAATATATATATATTTATTCCAAAGAGAAATGAAATATATATATATTATAAATAAATATATATATATTTATTCCAAAGGAAATGAAATATATATATTCCAAAGAGAAATTTTATATATATATATAACTTAATTAATATCCATCTACACATGATCAAAGAGCATGTGAACGTCTCAGGGATACTTTGTTTTCACTGTTAAGAACATGTTATTAACGTGACGTAAGCCTCAATTGTGAGAGTAAGTTTATTAGATACTTCTAGACTGATCAATTCCAGCCATTGTTGAAACAGGTACTGTACGTGGTTAACATTAAACCTGTCATATCGTACGTCTAGTAAAGTCTAATTTTCTTATAAAGAGACGACTGTTAGAAAATCTACTTTTCCCACCTAAGTACACATTTTAATCATTCAGAGCATGCTATCTGCTGAAATCTAAAAAAAAAAAATAGCACTGGTTACACTGGTTATGTTAACAATGTTGTCCGTAAAAATATGTTTGTATAAAGGCGTTCACACATACAAGGTAAGGTGGCGTTTGAACTTTTTTAACTTAATTTATAAATATACACATAATAGCTAATAGAGTCCAAACGCCACCTTACCTTGTTTGTGTGTAAAAAAGAAATAAATACATTACCAGAAAAAAAAATCTCTCTTATAATAGTGTTATACAGATAGCATCTCGAAAATCTCGTCCATTAATTTCTGTCTTTGTTATTATTATTATAGAGGTTTATAGTTGATGGGCTAGTCTAGGAGTACTAAGTCTATTGTCATGAAAAATGAGAAAATTCCTTACCAGCTACAAAAATTTGGGATGAATCTCGGTAAGATTTAAGTGTATGTTGAGCATCTGAAAAAAATGTATTGATATCTAACGTCTCTATATAAAGTACTTTAAATAATATATTTACAATCGCTGAGATAAAATTACATATTGGTGCTATTGTCGTCATTTTACTTACAAAATTACTGACAGAGGTGTTGGCAATATTGTGTGAAATTATTAAAGATATATTTTTAAATACCAAATGAAAGTATTTTAGCGTTAGTCTGTTGAAAGCATTGGGAGATCCTTACACACGATGCATAACCAATTAAACATTTCTTCTCGTAAACGACTTGACAACAACAATGAGAATTATTCTGCCGTAACTTATGTTTACAAATAGCTCTGATCAGATTCTTAAGTGTTGATGGTAAAATTATATTGTGTAATGCATCCTGTTAAGCATTGAATGTAAAATCTTTTGGGTACATATATCTCTGTCACTAACAATTTCTTTTTTTCTTGGTTGTGTGGCTGTTTTCGATTGTTTGTTCAAAAATGTATAATATATTTTGTGCTTAAAGAGAAACGCTTTACTATGAATTTATAGTTCATGATTGAATGTTTTATAAATAAACTAAATTATAACATAGGCAATAAAAAAGTTTTATAAATAACTGAAAATGAATTAACCTGTGAACACTGGTAATATACTAACAATATTTCCTATAAAGTTGCAATCCTTGTGACCCTATTTCAACGTTACTTTTAAGACTTTTCTGAGAGTGAAAACTACTATTTTTAATTTTAAGTCAAATTTGTTTTAGTAGGTAAGTGTGAACTGTTGGAATACTCGTAGACATTTTCCGATAAAGTTTTTTCATGAAATAGTCAAATCAAAATCTTTGAAAGCCTAAGAATTTGAGCTATAAATAAATTATTTAAATTATTTACCACAATTATAGCAGTTCAGGGATAGGCCAGCCTACTTTGTAGAGGACTTATTTTGTCTGTTATGAATGTAATACCGAAACAAAGGGACAATAGGGTATACATAATTTTAAAATTTTCAATAATAATGTACAATTTTATTTTTATTATATTTTGTAATAACTTTGACACACGAGAGATAAACATGCATGTAGCCCATATCTACTTGAATACGTATGCTTTATCATAACAAAATAGCTTTTATTTATTTAAGCTTAACTTTATTAATTTAAGTGGTCAGTGTCTCTGGCTATGGAATAGGAGGCTCTGGGTTTGGTTCCCAACGCTTCCAGATTTTTTTTTTTAAGCAGCGGTTCAGAAACGGGATCATACTCAGCCTCATAGGGACAAATGAGGAGCAACTTGAATTAAAGTAGCGGCTCCGATCTAAGAAACAGATTTATGGCCCAAGAGTTCATTGTGCTGACCACATGACACCTTCTATCCGCAGAAGTTTGCACTGTTTTTACCAGCAGACGGTGGCCGCTCGGTTGGTATCGCCCATTGTGGGCTTTCGCCATGGAGTTTTTTTTTAATTGATTTGACTGGTTTTCACTTGTTTATCACAAACATAGCAAATAAATTTTTTTAAACACGTTACAAAATGTAATATTTTGTAATTGCTGGTCCACTTTTAGGAGACATAGTTTTAGGACACAAATCTTTTTTTTTTAATATATCAACCAGCACAAACATGGCAATAATGAATAGTTCAATCGCGAACTCGGGTATAGGTTGGCTACTACCTTAAAACTTAATATTATTGGCATAAATTAAAAGCTTCGATACTGAACTTAGGGCACATTAAATAACTAATTGATTATGAACATTTTAATGCAGATATAGAATGTCGTAGGCCAACTTGATGACGTCCGTTTATCTGATTAAATGATTTTAGAGGGTTTGTTTTAGTTTAATCTAAAAGAAATTGTCATCCCAGACAATAAAAATATGTGTATCTCATTGCAGAGATCAATGCATCTATCTATTTGAAAAGAGTAGTGCAGTTATATTATTTCATAAAGTAAAACTTGCATCTCTTCACAAGAATAACCTCTTTGCAGATGGTAATGTTTGTATCTCCTTGCAAAGAGTAGTTCTGTTTCTCCTTGTAGAGGGCAGTGTTTGAATAAGCAAACAGGATATAATGTTTGATCGTTGTTAAAGGAATAATGGCTGTATATATCTTTCTAGAGAATAATATGTATTTATCTCCTTACAGAGGGGTGGCGGTGGACGACCAGGGGTACATCATAGTGGCGGACTCTGGCAACAACCGCATCCAGATCTTCCACCCAGACGGCACGTTCCTCAAAGCGTTCGGGGGCTGGGGATCGGGCGATGGGGAGTTCAAAGGTCTGGAAGGGATTGCAGTCATGTCAAATGGCAACATTCTGGTGTGCGACCGGGAAAACCACCGCATACAAGTATTTTAAGGTAAGAGTGAGAGGATAATATTATGTAATGTTAATAATTATATACTAGAGAAGAACAGGTGAAACACTTATGGGATTTAATATCTCGTTAGTTTCAAATTCATTTAATACAGTCTATATTCAATCCAAAATTGTATGCCAGTATAGGACTTACGCCTACAAAATCGGGTTTAGAACGTTTTTGATCTCGAAAGTGGATATCCGTGCAGTTTATCCTATCTGCCCTCTTCATTCATTCATCAGAGACAAAGCTAACATTTAAATAATTATAATGATAAATGTATTTAATTACATAAAAAGGTCGTATAACCCGGACGGGTAGTAAGACGTTGTGCTAAAAAAAATTATATCGATTTAGAACCATCCTTCCATCTCTTATTATGTTTTTTTATCTCATTCCTACATAGCTGTGCATCTAAATATTTATATGGGGGTGATGCATCTAATCAGAAAAAAAAAAAACTTTTTTTTTTCTAATTTGAAATTTAAAGGTTACTTTTAATGATTATATCAGTATAACCTTTTAAAATCATGTCGTAAAATTGGTCTTAAAATTTAACGCTTTCCCCAGCTTAATCAACTCACTGCTTGAATTTATCAATATCAACATTGTTCCCAATTAATTAGCCAAGATATTATAGTTGTGTAGGCTTATACAGTTACAGCCGTATTTAAATATCATATTCCTAAATTAAAAAAAGACAGCTGGACACAATAATCAATACCAAATATCCTGGGTTTGATTCCCGTGTTCAGATGTCATTTTAAATTAAAATAACATATTTATAGAGTATAATTAGATTAAATTTTAATGTGTTTTTTAAAATTAAATTTTATTAATTCTATTTTCATAAGTATGCGACCCTTCACAGTGCATTGGTATACTTTAAAACGTCTTATCAAACCTTTTTTTAAATTGCTTTGATGTGTTTCTTCTTTTGTTAATTTAGAAACACAAAAATGAAAGGACAAGCACCATTTTCTACCAACACAAGAACAAAATGTCCCTACCATACCAGCAAGAAATGATCAAGCGTCGTCCAAAATTACAGAGTTTTCTGCAAAGAAGACTTTTATCAACATGATCCTTGGAACAATCACCTAAATATTTACATTTTCAGAAAATAAGAAAAGGTTGTTTGGTTTCAAAACTAGTAAATATATCACTTCGTGTCAAGTTTATTATTAAAACTATTATTTAACTGTGAATGTCCAGACCATAATATAATATATTTTCGTTATTTTAAAGAGTCAATGCTGGCCTTAGAAAAATATGTTTAAATATAGCAAACTATCATAAAAGAGATGTGATAGTCCTGCATTGTTTGACATGAGAATAAAATTATACATAATTTAAATACTATACTTGCTTTCATTATTTTACTTTATAATGTAAGCTTCTTTTATATATACTTGTCTTTTTTAATTAGATAATTTTGTTTTTATAGATAAATACCCTAGCACTCTTTTAAAAACAATTGCATAAGTTTCCTAAGTATTTTTAGTTTAAATATTGAAATAATGATAAATAAAAGGCAAAACACATTATGATTTCTCAAATGAAAGTAAGAACACAGTGCCTACTTTATATTGTTCTGACTGAAACTAAAAATAATAAATGTATTTTATATTAATTTATAATAGTTTATATTTGAAATATAAGTTGAACATTAAAGGGAAACTGTGCAGGTAAATATTATTAGGATCCTTTCATTCAATGATATTTTGTTTATAATTTTATATAAAATTGAATAAAAATGTTAACTATACTTTGTTATTCACTAAAATCAATATTTATTCTAAATTAATTTGTTTGAAGATTTTATTTGAAATGTTGTTTGTTTAACATGTAAAATATATGGAATTAAACATAAATATTACATATATCTATCATTTATTTATTCTTCAACAATAATCCCTTAAAAATCTATTTAAATCGGATAAATGTGACTAATTTCAGCATTCTAGAAATCTTATCTTACTATCTTTCTTACTCATATTATAAATGCGAAAGTTTGGATTTTTGTATGTTTGTTACTCAATCACGTCAAAACTGCTGAACGGATTGGAATGAAACTTTGTACGTTGGTAGAGATGTCCTGGAATAACAAATAGAACTATTCTCAATCTTTGATTTTATATTAATTTTACAATACTAATGTTTAAACATTTTGTAAATAAGATATATTATAATTATAATATTTCGTGGTAAAAGAAATATGTATTATTTAAGCTATCAATTATTAATTTTTTTTTAAAGTTTAGTTAAAAGTTAAAAGATCTTATCAATTATTGCGGGCGAAGCCACGACGGGTAAAAGCTAGTACAATTATAAATTTGAAAAAAACTGTTGAGAATAAATACTACCACTATTCTAACTCCACCATGAGTTTAAAGTTTTAATACATTTAAATATTATATAACTAGTTATTAATTTATGGCAGTATTAAAGTGATTAAAAACTATACACAAATAAATGCCATCACTCAATAATAAAGGACGGATTTATATTTAAAGATATATTCAAAAACAATAACCGTAAATACAAATAGTAGTGTTTGACAAAGATTGTGATTCATAAAAGTAGGATTTAATTTTTGAAATAGAGATATTTGTGGTTTTTATATTGTAAAATATTCGGATTACTTTCCATAATTTAACACAATGTGTTTATCAATCATATATCATAATACTTATAGTCAGAATTTTAATGAATATTTAAACAAAACTACATAAAATAACTAGATCGTGGGGTCTACTTTCATGGTTGTGTGGGGAAAATGCAGAATTACTTTAATTATGCTTAATAATTGTTGAACTTTCAAACTATGGAGTTCTGTTTTACACGTTCTCTTTCTTTGAATGTCTTCAAACACAAGTTTACATCAATAATCTGTTTTTCTGTTTAGAAAATATCTTATTGGGCAGATAAGGACCCCTTACCACACCCTCTACATTCCAAGCCTATGCCATCTTAAGCAACTGTAAATGAAGTTGTTTGTCAAATATGTGCCATTCTTATACATTGATTTTTTTAACTGACTTTACTTCTTCATTATTTCGAAAAGTTGGGGTAGTTTAATCGGCAGAGTTGATTTGATTCATATTGTTTCCAAGTGGTTAAAACAATTATTAAGTCTCTTACATTTGGGTGAAATATTTCAACCAAGTAATTACAAGCTCCTCATTTTTATAATAATCTACAAAATTAACTTTATAAACTATTATATTTTTAAATAATCTATGTTACTGGAAATATCAATTTTCAAAACTAATACTCCCGAGTAGAAGTTATGTATATATTATATAATGATTTATCTTTTAGTCAAAATTAAAATTAGTTTTTTTCACCTTTTTATTTTATGATAAAATTATAATTAATTTTAATTTATTTGTCATAGTTTTAAATACTTTCGTTCTTTATTAAATAACAATTTTCTTCATAAAAATCCGTCCTTTAATCAAGGGCTATACATTTTTATACATAGAGAAATACATGAACTGTGGAGCGTTTTATACTAATTACTGTTTGAGATTGTATCTAATCCTAAAATATACTGTGAAATTATTTCGCCAACAATATTTCTTGTAATGTGAAATAAATTGGAAAATATTACTGTAATTGGTTTGATTAAATTTTAAACATTTTGTCAAGTGTGTATACATTTCATAAGCTTCTTCTATAAGATAAAAAGTAAAATTTGGTTTTCAACATTGTCTTTACTTTAAAAAAGGGTGACCTGGTGGTCTAGGGGTAAGGTGTCAAACTTCTGTGCTGGCGGCCGGGGTTCAATCCTCGGTCCCGGCACAGATTTATCTGATTACCAAACCCTTTCCTTCACCTCTGACAAGATATCTTGTGAATGTGGAGAATGCAGGCCTCCACCGTGGTTCGGATTCCACGTTAAACTGTAGGTCCTTCATTTCATCTCACAATCACCCTACTATTACACATTAGCGTAAGTGCGTATAACCCGAACGGGTAGTAAGACGCGGTGCTAATAATAATAAATAATAATAATATACTTTAAAAAAACACCTTCCTTGAAAATAAATATTTTTATTTTCAGACTTATATCTGTATTCTAAAGTTCTTGTGGCTCAATTTTGGCGCAAACATTTTAGTTTTCTTACGATCCAAGACCCGATTAAGAATGGAATAATTTTGATTTTAGTACAAATCCGGACCTATTGCCGATGCGAATATTGATTTGTTTGTGTTTAAATTCTGAATTAAAAAATACATATACAAACTTGACTTTAAAAAAAAATCAAAGTACTAACTAGATAACAAAAATTATATTCCTATATAATATAATATATGCAGTTGCTTCAAGAGCTTAATGATTGTTTGTGTGATGAGCTACATCGTAAAGGCATCAACAAAATGATCTGCATTCATAACCAATTTAAAATTAATATAGGCCTACATTTTAGCCGGCAATAATTTCTAAGGAAGTAGGAATACAAAAACATCATTGTCTAGTTTATCAAAAGTACAGATTACTTAGGCAATACTAGTACATGGTCTTCTAGTTATTTATTATTTTGAATTAGGTTTATTTATATATCACTTATAAAAAAAATAGCTTAGGTATTTTTTTCTTAGAGGCTGCTATAATTAAGTCATCTTTATCGTTTAATCAACTGATCTGATGCATAATAAACTTTTCTTCACAATTTCAATTGTCTGCGTTCAAAATTAAAATCAATAAACTTAGCACCTTCATGTTAAGAGAGTATTGAGAGAAATTATCAATATTGATATTTAAATACGATACAGATACATCCAAAGTCAACTAGGTATTTTATTTTTGTCCATACGTTTGAGCTGTACACATAAAATAAAGCAAATCATTTGAGAAGATTTGTTCAGAGTTTTTTTAAGTCAAGGTCAAGGTAGCTGCTCAAAGCTTTTACTAAACACTGATCTATAATAATATTGTCTTTATTTGAGTGAAGTTAAGGCCAGTGCCTTTTGCTTAAACATAATCCACTTAATAATAATGAACATACAGTTAATACTTATGTGCTAAAAACTAGTTTATAATATTTGTACAAAAATAATAATGATACAAAAATATTTCCAACATAAATGATTGTACATTTATGTACATATTAAAATAAAATTAATTGGTAAATTAGAATTAACTAAGGATAGAGAGAAAAAAGAAGCATATGGCACACAATCATTCACACACACACACACACACACACACACACACACAGGGCCGCATTTAGAAATTTGCCCCTCCCCCCGTCCCCCTAGACACATGGGCTGCAGGTGCCCCCCCTCACAACCCGCTCCCACCAAAACATCATACTGTTATTTTGTTAAATACCACACTTAATAATGTTTTGCTACTATTTAGAGTATATCCCCTATAATTATATGACCAATGTGCAAAATGGTTGTGCTCGTCTATATCTGGCACGGCTCTCATTGAATGGCTCAATTATCAGCCGACAGATGGCAATAGTAGACATAATAGAACTCTAACAATACACTAGCTCTTTATAACGAGCAAGATTCATCTACAGCTGAGTCCGCGTGTGTATTTTTTATCGAAAATTATGTTCATTCATGTTTAAGTCAAGTTTTTCGGTTTCACATTCCGTGACGTTATATCTCAGAAAGGGCGCTGCTGTAAGCAATTTGTTTTTATAAATGTCACACCCCCAAAAATCTCTCGCCCTAGGCACGTGCCTAGTCTGACTAGTGGGCAACACGGCGCTGCATACACACATACACTATACACATAACATATCTAAACATGACGGAAATAGCAAATAATAATTTGAAAATGAAACAATGCTGATAGTATTTAGTATAGTTTTTATATATAATAATAATAATAATAATTTTACTTTACTCATCAATTCTTAATGTACCCATACATTTCCCCTCACATCGACGATTGAAACTCTGCTCGCAGACATTGATCAAGATTATATTGAAAGGGTAGTGGCTTTTTTCTATTTAGATCAAAAGTATTTCAGGAAAGAACTATGATTAAAACACCATAAATAAGCACTATGAATAAAAAATGATAATTTTTATTGGCATATCTAACTATTGTCTATTGGTCACTGAAAGGTAAGGTAAAATATATGTAGTAATCTCTATTTCAACTTAATATTTTAATAGCGTCTACCATATTGTTAACAATACTAGCGCTCCTTTATTTTATACCACACTACTATTTGTTGAACTTTCTAGACCTACATCTCTACACCCATCATAAACAGTGTGTCACAACTTGTATTTATGATTTCTCTCGTTATCGATACGTTTAGATTTATATTCGTAAATCGTGTGTGTATTGCATGATATATATATATGTGTATGCTGAACTAGATTGACATTTGAGTAAAACGTATCTATATTTCAAATAAAATAACAATGAAGATGGCTGATGGAGCAATTATTTTAAGGAGAAATCGACCTGGAACAAAAGCTAAGGTTTGTAATTTTTTTTGTATCATTATGCCATACATTATATTTTATGAGTTAAAATAATGTGTTGGTGACTCAAGCGTTATCAATTAGACATACAGAATACATACAGAATTCAAAATTATACAAGATTAGAGTAAAAAGTTTATCTGCTATGTATGGGTCTATGTGCTTATTTTATGTCGATCTGGGAAACCCTCCCCAAGAAAGGATCCTCACAAATTGACTTTGATGTCGGCCATCTTGGTGGGGGTAAGGTGTGGTAAGGGTTGCAGCCACTTTGAATGAATGAAAATTCATGAATTTAAAAAAAAAACACTTTATTTTATGGATTTAAATTTTTGGATGATCAGCTTTATGTAGGTACTAGGTATTAAATTATACCAGCAATTAGTTCAAACATTTCTGCATGTTTTCCCATAAATTGTTCTCCATTCCTCCATATACAGTTACATTTCCTTAAATTCCACCAAACTCATCCTTATTCCACTGTGAATATACAAATGGCTCCAACTGGTAGGATGTTGTCGTGCATACACAACAAATATTATTTTGTCGGCAGCTCTACCTTCCTCACTTAGCATGCGCGGTACAAGACAGCCAAACAAGTTGATTTAAATGAATCACTACTGTGGTTTATCGGTACAAAAAAAAAATACAGAGACCTAACCTTTAAAACATAAAAAGTAAACTAATGTTTCATAAAAAATTGTGAGAACATTATATAAATTAATAAGTTTAGGTCTTGTCTTTGGTTTATTTGAGGTTTAACATGCACTTTCTTAACTGACTGATTATATCAGCACACAACTTAAAGATTAACTTAAATCTATAACAAACACATCATCCATCCCCCGGCTGTTAATTCATCACTGTGATGGAAGGGTGAGCCCACATTTCACCGATGAAATGTTTTTCGGCCATGCAAGGAATTTAACCCTGGACTCTTTTTCAGTAGATAGATATGCCACTGACTGAGCTAAGATGTTGGACTATATATAGCCTAGTCAATTTATGTGAGGATGTATTATTTTAAACCATAATAACTGTAGGCCTATCTAGTAAATACTATCATACTCTGTTAGATTATGCTGCATAGCTGTAAAATCCTCCAATATGTGATAGGCTTGTTAGATTTGGAAAAACTAGATAGTGAATATACTATTTATACTACATCCATTACTTATTCCAGCCTATGGCTCGTGGCCTTGATAGCTGCATTGCCAATCACGTGACCAAGCGTAGATATGTCTGAATAGTGGCGAACGAGACCGATGCAATCTTCTCGAGGTCTTGGTAACCATGGATACAGAAGGATACCAGCCATGCACCTTCTTGCGGTGTCGGTTGCGATGTTTGACTGGCAGTGTTTTAGTATTATCGTTCGTCTGCTAGAGCACTGACTTCCGTTTTCCCCATTTTAAATATGGTTGTTGCTGTTCGAATAGTTTGATGCAATCTTCGCTAAGAACACAGATTCTAGATAAAGCTATAACAAAACATGAACTAAAACAGTTTACAGCAAGCAGCAGCATGTATTAACTGATTATTTTAAGATTATTTAATACATTTTAATAAAAAGTATTATTTTTATCTTTTTTGTTTTGTTTGCTGCTACAACTCTAGGAAAAAGGGGGGTGGGGGGGGGGGGGAGAGAATGGTTTTAGTTAACTTCTGAAATAGTGAACCACATATCCAAGTTCTTAGTTCATTTTACGCAGATTTGACTATACTGGTCCTTACTAATTTATTGCTGGCCATGGTGATTGAATAGTACAAAGCATCACTCCAATGATAAACTGGGCTACCATTAACAGAGCTTCGGGGGTTGAATCCGGTCTGATGATTAACCGAGACTGTACACTTCCTCTAAATTCAATTTTCCTCATCCAAAAAATATAAGCATAAGTTATCGGTAATACATATGTTTATAATCTGAACAGGTAATAAAATGTGGTGCTAAAAAAAAATGGTAATTTACAAATACTGTACTCGTATGGTTAAAATTAACTTATCTTTTAACCCACTTCAATGGTCAAATGGTCTTAAGGTATCACGTACAGTAAATTAGACTGCTTATAACAAGGCGATAGAGATTCAAATCTAGGTCGGGTGTACTGAGTTTTTTTTTTTACAAATGATTTTCTACTCTCCCTCCACATAAATGCAGATACACATTTTCTAAATATAGCCTTCCTCATCACTAAAACCATTAGAATAAAAGTACATAAGCTTATAACCCAAATGAATAGCAAGATAAGCCCTTAAAAAACTTATTCTTTCGCCAACCAGAGTAAAAGAAATGCTTTGTTTTGTTCAATTGTGTAGGACTTCAGTCGTTGGCCTGACGAGCTTTTTGAAGAAATGGACAGCACGCTGGCTGTGCAGCAATATATCCAACAACAGATCCGACGAGAGCCAGCTAACATTGATCTGATACTCACTCCACCGGAATTACAGGACGAAGGTGTCTGGAAGTATGAACATCTCAGGTGAGGGACAAGACCGACGATTCCTTCTTACTGATGGCCTAATGTAGTTTCAGGTCAAGGTTACATTTAAACTGTCGGGTTGGCCATTTGCTTTCAATCAGTTCTCGATGGTGTCTTTGAATTTAACAAACAATAGACTTGGATACCTGCTTAGATGCAGGTCTGTGAAATCGGAGCTCTGACTCCAAATCCTGTTTGTTTCTACTGCAGCACAGATTTATCTGATTGCCAAACCCTTCCTTCACCTCTGACAAGACGTGTATTAATCACAACTTGTGAATGTGTGGAATGCCAGGCCTCCACCTGGTTCGGATCCCACGTTAAACTGTAGGTCCTCCATTTCATCTCACAATCACCCTACCATTACACATTAGCGTAAGCGCGTATAATTCGAACGGGTAGTAAGACGCAGTGCTAATAATAATGTTTCTACTGTTCAACTCTGAATGGCTCTGACTCCTTCATTAATGGCTAATGTATATTAATTAATTATAACAAATTTACTGCAATAAAATGCTCAAATACAGATGACTTTATGAATATATATTTGAATAAATTTTTAAACAAATTTACAAACATTGCTCCTGAAATGTATATATAAAAAGTTTAAAATAAAAATTATACATCTACCATATATTGTTATAATATTAGAAGTTGTGAGTCGGTACGTTAAAATGTTTACCTACTCCACCCAAAATTGCTTACCACTCTGACTCCACAGTCCTGCTCAAAGGGTGTTGGGGCATAGTGCTCTTTTAATTTTTGGCCGCTTAAAAATAGTTTGTATTTTCTAAAAGACCTGTTTTATAATATTGAACTCTTCCACCCTAGTGAAGAACACTGCAGTTCGATTTTTCAACTTTGATTCACCTTAGGGTAGTGTAAAATTCACTCTACCTTCTTTTCGGATATTAGATAAGTTACCGTAGTCTAAATTGTCAATAGATAACCAGTAACTTATCCTATCGTTGTATTTAATAAACCATATCTGGTTTTATATTTAAATGTGGGGGGTTAAATATGTGGGTAAAAACTATTAACTTAGACGATTTTTGAGTACAGTGGTTTCTTATATTCTTCTAAAATTTGTTAGGCAAAACTATAGCCTATAAGTTCAACACATCCCAGTTGGTAGTGTGTGATCTGCTTATTTCCATGATGCTAAAAAAATTATATAAATGGTTAATTTGTGGCTTTCTCTTTCAAAATATCTAATTGAAGGATAGGAAACTGGTTATTGTGCTTTTTATAAATTTAAATTAGTTTGTAATTTGCGTGTTAATATAGTCAGTCTGTTCTGAATGTACACTTTAAATAGAATACCTCAAACAAGTAAAAATAAATCTTTTATTTGAAATGCATTATTTAACTGTCAAAAAGTGAAAATTATTGGAAATAAAATGTTTTGTTTTGTTTAAATTTGTCCAGACAGTTCTGTATGGAGCTTAACGGTTTGGCGGTGCGTCTCCAGGGGGAATGTCATCCTGAGACTTGCACGCAGATGACGGCTACAGAGCAGTGGATCTTCCTCTGTGCCGCTCACAAGACACCCAAGGAATGTCCAGCTATCGACTACACACGCCACACCCTCGACGGGGCGGCTTGTCTGCTCAACAGCAACAAATACTTCCCCAGCAGGTAACACATCAACCCCTTCACCACTCATGCTCCCTCTTACAACACTAAACCTGCGCAAAGCTTTTAAATTTCAAATTTGATTCTGTATATTACCCATCATAGACTCTGTCGTAAGCTATGTTTAGGATCCCTAGTGCGGCTTATAATAGCAGCCCTAAATAATATGCAACACGTGTTGTACTTTAGGTTTGCATGTGGTTATATTGGTCCGACAACTCAGCTCAGTCGTTAGCGGGTCTGGTTACTTAGCTAGGAGTACCAGGTTCGATTCCCAGCATGGCCAAAACATTTATCATCAGGTTAAAACGTGGGTTTACCCTTTCACAAATGATGAATTAACGGTCGCGGACTGGATATTGTGCCTGCCCTAGTCTTAAGATAGATTATAAGACATATGAAACTACGACAGGTCTAGAAACTCGGTAGTGGAAAATACATGACTTGAATAAAAAAACTGACCACAAGCTGGAAACAGTAATGGATGTAAAGTAATTGTAGTTATATATCGATATTTATCTAAATAGTTTATAATTTCCACAACTAATGGTGCTCTTTACTGTTTAGCTTTAATAAGGTTATTTAAAAAGATATATACCTTGACTGTAATAATAGAAATTTAATTACAAGCCAAATTTGCTGACACCTATAGTACCCCATACTTTTGGTATAGCAATTTAACATTATTCATTATGATCTTGGTACATTTTTCATGCATATTTTGGTAGTTCTGTTGATAGTATTGTTCTTGCCTGATGTATTTAGTAACTAATTATATTATTTGTATTATTTTATACTATAACAGCTGTAGCTCACATGAATTGCGTATAGATGTATGAACATCTTTTTATTAAATTTGTTGGGATGGGACTTTCGAATCCTTGAAACCTTAAGAAATTCAAGATTTGATGATTCAAGAGCATTACAAGTTTAGTTAAAATATAAACTGAATCCATGTGGTTCTCACACCCTTGAATTTCATGGTTATTTTTTGATAGGTTATATTTTTATCATCATCATAAACTTTCCATCCTGTGGCCAGTCGCGCTTCGTAAAATGGCTCCACCTGACCTTTTTAATTTCACCATTGGTCCTCTTATTCACCCCATTCTTCTTCTTTTCACTTGCACACTTGTTACCGGTGACCTGGTGGTCTAGGGGTAAGGCGTCAGACTTCTATGCTGGCGGCCGGGGTTCAATCCTCGGTCCCGGCACAGATTTATCTGATTTCCAAACCTTCCTTCACCTCTGACAAGACATACTTGTGAATGTGGGAATGACAGGCCTCCACCATGGTTCGGATTCCACGTTAAACTGTAGGTCCTCCAGTTCATCTCACAATCACCCTACCATTACACATTAGCTAAGTGCGTATAACCCGAATGGGTAGTAAGACGCGGTGCTAATAATAACACACTTGTTACCTGCCTCTCCTCGGGTGTTCAGAATATGTCCAAACATACGAACGAGGCTGGGGTAAAATTAGGGCAATCTTGGTGAAATGGCACAGGGTTTTTGGTAATTAATTGTATGATCAAAAGTAGGTTTAAATTTGAATTATGTAGCAACAATCCTTAAACCCTCCGGCCTCCATAAAAGGTTCAATGTTTTATTTTGTGTGTTTTGTTTTTTGGGAAAATGTTATGTTCTAGGGAAATATTGGGTCCCTGAACATATTCTTTATCCCTACCCCTGCTCATCTCTTTTAATAGTCTGCCTTGCGATCTTTTTTTACCCATACTTCATCTTCTGCTTTATATTTATACAGCTATTTCATAAAGTAGATTGATAGTGACACAAACGACTTGTTTTTCAGAGTGAGCATAAAGGAGTCGTCTGTAGCCAAGCTGGGCTCTGTGTGTCGCAGAGTTTACAGGATATTCTCTCACGCCTACTTCCATCACAGAGCCATCTTTGATGAGTATGAGGTAATAATACTGTGGATCTATTTGTCCTCTAAAACAAGGTTATTCAACCTTTTTTTGTTCACATAACTGCGGATATAGTTTCTAACATAGCCTGGTTAGCTCAAGATCGTGATAGATGGCATTTTTTTTAAAGTGCGGTAATGAACGCAGGAGTTGTTAATGATCGAGAGTAATTAATTAATTGAGCTTTAAAATATCTTGCTATGCATTTTATGTATCTCAATTTTGCAAAATGAATAAAAATCTGTGAAAACGTTGCCATAGTGTATTATATTGATTCTTTACTTATAGTGTTTATTTTTTTATTTTTTTTGTAGAACGAGACTTGTTTGTGCCGTCGCTTCACGTCGTTTGTGACCAAGTACAACCTCATGTCCAAGGACAATCTAATAGTCCCCATCTTGGAAGATGAAGGATCTGGGGAAACAGATGCGTGAATGACAGGAACACCAACTTTGTGATATTATTCAACCTAATTTTAAACTGAAGGTTTGGAGGATCTTTACAATTAAAATATAATCTTTTCACTTTTTGTTTTTAAATTGTATTATGTTTAGGGATTGGGAGCTAGAATCCTTGAATTTTCAAGTCATTAAAGGTATTAAAGAATTTTATAAAACACTTTATTTGAGATCCAAAATTAATTAAAAAGTTATTTTAGAACTCTAATACAACTTATTGAGGGTTCAGCCCCAAAAGGATTTTAGGAAAAGCATACCTATTGACCTGAACATGATACAGTGCCGCACATAAAACAACTCTAAAAATTTTGAGGCTTTATACATGTAAAATAAATAGTCTCGGATATACCTTGAGGTAAAATGTGTTAGCAGCCGGCACGGTATTTGTTTGTTGCACCTTGCATATTTATCTTTGATTCAAATTTTATAATGTAGCTTCTTCTCATTCCCTTTAGATGCCAAAGAAGACTTCTTTATCACTCACTTTTACATCTGCCACTGGTGATTTTTTAATATCGGTAACACAGCACAGTTCTGTCACTATCTAACACTGACCTACTTAATTAACAGTTGAGTGACACTAAAGGGGGGGGGGGAGGAATCACTGGAAATCCTGTCTCACTCTTGCTTTGTTTTGACCTTCATTTTATTACTGTAGCTCATGATTCCCGCTGGCTGGTACAGTTTCAGCATGCTACAAAATAGACCTTTGTAGGAATCTGACATAAATATATATTTTTTCCCCAGTGTAAATGTTAAGCAATACATCTAATACTACAGTTTCCGGAAGCACATTTTTTAGTAGAAAAACATTCCATTCTCTATGGATCAATATAGTATCAATGAGAACTTAAGCCATTAACTTAACACTTAAGGTGGCCACTTAGTTCAGGGACAAGCAACACTGCTTAAAATAAAATGGTCTATGTTCTACTCCTGTTCACCCTTCACTTACAATCACCTTTTGTCATGTCACTAAGAAAGAGGATAAAGAAAACTATGAAACTTCCTATCTCAAAGGTAAAGAGGACAAGCTCGCTACTATTTCTCAAATAATTTAAAATCTTCTGTTGTTAACTTGACGAAACATTACTGTATTTGTTAGAGGAAGGTTAAATCTAGAGTCCGTTTTCATCAAGGCTAGTCTCATAACTCTGCAAATAGGCTTAAAAATTAGTTGAAAATGAGATGTTACATTTTCAAACATTTTATTTTAATTGAACACAAACTATCGGATTGTTAAGAAAAAGCGTCTTGTTGAAATCATTTTACTTTATTTTGCTGTGAACCATATTTTTAAATAATGCATCGTAGAATTAAATATTGTGTTAGAGCTGAACGTCTGTGCGGAAATTTCTTGCTTATCGAGACAGCTCCATTAACTGAATCTATGAATGTTACAGTAAATGCATTTTAGCAAAAAATGTTAATATTTATTTAGGCTTACTATTTGTACTTTCTATTTTCTGTTTTAATCCTATTTCCTCTTATGTTCATAATTTCTTTATCACATTTTGAATTTGGAGGTAATATAAAGTAGGCCTATGTATTAATAAAAAGGTGGATTCAATTCAACTTTAATCACATTTATTATTATTATTTATTTGTCTGATTAATTTTTATAAATGTACTACTACTACCTGAGGAAGATGTTATAATACCATCAAAATATTGAAGTGTGTAAATGTGTGTTAGTGTTTTTACTTTTATTTGTGCTCTGCCATTCTCATAATATTATATCATTTTATTTATTACTAAATGTTTTTGCTCCATGCACTTTTTTCATACATATTTTTATAAATGTATAATTTGAAACCGATATACCGGTGTCACCTTGCGCCTAGTGCAATTATAAAGACTTTCGCGACCCAAGCTCGAGGCGTCGCAAAAGGGGCCGTGTTCCCCGAGCCATCGATAAACTCTCTTCTCCCGCTTATACATTAATACAGTTTTTAAACTCTTTCTCTTGACAATAAATTAATATAGTTTACTAATCACAACTTGTGAATGTGTGGAATGCCAGGCCTCCACCGTGGTTCGGATCCCACGTTAAACTGTAGGTCCTTCATTTCATATCACAACACCCTACCATTACACATTAGCGTAAGTGCGTACAGTCCGAACAGGTAGTAAGATGCTGTGCTAATAATAATATAGTTTACGTTTGATAAAATTCTTACTTCCACCCCCTTGATCTTTTTTCAAATCATACTTTATTTTTTAATATTCTTATCTTGCTCATGGTGGTGTACAGTAAAATAATTATCTTTCTTGCTAATTTTGGTTTACTAATAAAGGGAGGTGTTAAATTGTACACAAAGTATCGTGTCACACAATGTGAAAGAAGGGTGTCCAATGTTTGGCTTCACTGAACCTAGAAAAGAAGGATAAAAAGGTAGAGGCCAGTCGATGGCGAAGCTTAACCTTTATTAGCCAAACGGTTTTCAGTCACTTCTCAGTGGTGGAGCGAACGGGCAGCCCAGTGTTAGCTGGGCCTTCCCACCACCAACATAGTGTGTTGGCTGTTTACAAGTCTGTGCTGGGAGATGCTAGACCCTACCCTCCAGTTGCATGAATACCCAACATCTCTCCCTCCAAGGTCACCAACTATGGCCGAGCCCTTCCCCTCCAGTTGCATGAATACCCCAACTGACCACATCTCTCCCTCCAAGCGTCACCAACTATGGGCTGAGCCCTTCCCCTTCAGTTGCATGAATACCTAACCCAACATCTCTCCCTCCAAGTGTCACCAACTATGGGCGAGCCCTTCCCCTCCAGTTGCATGAATACCCAACATCTCTCCCTCCAAGCTCACCACTAGGCGACCTTCCTCCAGTGATAATACCACACTCTCCTCAAGGTCACCACATGGGCGAGCCCTTCCCCTCCAGTTGTATGAATACCACATCTCCCCTCAAAGCGTCCCCCTGGCCAGCCCTCCTCCAGTTGTATATACCCAACATCTCTCCCTCCAAGCGTCACCACTATGACCGAGCCTTTCCCCTCCAGTGCTGAATCCCCTACACCACCAACATACTCCTCAGTGTCACACACCAGTCAGCCTCATCTACACACTTAACACTTGTGACGCGACTGGAAAACAAGAAAAGTCGGGGAATATTCACATATTCTATAAAAAAAAACATTTATTTACGGTAGTCAAAATAAAATATTTCCTCCAATTAATACAGATTTTTTTTAACCACAATTGTCCTTGAGCATTTTAATTAATTCTCAAGGTCAAAATGTGATTTTAATGTATGCTTTCCACCCCTCTACCACACTTCTTTAGACAGTTGAGCCATGGCTATGCGCATGTGTGAGGATTCAATTATCTTATAAGTAGAAGAAATTAAAACGTAATGTATCTCACAGCAATTTAAACTGAACTGGATAAAGGTGATCTTTTAGTGTCTCATTTTGATCTCACTGAAATAAAACTAAGATCACACTATGCAATAACTCATCGCTCTAAGCTTTAACCCTGTATAAGGTGACACAATTCAGAATGTGTGATCATCATTAACTGTTACCAACCTGTCGCTGGGAAAGTTTAGTAAAATGCCTCCATCTTCCTCTTTATTCCCACCACAGTGTGTGTGTGTGTGTGTGTGTGTGTGTGTGTGCGCCTGTGTGTGCGTGTGTGTGTGTGTGTGTGTCTAAAAATGTCATTACATTAAGTTGTGATCTTAATAAAATAATGTTTGTAATATATAATGACTGGAAAAAGTTGTAAATTGGTTCTAGAAATCTTGGAAAAGTCAGGAAATTAGAAAATATGGTTTGCTGGATACCCTGTTACACGAACATGTAGGTCGTAAGTTTCCTACGATAACGCATCACAGAGCAGAAAACTGAACTTGAGAATACCATTTATTTTAATGCCATTTTAATTATGTCACACTTATATGTTTTCTTTAATGATGTTATTTACATAAAAAGATACGGTATTCTTTTGCTCTCGAACATTTCTTGAAATTTGTAATGGCTACCAGCTCTGCCTGTATTTATTAAGGAAGCAATTGCAATAAATTTTAAATAATTTTTTATCAGCAACATTTTTAATTAAATATTGGTTCCTTTTCTTAATTTGATTGAAAAGCATGTAAACTTATATTATTATTATTAGCACCGCGTCTTACTACCCGTTCGGGTGATATGCACTTACGCTAATGTGTAATGGTAGGGTGATTGTGAGATGAGATGAAGGACCTACAGTTTAACGTGGAATCCGAACCACGGTGGAGACCTGGCATTCTAAACTTATAATATGATGCAAATATACACTATTTGTGTCGGGAACAAGCTTGTCCAAATAATGCAGATATAGTTCCTGACCTAATAATAGTACTAGAAAGTTGTGTTACGAATGTTTATTACTGGAGTAAAATCCACTAAACTTTGCTGGGTTTGAACCCACAAACATCGGTTCTTGAGGCGAACACTTTACCCCAAGACCACCGAAGTCGACATATAACACAAATGTGAATATATTTCTGCTAGTACCTGACCAATGAATGCTTTAATGAGTGATAACAATTCACAAATACAATTTAAACTAACTCTGCTTACCCTAACATAAAACCTCACCACAGTTTAAAAGCATAGAATTATTTGATATCCTAAAGTACTTATGCATTAATAAAGTTTCACATATTTTAATTGCTCACAGAATATGTTCTAGTAACCTGTCAATCGAGTTCATTTTCAGGAATAAATTTGCTAAAATAATCACCTGCTCATTGTCAATTTATTTATTATCATGTTTTTTGTATAATGAGTGAAGGTTAGTTTCTGGCGGTAGTATTTGGTTCCAAATTCCACTTAAACAAAAAAAAACTAACTCAAAGCCATTTGGTCTCCATTATTTTTCTTTGAGTAACAGGTGCGGGGATTTTTTTTTATTAAAAAATAGAAACTCTGTTTTTTTATTTATAACTATTCATTTAGTTACATTATATGCATGCATTTATTATTATTTTAAAATAACTTAAAAGAAAGGATACAATTTTTGTAAGCACCCAAGTACTGAAAAACTAACCTGACTCCTTGATTTGTTTAATACAGTCCAATTTTAATAGGAGTAACCTTATCTTACATATATGTTACTAGATCTATTTTCACGTATTCGTGTGTCAAGTCATGTTTTATTCGGCTGTCATATCTGATATATATTATCAATACCTATGAAATAACACTAATAATATAGAATCTAGTAAAATTGTTATCAATGTTTACCGTTAAAAAATGTATTTTCAGAAAGGCCTTGCATACGGCTCTTTCTCTGATGCGTTTCATTATGGTCCTATCAAATAAGCTACACTATAATGGAATCAAGAAAGGTAAGCTTTTCGTAGTAAACGATTTATTTATAAAATATTTGATTGTATTTATAATTTAATATGTACTAATATTATTACTAAATATTATATTCAACTATTAAAAGATATTCATTTGATTTGATCATATATACTGTAAATAGATTTGTAAATAGAAAACTAATAATGTACAGTTATAAAATTAATTTAATTTCTTTATCTTTATATACAATATTATTTATGACACATTGTGTCCGATTGTAAAATATGACAGCCATTGCCATTTTGAATCATATTATTGATATAATGTTGATACATCTAAATTAATATATTATATAGTACAGTGTATATTATATATTTTATGTATGTGCGTATTAAATAGTGTCCATCAAAATATTTGTGTATTTGGCAATATTTTAAGAACCATCACCAAATAATTTCATAATTCATAATGTTTATGCTTGAGTTTTTATTTTAATTGAGCTACTTTCCAATCATCATTCTTGCACTAGACTGGATTGCCAATTAAAGGTAGATTGGGGCTCAAATCCTGGTCAAGTGTATATGCGGCTACATTTCCTCTAAATACCTCAAACCTATAATTTGATATAGTGCACAGTAAAGAAATTCCTGAGTTATTAAAATTTTAGCTGACCCTGAGTAAAAGGTATTGTAAACTATTTTGTGCCTTCATTTAAGACTATTTTAATTCTTCTTAGGAGATAATGGAACATACTATATTACTGTGCATTAAGGGGTTGTCAGCATTCTTTGTTATAACCATGCTGTAAAAACAAAAACTATTTTGCACATCATGTCACACACATGCATAAATAAAATACTATGTAATTTATTTAGCACCGAGGTGACCTAGAGTGGTCTAGGGGTAAGGTGTCAGACTTCTGTGCAGGCGGCCGGGGTTCAATCCTCGGTCCCGGCACAGACTTATCTGATTACCAAACCCTTCCTTCACCTCTGACAAGACATCTGTGAATGTGGAAGCAGCTCCGTGGTTCGGATTCCACGTTAAACTGTAGGTCCTCCATTTCATCTCACAATCACCCTACCATTACACATTAGCGTAAGTGCGTATAACCCGAATGGGTAGTAAGACGCGGTGAATATAATAAAATATAATAATAATAATAATAATAATTTAGCACCGCGTCTTACTACCCGTTCAGGTTATACGCTTTAAGTACTAATTACACAAATGGATTAGGAATTGGGAAGGTTGAATTAAAGGAAGTAACCCGCATTTGCGTGGAGGGAGAGTGGAAAACCATTTAAGAAAAACCACCCCCGGTTCACCCGACCGAGATTCGAATCTCGATCTCCCCGTCCTCAGCAGTCGAGCTCAACACGACAAGCGCGTTAGCCAACTACGCCACCGAGGCGGGTTATGTAATTAAGAACAATAGTGCAATATACTCGTGATACACCACACTGCTGAAGATGGGCAGATTGAAATTTTATAAATTGTTTTCCACTCTTGCTTCACACAAATGTGGATACACATCTTATAATATTAAGCCTTCCTCTCTAACACATTAGCATAATTAGTGAATATGCGTACAACCCAAGCGGGTAGTTAGACACGGTGCTAAAAATAAAATAGAACAACATACATCTTTTTGCATTTTATTTTTACATTCATTTGTATGATAAAGAAATTGGAATTTCAATTTTTCCATTACTTCAAATACATTAGGACATATTTGGTGATTCAAGAATTTAAAAAAAGTCAGATTTGAGTTATTTGGTTTTTACGACTTTTTAAGATGAAGTATATGGGGGAAATACTGCAAGAAAGATGAAGGAATAGATGAAAGGGGCAAATAACATCAAGTGTGTGAGTGAGAGGAGAAGATGCATTTTACTAAACTATACACAACTTCTTACACATGTGGTCCCTTACACAGTAGAACAGTGGTAATACAACCTTTATTGTTCAACTTTGTAGCCCACAATTTATTGGTACATAATGCAAGCTATATATAATTATATTAATCTTTCCTCACTAGGCCCTAAACTCTAAAATATGTTTCATAAAACTTTATTTTAGTTTTGATTATTTATTAAAATTAGGTCTATATTTACATCTAAAATAAAATTGTGTTCCTAAACCGCACGTCCTTACATTTGATCATCTTGTTGCCAACCCTAAATATTATCGTGATTATTCAAATTTTTTTAAATCAAATAATAAATTAATTCCCCCCGCCCCTCTGTGGGTACACTAACCTCAGGTTCAATACCACTGCTGTAGAACATCTTAACCTGTGGCCCTCTTCTCATTAATGTTGATCTTCTCTATTGAATATTAGTACCCTTTTTTTTTTTACCCTCATTCTAGTGGTTTTGTGACTAATTATATGATGGAATTAATTACAGGAATACCGAACACGAGAGGTTAGACTCCAGACCAGTGCCGTAACTAGAAAATCTTTAAATCTTGAAGCAATTTTTTTTTTTTTTTTCTCCCCACACATACTGCACTGCAATAGTCATATGCGGAGCTGTTAGAAATATCACATATGTAAATAAAATGAACATCGTGGGGTCTTATATTTGGGAAAGGGCTACGCATACAAATCGCAGGACACTGATGCAAGTGGTGGTGGTTGTGTTATGTCACTGAGATGTCTTGTCTGCGAAGCAAGCGCTTTAAGTTCAGGGCATGGTCAAGTGTTAAGTGCCGCAAGTGTATGTGTGTAGATTAAAGATGCGAGTGCTAAAAATATTTAATATTATTTTCTATACAAACTCTGAAATTTGTAGAAGTAAAGAAAGTTGACTGAGCCGATTTTTTTGCGAGTCTTTTTTTTTATGTTTCTTTCTTCTCTTCTAACTTGTCAGCCCAACTGTCTCATTAAGGCGATAACGCTATACCTTTTACCAAAATATAAGTTAGTGTATTTTTAGGAACCTGTACAAGGAGTGAACAGGTTATAAGTCTTGGTTCATTTTTAAATTCAACTTTAGATATATATAGTGCAAGCATGCCTGTAAATAAATATCAGAATTTAATAAGGCTTGTAAAATGTTATAGAAAATCACTCTAAAATAGAGTACTATAAACAAATCATCTCAACAGTTAATAAAACATTTCATTTTATAAAATTGTAGGAATGCAATTTGAGTTTCAGTATTTTAAATTATCTATAAACGATGGAGAGAAATAATTGACAAAATGTGCTTAAAATTCTGCACCGAACAACCTAAAGGTTGCTAGTGTAAAATCAGAAATTGGGGAAATAAAATCAAAACTGAACCAGATGGAGCAATCGACCAGAAAAGAGCGGATAAAGATTCAGCTAAATCTAACAACAATAAAATAAAAGAGGTGTATTCCTTTGATTTTCAACAATGTCTCCCTAATCCACATTTAAAAACTTATGTGGTAATTTATAATAGATAGTTGTATACTTTTAATCTGACCATTCATGACTGTTCAACAGACATATCTTATTGCTATATCTGGTACGAAGGAAATGAAATTTCATCTTGTTCAATAATGTGTTTGTACAAACATGTCCCACATAGTTTGGAGCAGGATCTATCCCTGGTCTAAGCTATTGTCGAGCTATCAATCAAAATATCTTGAACATGTCCCACATAGTGTGGAGCAGGATCTATCCCTTGTCTAAGCTACGGTCGAGCTATCAATCAAAATATCTTGAACATGTTCCATATAGTTTGGAGCATGATCTATCCCTGGTCTAAGCTACGGTCGAGCTATCAATCAAAATATCTTGAACATGCCCCACATAGTGTGGAGCAGGATCTATCTCTGGTCTAAGCTACGGTCGAGCTATCAATCAAAATATCTTGAACATGCCCCATATAGTTTGGAGCAGGATCTATCCCTGGTCTAAGCTACGGTCGAGCTATCAATCAAAATATCTTGAACATGTTCCATATAGTTTGGAGCATGATCTATCCCTGGTCTAAGCTACGGTCGAGCTATCAATCAAAATATCTTGAACATGTTCCATATAGTTTGGAGCATGATCTATCCCTGGTCTAAGCTACGGTCGAGCTATCAATCAAAATATCTTGAACATGTTCCATATAGTTTGGAGCAGGATCTATCCTGGTCTAAGCTACGGTCGAGCTATCAATCAAAATATCTTGAACATGTTCCATATAGTTTGGAGCATGATCTATCCCTGGTCTAAGCTACGGTCGAGCTATCAATCAAAATATCTTGAACATGTTCCATATAGTTTGGAGCAGGATCTATCCCTGGTCTAAGCTACGGTCGAGCTATCAATCAAAATATCTTGAACATGCCCCACATAGTGTGGAGCAGGATCTATCTCTGGTCTAAGCTACGGTCGAACTATCAATCAAAATATCTTGAACATGTCCCATATAGTTTGGAGCAGGATCTATCTCTGGTCTAAGCTACGGTCGAGCTATCAATCAAAATATCTTGAACATGCCCCACATAGTGTGGAGCAGGATCTATCTCTGGTCTAAGCTACGGTCGAACTATCAATCAAAATATCTTGAACATGCCCCACATAGTGTGGAGCAGGATCTATCTCTGGTCTAAGCTACGGTCGAGCTATCAATCAAAATATCTTGAACGTCGCTAGACGCCTTTGAATTAGGAACAGGTTGGAAAGACTGGGTAGGCAATTAAGGGGCAATTTGACGCCAAGTAGCGAAACATTAACGCGATCATTATTACCCAGTGGTGGTAATGGGAGTGAGGGGTGGTGGGAGAGGAGGAGATTCTGTGGGTGATGTGGTACGATCGTAAATGTTAACGAGGGGAGGGGGAGAAAGCTATGGTCAGTAGAAAGTGGGTTCACACTTCCAGTTTTGTGCGGTAAAACAGGTTTTAACACTTTTGAGGTTTTTTTTTTTACTAAATTATTTTCTTGTTCTCGACGTACACATTTACGTAAGGGCCGTACGTACTCTGAAATGTATTGTGTAATGAGAAGAGGGTGGAGGGCTATCTGCCCACGAAGGCGAAGTTGCCCCCCAAAAAAGATGGCAAATAGTGTTTTTTTTAAACATTCAATCCCAATTAAATAATTTCAACTAAAAATACAACATAATTGGTGTAATGGTAAGCACTCATCATCTCAACCCATGATAACACCTACGGCCAGCTTCTGTGGGAGTACTTTACTTTTAACTCTATTCCCAAAAATGTAGGTACACTTAATCTAAATTCAACCTTCCTCATCCTTAACACATTAGCAAGCACATATGTTAATGAACTGATCGGGTAATGAGACGCTCTGCTGATTTCTTTTTAACGAGAACGTTTGGTTCGACCTTCGAATTGGCTGTGCCCCTTACCCCCCTTATTTGACAGGAGCCTCTTCTCCACCCGAGTCCAAACTGTCGAAACATAACTTTTGATATTTACGACTCGCCGGTCTAATTCAATACTAATGTAAATATATCAATCGTGATGCTATACCCCCTCTGTTTTTTTTACTTACGACCACAAATAATATAAAAGGGAGTGGGGGTAATATGAGGAACTTACAAAAAGAAAAAAAACATTAGCAAGATTTAAACCATAACAATAGGAATGATTTATTCCAAAAAAAATAACAGTAGATTACTTATATGGTCTCAAATCAAAATTAAATAATAACTTCATATATTATTTCGCGCAGTTAAATTGAGGGGATGTTAAAAAACACGTAACCTATCCTACCATCAAATGGGTCAGTCTTGATGAGACTGAACGACCCAATAATGTTGATTATATTACAAACAATTATTGCAAATAATATCCATCACGAAATTATATAATGACAAATTAAGAATCTTATGGGCAACTTTAAAATATTACCAAATTGTCTGATTCACTCCAGTGAATTCAAACTTTAAAACGTTGATATAAATATTAAATATCTCTCAGATATTTTAAATGACTCAAGAGTTTGGTTAATAGACTTTAGTCAGACTCTCGCGGGACTATCGAATCTCGACACAAAAACTGGAAACGTCAACAAGAACTTGTTAATAATAGAGATAATACAATACTTGGAGCAAAGCATAGCAAAATATTTGGAAAATATATTAATGTCAATTTGTCTCAAAATATATTAATTTTATGGATCAGAGAAAGTTACGTTACTTTAATCAATAATTCAAAATGCAATCTACAAAAGAAACATTACCCTAAAAATGCAAATACAATTACTGGTAACCACAATTTCCAAAACAATTTAGATTTAACACGTCCAATACAAATTCAATTAATAATTGTGGTTATGTAAAAAGTCTTAAGTATCGTGACAGACCCTAGCGCTCAAGTGGCGACAGAAGATAGAGTTTCATTTCAAAATATATGTTCAAGTGACAAAAAAAAATTGAGAATAGAAAAATTACGACGCCTAATCTAGTTAACACTAAAAGTTAAATTTAAATTTGATTCCATAATATAGACCGCCATAAATTATGTCCGTAGAATATAATGCATGAATGTTTATCCTGACATTGTCCAATTCCAGGACAGCATTCCTCCTTGAAGCGTTGAAATCGAATAGTCATTTTAGTATACATCACTCTTTATAGAGTCTCGTTGTTAGGGACGCAAGTTGGGAGAACAGAAAACTCGGTCGGTGATGTCAATTCGGTCTTCTAGAAGCTTTCGATCATCAAGTAGACCACTTGTTGTCAGAGCTTTCCATCTAACTTCCAAACGATATTTCTTACATCTACTGATGTTGTGGATGTAATTCATGTCCCTCCCATCAGAGGTCAGGTAAACAATCTTCCTCTAGTCAAGGCAATTCCCGGGCCGGCCCACTTTAGGCCGGGAACACACGAGCGTTGTATCAACGGACGTTGTAACGGACGTTATTACCTTGGTCACACAGAACGTTAGTATACGCCGAATAACCAATAGATAAGAAAAAGGGACGATGTTGAAGCCGCGGTTATCATTTATGCTGCATTCAGAATGCGTAAAAAAAAAAAAGGAAGCAAAGAAATCTTCGGTTACTGCTTCGGAAACATTCAACCACTCTTCATTTTTTTTATTACGGTCTTTATACTCGCTGCTAGTTACAGCCCACAAAACAGGACGTTTTTCAATCTCTGATATCAAATGTTCTATATCCATTATAATAATCTACTTCAAAAATATTGCCTCTCAAAATGGTCTCAACGGACGTCAAATTGACGGTCGTGTGTCTGGATCAGTACTGTCACATAATATGCTACAACGTCCTGTGCCACTGTTCAACGTACGTTGTAGCATATCTCGTCCGTCAAGAGCGTTGTGTGGACGTTAAATTGTACGGACGTTGTTCGTGTGACTGGCTGCATTTAATTCAATATCATACAATAACGGACGTTTCAACGGACGCCACAACGTCCGTTAATACAACGCTCGTGTGTTCCCGGCCTTAGTGTATCGTTGATAAAGTTGGTGTGGACGTCAGCTGTTGGAACATCATAGCTCGCTCGGTCAAATCCCCAACTAGGATTCCACGTGTGTTGGTGGTTGCTCTATCCAGAAGATACAATCGGTAAGTACATGAACAGTTTTATTTTGTATATAGTTTATTTTTGTTTTATATTGTTCAGAATTGTTAATGATATAGAACGAAACTACGAGAACTACAATAAAGAAGAGTAATATTGTAGTAATATAATTAGTCTCGATACTATTTGGAGTGGGTAGTATGAATCGAATAGAGAGTTATGCGTGAAGGTTAACATGGGGGCGGTTCCTTTTGTAACTCGATGTTACCGTTAAGTTGGATAATCATCAGCGCACGTGCTGATGAAAGGTGTAGGCCGTCAAACCGATCAAGTGATTCAGAAACCTTGAGAAACCCCGATGTAATGCTGGGCCGGTGATCATAGAAGGTGGCTGCCCCGCGGGGGGCGACTACTCGCATGACAGACACGTGATTAGGGTAAGCCTAAGAGGTACTGTTTGGGCTGGGTTAAATCGCCGTGTGATTGCACCGCGTATTAATTATACTGTTGTGTTTCTGTGTATATATAAAGTTAGGTTGAACCTACGCATGACAGTCACGTGATGAAATATTACAACGCAATAAACTTGCGTGTGCAATAGGTAATATATTGAGTAATATTGGTTTCAGAAAGTGTTCTTGTTCACAGTATTGTTCTTATGAATATTTCAACAAATTAAAACCAAAACATTGCTAAACCCCTTTGGGAGGGTAGATATATTTTAACACAAATAATTATGAAAACAAGAGAAAATGAAGCTTTAAGATTATTATTCAACCCTGTAGGGAAGATATTAATATTTTAACATAGCTATGAAAACCAAAACAAATGTATCTTGAAGATTATTGCTGAACCCGGTTAAGAGGCTACTAATATTTTAACATAGATAATTATGAAATCCAAAACAAATATATCCCGTGGATTATTGTGGAACCCTGTTGGGAGGCTAGTAATATTTTAACATATATAATTATGATATAAAAAATATATCCCGTAGGTTATTGCTGAACCCTGTTGGGAGGGTAGTAATATTTTAACATAGCTATGAAAACTAAAAGAGATGTATCTTAAAAGATTATTTTTTAACCCTGTTGAGAGGATGTTAGTATTTAATTACATTAAAACCAAAACAAGTTTTCCTTGAAGATTAATGTTTAACCCTGTTGTGAGGATAGTGGAATATAGTCGTACCCCCTTGTGAGGGGACAACTACTTTCAAACTAGGCCACATACAAGTAATAAACTTGTAATACGCTCTTCACTATTCTGTATTTAGGCGTGATACTGTGTTAGAGGTAGGATTGAGGGTATGGGGGGGGGGGAAGAAGGAGGGGTTAGCGACAACTCATTACTAAAGTTCCTACCCTCTCTTGCTTGGCGTCACATCAACGTTTCCTTCTGGGAATAGGACTAAAACCACCAGAAGAGATTCTAGGCAAATTTCCTACGGGAATTGTGACGTCACGTTACTTCCGCCGGCCTAAGCTTCCGCCTAAACATCGTGAGTTCATTTGTCACGAAAAAAAGAATTTTTTGGTTATGTGAATTGGAGCTATATAATTGCTAAATCTCTGCTATAAACTTTTTTTTTAGCACTGCGTTGTCCTACCCGTTCGGTTTGTAAGTTTATATATTAAGTACACTAATGCGTTAAGGCTGAGGAAGGTTGAATTTAGAAGAAATGTACTCGCATTTGGGTGGATGAATAGTGGAAAGCCCTGTTGGAAAAATAATACTCAGTACACACAACTGGGATTCTAACCCAGATCTCCCTGTGAATCAGCATATTTAACATTTAAAATTACCCGCCTCGGTGGCGTAGTTGGCTAACGCGCTAGTCGTGTTGAGCTTGACTGCAGAGGACGGGGAGATCGAGGTTCGAATCTCGGTCGGGTAAACTGGGGGGGGGTGCGCTTTTCCTAAATGTTTTCCACTCTCCCTCCACGTAAATGCGGGTTCACTTCCTCTAATTCAACCTTCCAAATTCCTAATACATTAGCGTAATTAGTATTTTAAGCATATAACACGAACGGGTGGTAATACGCGGTGCTAAATAATAATAATAATAAACATATCTAAAAAACACAGTTTTTGAACAAGTTAATTCAAAACAAACACCTTGACCGTGTTAGAATAGTCTGCGCACTACACACTTGTGCACTTTACTCCTTCACCTCTGACAAGACGTGTATTAATCACAACTTGTGAATGTGTGGAATGCCAGGCCTCCACCGTGGTTCGGATCCCACGTTAAACTGTATGTCCTACATTTCATCTCACAATCACCCTAACATTACACATCATCATAAGTGCGTATAACCCGAACGGGTAGTAAGACGCGGTGATGGTAATAATAATAATAATAATAATAATTAATAATAAAGATACAAATGTTGAAAAGGGTTCAAATTTAAAATTTAAGACAATTTAATGCGAAATTTGACAATCTTTTTGTCTGACAGTTTACAGAAGCATTGGCTGAATATCTAAACTCAATGAACTTACGTAATACTTCCAATGATATGGAGAAAATATGTTACAACCAGAACACGATGTCAGGACTTTTTGTTTTTACTGCGAGGAGCTGGTTAACTAAAATTAGCCATACTTTTTTTTTAAGTCCAATTCGCTACTTGTGGTGACCGAAGCGAATTTGTGTGAAGTTAATCAGCCAAACAAAAACACACCATCGATAACACGACGGAAAAGATGCTTAAGATAACATAAAAAGAAACAATCTTGTTACTATTCCGCGTGACGTAATGAAGGCAGTTTCTCTATCGATGGGGACTAGTCGCGGCTTGCGGGCCAATTTAAAGGGGATAACACATTGACGTGACAAAGCCTCCCCTTCCCCTTCTGGCCCCATGAGCCTCCACTAGACTGTTCGCTAGGTGTTTGGTGACGTTATTAGTGTCAGAATACAGTGACAGGATAAGGTGACACACAAACTTAATCATAGACGTATTATCACATCTCCTCTATCTATGAAATTTCTCCCGAATTATAACAACAAAACACTCATTTGAGATTCGAACTCTAACCACCCCTTTACAGGTAATCCAGACTAAATTAGATTGACTATTTAGAACGCGCGTACACAGACGAAGATAGCACTGACCGTAAAAATCTATTACAGTATAAAGTCTACGAGCTTTATTATTATTATTTTTTTTTACTATTAGCACCACGTCTTACTACCCGTTCGGGTTATACTCACTTACGCTAATGTGTAATGGTAGGGTGATTGGGAGATGAAATAGAGGACCTACAGTTTAACGTAGAATCCGAACCACGGTGGAGGTCTGGCATTCCCCACATTCACAAGATGTATTGTCAAAGGTGAAGGAAGGGTTTGGCAATCAGATAAATCTGTGCTGGGACCGAGGATTGAACCCCGGACCCCCAGCACAGAAGTCCGACACCTTACCCCTAGATCGCTAGGTCACCTCATTAGTTTTGTTAATTAAGTGTATCTTTAAATTGACAAAAGGACGCCTGGACACGGAAATTGTATCCTTGATCCTTGGTTTAGCACGTCAATGCTCTTACCACTTAGCTCTTTAGGAGTTGTTCTATGTTTAGGGTAATTTTATTTGTTTTAGCAACGTGTCTTACTACCCATTCGGGCTATACGCCTATGTATTAATTATGCTAATAGTTTTAGGGGTTAGGGAGATTATATATATAGGAAGTGTACCCGTATTTGCGTGGAGGGAGAATGGGAAAACCATTTTGGAAAACCACCCTCAGTACACGAGCCCGAAATTAGAAACCTTGATTTCACCGTCATCGGCTGTCTAGTCTATTGCGAAAGTAGCGCCTTAGACCATGCGGCCTCCGAAGCTAGTCTCAAGGTCATTAACAACTCATATTTTAAGTTAGAGTCCCCCCCTGCGGGACGGGGTTTAGAATAGTCCCGCAGTAACCCCTGCTTGTCGTAAGAAGCGACTAAAAGGGGAGGCTTCTGTGCAGGACGTACCTCGTGTGGGACAAACCTATCCTATATCTTTCCTTTCACATCATTTTCTTCTTCCTTCACTTTCCACCTTTTTTCACTCTTCCCCCTTCGCTTTATCTATCCTTACCTTTTTCTTCCTTTCCCCCACCGTTCATCCTGCACAGAGACCTTTGGCCCTTTGTTGACGACCTTGGCATCTAACACGGCTCTTCTCGGGTTAATATTGGATACCACCGCTTTGAGCTCCTGAGTGAAAGTGCGCCGGTTGTAATATCTTGGTAGAAGGGCCTTAGGGATGACAACCGGGTACCCTACCTTGAGAAAAGACCGGTTGCGTTCATGAGGGTTCCGGACGTAAAATTGGCACTTTCCTGCATACACTTGCTGCGGTGACCTCTCTTCCGGCGATGCTCCATATGAAGGTTGTCATGTCTAGCGTCGTATGGAGCCTCTCGTCGGAAGAGTTAACAGGGCCCTATGTGGTAGAACCAACTGGGATCAACCTGGGTCTACGATCCGAGTACTATTGCAGGTTGTCCTCCCACTCATGACTGAGTCCATTGTCACAGCTGACACCTTACTGTCCGCTGGCACCGTACTGCCAAGTTATGATGGCATCTTACTGCCCGGCCCCTCACAGGGCCGTATTAATGATAAGAGGCGGAAACGGGTAAGGCCGTCCAGCCCTATTTTGATAAAAAGCCAGGAAGTGGTGAGGCCCCAGCCCCGCTTCCTGGTGATGTCTCGAGTGAGTGAAAGTGAAGATCTAAAACGTGTCAGCCCATTTATCCTCGAAAGAGTGATAAATGGAGCAGCAAAATCTGACGTCTTAATAAGGAAACTGCGTGATGGCACCATTATGATTCAGACTATGACCGACACTCAATCCATAAATATTATGGCGATCTCCGAAATACCAGTGAGTAATATGGCGGATATAAAGGTGAAGGTAGAGCCCCACAGGTTCCTCAATGTTTGCAGGGGAGTGGTCACTTGCTATGACCTCGACTGTGTAAGCGTTGAGGATATCTGTGAGGAGCTTTCCCCCCAGCATGTCACCGAGGTCTACCGGATCATTAACAAAAGGAACGGACAAGAGAAAAAGACGGATACATATATCCTCACATTTGCGACTCCCATCCTCCCAAAGGAGGTTCGAGCAGGCTTCCACGTGCTCAGGGTCCGGCCGTATGTCCCTAACCCTCGGCGCTGTTTTCAGTGCCAGGAATTTGGGCATACGAAGCTGAGATGCCGTGGAAGGCCAACCTGTGCGGATTGCGGACAGGAGGCTCACGATACACCGTGTGAGTCTCCTAAGTGCTGCATCAACTGCAAGGGTCCGCATTCTGCTTGGTCTCGGACCTGTCCGAAATGGAAGGTGGAGAAAAAAGTCCTGGAGATCCAATGTGAAAAGAAGATCCCTTATGCCCAGGCCCGCAAGGAATATGTATCCAGTCAAGCTCCGGTATTTCAGACATCTTATAGTCAAATTGTAAGCCAGAACATAAATTGCCCCAACTGTCATTGCGCAGTTAATATCGCCAAAACGCCTACACGACCTGTGCCAATCGTCTCTACTCGAGACACTAAAAGACAGCCAGCACCATCTATGGTGGTGCCAAAATTAGTACATGGGGCGACACCCCCGCCGAAGTCGCCTCCACCACCTTTATCCCCGAGGAGGCCTCCTCGGGGAACACCCCCAGCCCCTCCAAACCCTCCTCGTGGACCCCCTCCGAGTCCTCCTCGAGGAACCCCGCTGACCCCACTCGAGGAACACCCCCGAGTCCTCCTCGGGGTCCTAAACCATCTGCGACCGTTGTCGAGCCGCTCAACCCCGCCTCAGGAACGCCGGAGGTCGGGATGAGTGGTGGTACAGGCGAGGTCGCAAAGGCGAGTCCCACTGGTGCCTTGGGGAAGGACCAGCGAGGGACCGCCGAAAAAATAACTTTAAAAAAAGCGTCGAAGGCTTTAACAAAGCCTTCGCGTAAGGATCCCCCGTCCCAGTCTCTACAGGACAAACCAAAGCCTCTCCTGAAGCGGGAGGTCCAAGAGAGATTGGGAAAAGCAAGAGGATCTAAAAAAGTCCTCAATAAATTTTTATTTTTAAAGGATAGCGTTATGGATTGTGAGGATATTTAATTAAATTATATATTAATAAATAATGTCGCTACTACAATGGAATTGTAGGGGTTTCTATGCTCGTGCAGAGGAAATTAAACTACTAATTTCTTCCCTGCATCCTCCCATCTTGTGTTTGCAGGAAACCCACTTCCGCCCAACTGACAACCCGATGCTTCGTGGGTACGATGTGTATCGTACCGACAAGCCACTCTTTGATCGGGCTAGCGGAGGTGTAGCTATATTTGCACGTAGCAACATATATCATAAGTTTATAAATATTGTCTCTGATCTCCAAGTGATTGCTGTCAGAGCCTCCCTTCCTATGGAGGTAACCGTATGCTGCATTTACCTCCCACCAGGTGAACGTGTTTCCAAGAGGACTCTAGAGGCCCTCTTTATACAACTTCCCGCCCCCTATATAATCTTGGGGGACTTTAACGCGCATAACCTGGTGTGGGGGTCTAATTTTACAGACACCCGTGGGAGGATGGTAGAGGATATTCTTGTCTCGGGAAACCTGGTGTTAATGAACACCGGGACCCAGACACATTTCTCCACCTTTAATGGTGTATCCTCTGCCATCGACTTAGCCCTATGTAGCCCCGGGATTGCTGCTCACTTCCGTTGGGAGGTTCACTCGGACCTATGTGGCAGCGATCACTTTCCCATTCTGCTTTCGCTAATTGAAGACACTCCCGGTATAGCACGTGCACCACAATGGGTGCTTAAACGTGCTCACTGGGATAAATTTCGCGAGCTCGCCGTATTTGTACAACCCCTTTCTCCGGACGTCGATGTTAATATTGCCCATTTTACTTCGACGGTCATCATGGCGGCGAGGGAATCTATCCCTAAATCCTCGCCAAACCCGCGCCACCATCCTGTTCCCTGGTGGAACGAGGAGTGTAGATTGGCTATTTCTGACCGTCGAAGAGCATTACGTCTCTTCCATCGGCGTCCTACCTTGGATAATCTAGAATCATTCCGGATTATTCGTGCTCGAGCTCGCCGTATCATTCGTGAAAGCAGAAGAGAGTCTTGGAGACAGTTTATATCTACCCTTACAATTTCCACTCCCACAACTAAGGTTTGGGACAATATTCGTAAATTACCTAGTAGCAAAAATACCATCAATAACATACCTGCCCTCATGTCAAATGGTACGCTTGTCTCCTCCCCTGTGGAGGTCGCCAATGTATTGGGCTCTATGTTCACCGCCATATCTAGCACTGCAAGCTACTCAAATGAGTTTGCAGCGCATAAGCGGAACATAGAGCGCCATTCTATTGACTTTGGTCAGAGTCAGGGGGAGGATTACAACTCCCCCTTTACTTTAGATGAACTGACCTATGCCATGTCCCAGGCGGGTAGCACAGCTCCTGGCCCCGACGACATTAATTATGAAATGTTGCGCCAGTTACCCCTGCTGGACAAGCATGTCTGTTGGACCTCTACAATAGTGTTTGGGAATCTCGTCAGTTCCCAACACTGTGGAGGCAAGCAACAATTATCCCTCTATATAAAAGTGGCAAGGAAAAATTAGAACCAACTAGTTATAGACCGATAGCCTTAACTAGTTGTGTATGCAAAATATTGGAAAAAATGATAAATAAACGATTAATATGGTATTTAGAATCCCGCAATCTACTATCAAATATTCAATGTGGTTTTCGCCGCAACCGATCTACGGTGGATCATCTCGTCCGTCTCGAGACGGCAGTTCGTGACGCCTTTCTCCATAAACAGCATCTTTTGGCAGTTTTCTTTGACTTGGAGAAAGCGTACGATACCACATGGCGGTACGGCATTTTAAAAACCCTTTTTAACTGGGGGTTCCGTGGGAACCTCCCTGTTTTTATAGCTAATTTTATGTCAGATAGACACTTCCGGGTAAGGTTAAACAACACCTTATCTGATGATTTTATTCAAGAAAATGGGGTGCCCCAGGGCAGTATTTTAAGCTGTGCGTTGTTCGCCATTGCAATAAATGGCATTGTGGACAACGTACACCTTCCTGTCCGTTCATGCCTCTTTGTGGATGACTACGCAATTTATTGTAGTTCATCGAGTCTCCACAGGGCTGAACGGCAGATACAACTCTCTGTCAACAATCTATGGTCGTGGGCATCGCGTAATGGCTTTCGCTTCTCTTCAGCCAAGACGACGGTCGTCCACTTCCATAGATTACGTGGAATACAACAAGCCCCCAGTATTTTAATGAATCACGTTGTTTTACCTGTCTCGGAGACCGTAAAGTTTCTGGGACTTTTATTTGATTTTAAATTAACCTGGATTCCCCACATCAAAGACCTGAAAGCGAGGTGCATAAAAGCACTCAACCTGCTTAAAGTGGTTAGCGGTCGGTCCTGGGGGGCTGATAGGGAAACCTTGATGCGCCTGTATAGGGCCTTGGTAAGATCGAAACTAGATTACGGCAGTTTAGTGTATGCATCAGCGAGACCTTTGGCGTTGAAGATGCTGGATAGTGTCCACCATGCTGGCATACGACTGGCTACTGGTGCATTTCGTACCAGTCCAGTTGTCAGCATCTGTGCCGACGCCGGTGAGCCCCCTCTCTCTTACCGGCGGTCCTATCTTCTGGCATCTTACGTTTCAAAACTTCACTGCATGCCGGAGCATGTTGCCTACCGACCTGTGTTTCATCCCCTAACCGTGTCTTGTATGAAACCAAATGGCGTAGTACAAGGCCGGTTGGGATCAGGATGCTATCGGTATTCGACACGTGTGGGATAGTCCTGCCAAAGGCTATCCCCACATACCCAGGTCGAGTTTCTCCCTGGAAGATTCGCCTACCTCAATGCCATTATGATCTTGCCAAGTTCCCTAAAGCGACCACCCCGCCGATTATATATGAGAGGACATTTAATGAGCTCCTCTCCACTCGCTTTCAGGGCTTTGAGCGCATCTATACGGATGGCTCCAAGTGTGGGGCTTCCGTGGGATGCGCATTTGTTGTGGAGGGAAACAATTTTAAATTTGGTTTACCTGGTGAATCCAGTGTTTTTATGGCTGAATTATACGCCATTTTTAAATCTCTGTGTTTTGTGTATCGTAAGTGTCACCGCTCTGTTCTCATCTGCACGGATTCCATGAGTGCTCTGTTGGCATTGTCCACCCTCTACTCTTGGAATCCCCTGGTGCAGATGATACATGAGCAAATTTTAAAAATTGATTCATTAAGCACCCGTCTCGCCTTTTGCTGGATTCCTGGTCACGCCGGTCTCTCAGGAAATGAACTGGCTGACCAGGCGGCCAAGGAGGCGGCACGCCTGCCTCCGGAGGCGAGTATGGGTGTGATGTTTTTAGATCTAAAGGGTTATGTTCGGCGTGGGGTCTTACGCACCTGGCACGAGCAGTGGGCTTCGACCCCTGCTCAGAACAAGCTGCGGTCCATCAGGGACGGTGTGTCGCGGTGGCCCTCTTCTGTACGAAAGTCCAGAAGAGAGGAGGTCATCGTGACAAGGCTCCGCGTCGGACACACATCGTTGACCCATGGATTTTTATTGAGAGGGGACCCACCTCCAGTGTGTGAGTTTTGCGATGCTCCCCTTAGTGTGTACCACATTTTGGTGGAGTGTCGCAAGTATGCCCCTATCCGCCTGGCACTTAATTTTAAAGGTGACCTTCGGTTTTTACTACGCGATAGCGCGGATGGAGTTATTTGTTTACTTCGTTTTATACGCCAGGCGGATCTTTTTAATGCTATTTGAGTCACTTTTATAAAGTGACTCATCTGGACTTTCTCATATTGAGTTTTTTTTAACATTTTAGTATATTTAAATATGTTTGTTTTGTCTTTTTAACGTATTATTTTAACACGTTTTATGATTTTAATGTGTTAAATTTTAATATGTTTGTTTTGTAATTTTAACGTAGTGTATACACCTGTGGTTTTATTTTAGCAGGTGTATCACTTCTTTTATTCTAATAGCCCATTTGAGCGCTCCTATGGAGTGTCTCAAATGGGCATTTTCTCATATTGAGAATAACTGTTTTTAAATTAATTTAAAAATTTTATTATTGTATATTGTTTTATATTTTATCTCTCCACCTGTTTATTCTAACAGGTGGACTATGTGATGTCTCTTCCCATTGGGGATTCTACTGTGTTAAATTTATTTTTAAAGGCCCTAATGA
Source organism: Timema cristinae (assembly GCA_039000515.1). Taxonomy (NCBI): domain Eukaryota; kingdom Metazoa; phylum Arthropoda; class Insecta; order Phasmatodea; family Timematidae; genus Timema; species Timema cristinae. The sequence continues at coordinate 69,001,189 of JBCFYV010000003.1, read as the reverse complement.
CCTTACTGTGTCGACGGGCCTCAAAACAATAATAATAATAAAGTTAGAGTCTTTAGTGGACGTGGTCAATCGTAGCTGACAATTTTCCGCACGTCTATCACAGACTCTACCTTAAAATTGAAGTGAAGAATTACCTTGAACACCGGGATACTCATGGTTAGCCCAGTGGTAATAGAATTGGAGTACTAGACCAAAGGTCCGGGGTTCGGTGATCGTCTGCAGGTGTCATTTTTCAATTTAAAGAATATGAGATTTAGTTCAGACTCTAATCGTACTTGGCAACTATTATAATAGTTTGAGTATGTAATTCATTTTATTCTTTTAAGGTTTGTTCATACGTTTATGAATATTTATATCTTTTTTTTCCTCCATATATTTTAGAAGTTTTTTTTTTGTTTTTTCCCCCCAAGCAAAGGACGCCTGCCTCGCTTCTGACGGGATATCATAATATTAAATTTCCGCCCGAAATGTTGCATTGTACCCCGACAGCCTATACTTCTCCATGTCTTTCATATTTAACGTATCAGAGAGACATTGGTAAATTCTGACCATACCTCCCCCCTCCAACACCCCATACTCCACCCTTTCCCCTCTTCCGGGTAATCTGACCTCGTGCCTCAACCCTAGCTTTCCATTAGACTCTATCATCCCCTCCTTTCCAAGGTAAACACCCTTCTCTCTTTCTCCCTTATATTCAAGATATAGAGAACCCGGGACTCTGCCTCATATGGTTCTGTCCAATTTTCATATGAAGAACCTTTTAATTATTTCTTTCAGTGCCTTTTTACTACCTGTTCAGGTTATTCAACTATGTACCTAAGAAATTCTAACGTTGCTACCTTCGATAAGGGTGGGTGATATTTAGGTGCGACTATCACCCTAATTATCAAATATATCTTCACTATTTGATCCATCATGATATACGCATTCGTACAGTTGTAATTGTACATTCAGCAGCATAGAACCTTCTCGAGTCAAAGATGGCTGCGTTATATGATAGCTCCAGATCTTAATTATTGATCACTCATCTGAAACTGACGCTTTCCACACGTCCATCATGGACTCCGCCTTAAAATATGAGTGGGGAATTACCCTAGGAACGGGACGATTCTTGGATAGCTCAGTGGGTAAAACATTGAAGTACTGAGCCATAGGTCCCTGGTTAGATTCCCGTGTCTAGGTGTAATTTTTCAATTTAAAGAATATTATATTTAAATGCAGCTATAACCGTATTTAACAAATAAAATAGTGTGGCTATTTAATAAATTAGAAAAATATTAGTTTAAATATTTGAGGTAGAACATGTACCGAGTGGCGTAGCCTAATTATAGGGGAGTTCCTTAAATAATTTGATTTTAGCTCTTTTTTGTGATAAAAGTCAAATTAGACAAATCTAAAATTTTTCATTATGGATTAAATGGCCACCTTGTAAATTTAATTAAGAGAAAATAATTTTGTATTACATGAAACTCGAGATCAATAATGTTGATAGATGACTCTAATAACCCATTTGGTTTATCAAATATTTCTGTGAGTCCACTAAAGAACTAAATCGAAGATTATCGACATATTAAGCACACGCTCTCAAAAGGGTTCACCAGTCAATATCGGTTGAGATATTCATTTAAGTTACATTCCGAAAAAAATAAATCGTTTAAGCTGGTATGGAAGGGAACGCGAATTAATTTATGTCTGTTTAAAATACTTATGGTAAAACAAATTTTGGTCCAACTAAATTTAATTTTGTTGAAGTGTTGTTAAATTTAACTTTCTACATATAGTAAAACCAAAATTTATTTTATATTTATTTTGAGCTTTGCGGCGTTTGACCAAAAATGTATCTTAATTTAAAAGTTTGTGGTCAAATACCATCATGCCCATGAAAATTATTCAGGACTTGTTGAGATTACTTACTATGAGTATAAGTTAAACTAAACGTATCTAATGAATCAGATAGCCGAAGCTATCATCTATGCACGGGACGAATCTTGTATAGCTCAGTGGTAAGAGCATTGGCGTACTAAGCTGAAGGTCCCGGGTTCGATTCCCGTGTCCAGGTGTCATTTTTCAATTTTCAGAATATAAACGTATCTACGTAAGCGCAATTTTATTTATTATATTAAAATAGTTTTTTGTTATAAATTATTCACATATACCTACCTTTAGTTTCCGTACCCTTTATACCCACCTTAAAATAGCTGTTTAAGCCCTAAGTGCAAATATCAATGCACTCTTGACAAAGATACTTCTGTTTGTTCATCGCATGACTCAACCTTGTATAGTCCTTACACCTTGAAGGGAAGTGACCTTAAAAGTTAAAATTCCAAGACCCCAAAATAGTTAAGTTCTTCTTTGTATGACTCAACCTTGAATAATCTTAATAACTTAAAGAAAAGCACTCTTAAAACTTCAAACCACCAAAATAAGGAGGTACTGCTTTGCATTACTCAACCTGGCATAGTCTCTATACTTTGGCGGGAAGCGCTCTTAAAACGTCAAACCCCAAAATAAGGAGGTAATTCTTTGCTCCCACCAATCACATTAATGCTCCCGAGATGATTCAAAAAAGAGGTCATTAGGGCAAGTTTGGTAGTTTGAAAGTAAGCATTATATTTTTGAGAATCTTGTTTTAAAAGCTACTTTGAAGTATTTTCCGAACAGGCAAAAAAGGTATTGTTTGATATGTTCTGAAGTGGAATCATCGTTTGAGACCTTGTTAGTAATAACTTTTGGATATCGGCTATTTAATCTAAGGACATATTAGGGGGAGGTACTTTTAAAAGAAAAAAGTTCTATCAGACGTTTGGAATAACGTTTTATACATTTATTTTTAAACGTGTTCATTTATACAGCAAATTCATAGCAAGGTAAATATTTAGGATAAAATAAAATATTCAAAACTATATTAATGTCACCGGCTTTGATGGTCAAATAGTCTAAGGTATCACTCTCGCAATAGATTAGATTACCTATGACGAATATATCATGGTTCAAATCCCAGCATGGTGTTTCGCAAGTGGTTTTCCTTAATGTTTTCTCAATCTCCCTCCGAGCAAATGCAGTAAATATTTTCTCCAAATTCTATCTTGCTCACTCCTATATCACTATTGTAAATACTTATTTACGTATAACCCCAATGGGTAGTGAGACGTGGTAAAAAGAAATAAAATATTGTGACAATAAGTTGATTTATCTCTAATTTGAAAATGTCAAACCCTATTGCTGTCATAGCAGGATAGAGGGAACCAAAAAATGTCAGTGCTTTTGCAGTTTCTATAACAAAATATAGTTTTGGTAAAAATCAAAAAATATTTCTCCAGTAGAAACACAGAGTTTAATTTTCTTCCCATTGTGATATCAACAGTTGTTGAATATCTGTCAAGGGTGTCCTGGAATTTAATGACAACTTTTTCTGTTTCAAGTTTGTCATTTAATGTCGCTATGCTGATGACAGATATTCAACAACTGTTATTTATTTTATTTAGCACCGAGTCTTACTACCCGTTTGGGTTAAACGCTTTAAGTACTAATTGCGCTAATATATTAGGAATTGGAAGATTGAATTAAAGGAAGTGAATCCACATTTGCGTGGAGGGAGAATGGAAAACCATATAGGAAAAAACCATCCCCAGTACACCCGACCGAGATTCGAACCTCGATCTCCCCGTCCTCAGCAGTCGAGCTCAACACGACCAGCGCGTTAGCCAACTAACGCCACCGAGGTGGGTCAACAATTGTTTATATCACCACGTGAAGAATATTAAACTCTATGTTTTTATTGAAACAATATTTGATTTATTTGACAAAAAAAAGTTTCGAAATAAAAACTACAAACACATTGTTATTTTCTCGTGTTTCCTGCATCCTCACCTTAAAACACTTCTGTCATGACAGATAAACCATCCTTGCTTTTGACACATAAACTACAACTGCCATTACACATGAGCCACAACGATACAAGGATGTAATCGTTTTTCTTCCAAACCAAAATTAGTCCCGTAAATCGATTTCCTGGACTAAGAAGTAGTCCATCCCTGTTCGGACTGCAGCTGCGTGTGTTTCTTCAGTCTTCAACTCGGCCGTTGCGGTAGAACTGTACAAGGAACCATTTCCTGTCTTCTAGCGCGGAAGGAAATAAAAAATAAAACCCTATAAATTGAGTTTTGTAACCCCCCCCCCCCCCCCCACATTAAATGATATTGGATTCTCAGAAAGCTTCATTTTATGCTCTGACATAACTCACAGCTACGTCCCCCAAGCAGTAAGCCTTTGATAGTCAGAGAAATTGTATGCTTTCAAGACATTTTCCTAGTGAAAACCTTTAGCTTAGAAACAAAAGCTATCGGTTGAAATAATCATAAATGGGCAGGTAATAGCTCTAGTTCTGTACTCATTTTCCTTTGTTTATTTTAAGCGCCGCATCTTACTACCCTTTCGGGCTATACGCAGCCAAACCACTCACTATTATATTATTATTACTATTATTCATATTATTATTATTACTATTATTACTGATCGTGAACATTTTCATCCTCAAGATTATGATGGATTTAGACAATTTATGTTGCTTTAAGCTAAAAAATATAAATGGGTTTTTACAATTATTATATCTGTCCATCACTGGGCTACATCCGAAACGATTTGTTAGGTTTCTTGGTTATTTAAATGTTATACCGCAATGGAAAAATGTTTATTTTAATTCTAGCCCTCACATTAATGATTTATGATTAATTTACTAATGACCAGAGGCGGATTTTGATGACATATATTTTGGTTTGGTTCATCAAAAATATTGTATTTTAATGATACTGTTATATCCATGGTGGTTGAAACTTTTTAATATGTCATACTGTTTATAATCCCATGGTGGTTGAAACTTTTTTAATATGTCATCCTTTGATATTTTAGTGTCATTTTGGTATTTTAGGTACTTTCCCGGTTTCCATAATATTTTAGGCATTTTTAGGCATTGGGGTTGAGTAAGTAAATTTTAAAATACTATCAATATGTATTTTTTAAAGCATAAATATGATATAAATTTTTAATTACAAAGTTGTTGGAAAGAAAAGATAATGTAATTAATGAACTTCATATCCTCTTTGCTTGTCTGATGGTGAAATACACATTCTGGAAAGATTGTAATTAGGTTGGAGAGGGTTGCGTTGGGAGGGGGTAGCTATTACTTCTGAAGCAGTATTACACATTCCTGGTGAGACTGCGACTATACTGGAGAGGGTTGCGTTGGAGGGGGTAGCTATTACTTCTGAAGTAGGTATTACACATTCCTGGTGAGACTGCAACTAGACTGGAGAGGGTTGTGTTGGGAGGGGGTAGCTATTACTTCTGAAGCAGTATTACACATCCTGGTGATACTGCAACTAGGCTGGAGAGGGTTGTTTGGAGGGGGTAGCTATTACTTCTGAGCAGATATTACACATTCCTGGTGAGACTGCAACTAGACTGAGAGGGTTGCGTTGGGAGGGGGTAGCTATTACTTCTGAAGCAGGTATTACACATTCCTGGTGAGACTGCAACTAGACTGGAGAGGGTTGTGTTTGGGAGGGGGTAGCTATTACTTCTGAAGCAGTATTACACATTCCTGGTGAGTCTGCAGCTAGACTGGAGAGGGTTGCGTTGGGAGGGGGTATATATACTTCTGAAGCAGTATTACACATTCCTGGTGAGACTGCAACTAGACTGGAGAGGGTTGCGTTGGGAGGGGGTAGCTATTACTTCTGAAGCAGGTATTACACATTCCTGGTGAGACTGCAACTAGACTGGAGAGGGTTGTGTTGGGAGGGGGTAGCTATTACTTCTGGAGCAGATATTACACATTCCTGGTGAGACTGCAACTAGGCTGGAGAGGGTTGCGTTGGAAGGGGGTAGCTATTACTTCTATAGAGGTTATACACATTCCTGTTGAGACTGCAACTTGACTGGAGAGGGTTGCGTTGGGAGGGGGTAGCTATTACTTCTAAGGAGGTATTACACATTCCTGGTGAGACTGTAACTAGACTGGAGAGGGTTGTGTTGGGAGGGGGTAGCTATTACTTCTAAAGAGGTATTACACATTCCTGGTGAGACTGCAACTAGACTGGAGAGGGTTGCGTTGGGAGGGGGTAGCTATTACTTCTAGGAGGTATTACACATTCCTGGTGAGACTGCAACTAGACTGGAGAGGGTTGGTTGGGAGGGGGTAACTATTACTTCTAAAGGAGTATATTACACATTCCTGTTGATACTGCAACTAGACTGGAGAGGGTTGTGTTGGGAGGGGGTAGCTATTACTTCTGGAGCAGATATTACACATTCCTGGTGAGACTGCAACTAGGTGGAGAGGGTTGCGTTGGAGGGGGTAGCTATTACTTCTGAAGAGGTATTACAACATTCCTGTTGATACTGCAACTAGAGACTGGAGAGGGTTGTGTTGGGAGGGGGTAGCTATTACTTCTGAAGCTGGTATTACACATTCCTGGTGAGACTGCAACTAGACTGGAGAGGGTTGTGTTGGGAGGGGGTAGCTATTACTTCTGAAGCAGGTATTACACATTCCTGGTGAGACTGCAACTAGGCTGGAGAGGGTTGTTTTGAGAGGGGGTAGCTATTACTTCTGGAGCAGATATTACACATTCCTGGTGAGACTGCAACTAGGCTGGAGAGGGTTGCGTTGGAAGGGGTAGCTATTACTTCTAAGGAGGTTTACACATTCCTGGTGAGACTGCAACTAGACTGGAGAGGGTTGCGTTGGGAGGGTAGCTATTACTTCTAAGGAGGTATTAAGTAGATCAACATTTTATTTAGCAAACTGAAAGAGTTAAGGTTTAAGGTTTTGTTTGATTTAGTGGTGTGCGATCAATACAAGTTTTTGTACATTTGAAGTCATTACATATACTTTTTAGGTAATTTTTTGATGTTTTTCGGGTCAATGAAATTTTTAGAAAATGGCTATAGCTTTTGACAGGTGTATATTTAATGATGGCATGGAGAGTTATTAATTCTAATCTGCAAAGACATAATATAATAGACTTGCGACTTTTATTCATATCCTTTTCTGTCTAAACGTCTTTTTTTTTCTTCACCTAATTCACTGCGTTGTACTAGGGACTGCCTCTGAGAAAGTCAAGTGCTAAGAGCTCTTAAGTTGAAAAACACCCTGAAGTCTAGAATTGTTAATGTTTATCTTTTTTTACTATTTTCTTTGCAGGACAGAGATATATCCGTTCCCTCTTTTTATTTTATTCAAACTTTAACTCCCAAAAGTACAAGTAAACTAAAATAATACGTTGCAAGACGAGAAAAAAACCACCGTATATCTCAGTAATGTGCGTCCTTTATTCGACTCGACGATTTGGTTAAAAGAGTTTTCTAATACTTCAAACTTACTACCCGTCGGGATAATAACATACGCACTAATAACACTAACACATTAGGGGTGAGTAAGGTTGAATTTGAATGGAGTATACCCGCATTTGGATAGAGGTAAAGTGGAAAGACACTTAGATAAAACCACCCTCACCCGCTTCGGTGGCCACGTGGTTTAACGCGCTACTCTCGCATTAGACTAGACTGCTTGTGACAGGGAGATCATAGTTCGAATCTAGGTCTGGAGTACTGAAGGTGGTTTTTTTCAAAGTGGTTTTCCCCCTCTCTCTACAAAAATGCAGGTATATTTCCTATAAATATAACCTTCCTAGTCCCCAAAACCATTAGTGCAATTAGTAAATAGGCAGGTGACCTGGCGGTCTAGGGGTAAGGTGTCAGACTTCTGTGCTGGCGTCCGGTGTTCGATTCTCGGTCCCGGCAAAGATTTATCTGATTACCAAACCCTTCCTTCACCTCTGACAAGACATCTTGTGAATGTGGGGAATGCCAGGCCTCCACCGTGGTTCGGATTCCACGTTAAACTGTAGGTCCTTCATTTCATCTCACAATCACCCTACCATTACACATTAGCGTAAGTGCGTATAACCCGAACGGGTAGTAAGACGCGGTGCTAATAATAATAATAATAATAATAATAATAATAATAATAATAGTAAATAGGCGTATAGCCCGAACGGGTAGTAAGACGTGGTACTTAAAAAAACACCTCAATACATCCTACCGGATTTATAACCCCGATTTTCCTGTCAGCGGCAATATAGTCATTTGCAAGGCTGACGCCTTAGACCATGCGGCCACTGAAGTGGGTCCATATAGTTGTTCTTTATAATAAATATTACTGACTTTTTAATAAAACAAAATAAATAAAAGTTATGTGTTTTGTTTTGGGGAGGACATTGGGAGAAGAAAGGGAGGAAAGAAAACAAAATAAACGCGTGTTTGAGGATTTTGTAACGAAATGACTTTTCAAATAAATAGTACGGTGCACCGAACAGGCTTTCTTTCTCTTTTCTTTTTAATCTAGATATTTACTAGAATTTTGTAAGAGTTGTGAAATGTAATAAAATACATTGTCACAGAAACACTCCACCAAATAGTATAAATGAATTAATAAACACTGCAACAGACACGTTTAGAAAATAGGAATATCTCTCTCCTTCAAAGAGCATAACAATTAATTTTCTATTTCAATTAACTCATATATATATATATATATATATATATATATATATATATATATATATATATATATATATATATATGCTTATAGCTTAGAAATTATTGGTTTTATACAAATATATCTCAAATAAAATATTTTTATTTTTAATAGTATCCTTTTACAACCTTAAAATGATAAGTTATTTATTGTTTCTAAAAGTTGAGGACGTTGGATCAAAATTGGAGATTCCTGCTTATTAGTAGTAACCTCAGTCATTTTCTTGGGAAATTGAAAATTTCCATTTTGTTTGTAATGTTAAACGATGTCTACATTTAATTTAATCATCGTTTAGAGCATATTTTGAGAAAATCGATTTTTTCTCTTTTTTCCTTTTTTTTCCCTTTTTTTTCCTTTTTTTTCCTTTTTTTTCCTTTTTTTCCTTTCAGTAAAATAATCCTTAATTTTAGGGTTAAAAACTTAATTCCGAAAAATTCCTCGGAGAAACCTTATAAAAACACTGGATACCAAGGCTTAGTCCGATCAATAAAATAGTTTCGGCTCTAGTCCGAGGTACAGACAGACAGACAGACAGACACAGACAGATGGCATCGAGAAAAGATTTTCTTTTTCTGTGCCAAATTTTATCAAAATCTCGAGTTCAATTTTTTTTACGACCAATATTTTCTTTCTCCGAGGGGTACAGATTAAGTAATATTTTTAGAGTAGTTTTTTTTTTAAACGATTACTACCCAATAGTGGTTATCTATCTGTTCATTCATTCTAGAAGACTTTTTACTCGATACATTTTCTTTGGCTCGACCGAGAAACTTCACATAAGGCTATGGTCGCTATGGTCGCTATGGTCACAGTAGCACCGTACTTGTCCGAAATATTGTTCGGGCCTAATCGGCCTACTCCTTCGATATTTTCAATCTCATGTTCTCCATTAACTTGGTCATAGAACAACCGTTAAAGTTTGGCCGAATACGTCCGACGTTGGACAGATTCAAATAGATATTTTTTTCGGTCGAACTGTCCGATTTTCAAGAGATTGTCTGTACTCCATTTTGTGAAAGGCATGGTAAAATTGTGGACTGTGAAAAGTTAATAACTTTGGTATTTGTAAGACAGAGTTTGTGGGATTTATGAAGCAATTTATATCATAATAGAAATAATTCTAAGATTCTATGGCGTGAGGTTGCTACAGATATGGAAATTAAAAGTAAGTATTTTTTATTTTAAATTAACTTGTTTAGCAAAAATAAGCTATTAATTTGGTTGGTAATAATATTTTAATTATTATAACATGATGGGGCGTTTGAATAAACTATAATCATTAAAGAAGTTTTCAAATAAGGATCCGCCTATTTAATAAAAAATTCACATTTTACATTAATAACATTATTATGCTAACATATCGACCATAATATTATAGTAATTTGTGGCTAGTGTGTTTGGGTAAACCACACCTTTGGCAGAAAACTGCGTTACTGTGACCATAGCCTACGGGATCCATCGTTTTTGGAGGGATAGAGGGAAATTGTTCGCTTTTTCCCTTCACGTACTCTTTTGGGAAGGTTCTTGCCCCCACCCCCTCCCATCTTTGAAGAATTTGAGGCAGAGGAAAAGGGGGTGGGGGGGGTTCCCAACCGCAGCTTAGTGGGCCACAAAACTACTGACGTGAATAACACAACTCAGAATGTGCAGAAAACAGGACGTTTGAAGTTCCGTTACGGAATAATCAAAATGAGATCCCCCACTTCCAGCTAGAGAAGCAATTAAACTTTCCTGGCTATTTTCCAACATACACGCACTTTCTAACTCACATTTCAACACGTGACCTAAATACCAACTTAACTTAAAGCAGAACAAACCCACTTCGGTTGGGGGGGGGGGGGGGGGAAGGAAGGATCGAGGTTCAAACCTCAATCGAGTGTACCGAGGGTGCTTTTTCCAAAATGGTTTTCCACTCTCCTCCCACCCAAATTAAGGTACAATTACTCTAAATTTAACTTTCCTCAATCCTCACACATTAGAGTAATTATTACATATGCATATAACCTTAACAGGTGATAAACGTAAGCGTTGATAATTTCAGATATTTCAAAATTATATTATATTATGTTTTATTTATTTTCTTAACCTTTATTTCTTTACCTAAAATAACTTTATGGATAGTTTTAACATTTTAATAGTTGACCTGGTGGTCTAGGGGTAAGGTGTTGGACTTATATTCTGGGGTCCGGGGTTCAATCCTCGGTCCCGGCACAGATTTATCTGATTACCAAACCCTTCCTTCACCTCTGACAAGACGTGTATTAATCACAACTTGTGAATGTGAGGAATGCCAGGCCTCCACCGTGGTTCGGATTCCACGTTAAACTGTAGGTCCTCCATTTCATCTCACAATCACCCTACCATTACACATTAGCATAAGTGCGGATAACCTGAATGGGTAGTAAGACGCGGTGCTAATAATATATAATAATAATAATAATAACAATTTTAATTATAGTTAGATGAACCCAATATAAACCTAGTTTTTGAGCCCGGTTTGACTAAGCTTGGTATATTTCAAGTTTTGCTTTGACTTTGTTTCGCATTTACAATATTATTATTTTTCAATTATTTGAAGTATTTAAAGATCACTTTCTAAACCGATAGATTATATCAGCGCATGACCTATAAGCTAAGTTAATTCTAGAACAGACACAACATACAGACCCCAAACCGTTAATATATCACAGTGAAAGAGGAAACCCCCATTTTACCAATGATAAATATTTCTGCCGAGCCAGGAATCGAATCCGGGACGCTTAGCTCAATATAGAGACGCTACATCGACTGAGCTAAGGTATCGGACCTCGTATTTAAAGACTGACCTAGCCACACTTTACTAACTTTTTTAATTTATCAGCGCGTCTTACTACCCGTTTGGATTACACGCACATAACTAATTTCTCCAATGTGTTGAGAGATGAGTAAAGATGAATTTAGAGGAAATATTTCTGAATTTTCGCGTAAAGAGTGGAAAAACCATTTAAGAAAACCATCCTCGGTACATACGACTGGGATACAAACCCTGACCTCCCCATCATTGGCAGTCCAATCTATTGCGGGAGGGAAGTATTAGACATGCGGCCAACGAAGTGGGCTATAACGTAACGAGGTGGACTGGATAGAACTAGCTCAAGATAGGGATAGGGTGTAATGAGGTGGACTGGATAGAACTAGCTCAAGATAGGATAGGGTGTAATGAGGTGGACTGGATAGAACTAGCTCAAGATAGGGATAGGTGTGATGAGGGGACTGGATAGAACTAGCTCAAGATAGGGAATAGGGTGTAACGAGGTGGACTGGATGGAACTAGCTCAAGATAGGGGATAGGGTGTAATGAGGTGGACTGGATGGAACTAGCTCAAGATAGGGATAGGGTGTAATGAGGTGGACTGGTTAGAACTAGCTCAAGATAGGGATAGGTGTGATGAGGGGACTGGATAGAACTAGCTCAAGATAGGGAATAGGTGTAGAGGTGGATGGATGGACTAGCTCAAGATAGGGGATAGGGGTAATGAGGTGGACTGGATGGATATCAAGATAGGATAGGTGTATGAGGGGTGTTAAACTCGCTTAATGGTAATAACACATTTGTGTAAGTGCGGTAATGAACTTTCAAGTTCCTGATGTAATGTATTATTTAAGTATTTATCTACAATTACCAAGTGTTCCAAATCAATTCCTTGATTTCAAACAAACTGACATAATATGAACGTAAACATAAATACCCTTTCTCTCACTGATCCATGATATGGCCCAGGGTTTTTATTTAGATTTGTTTTCTGTTCAGGTCTTTAGGAAGGAAACTCTTTGATGCGTGAAGATGTCGTTTTCCAAGGTGGCAACTGTCCAAAAATAAACTTGATGAGTCCAGTTCGTGACCGGCACTTTTGATGTTCGGGTTTGTGAGACTGCGTAGGTGCTAACTAAAAAAGAAAGATCTCTTTGGAATTTGGGTGAGAATATCCCTAAACCCCCCTTTTCAAACCATCTTGTAAATCATTTTCTAGCTTAAATTCATATGCGCAGTTGGGTCGGATATGTGGTTAGTGTGTTTGACTCGTATCTGAAGCATAATATTCACCCCCAACTCTCCCATAATTCATTGGGAATGATCTTTTTTATTCAATGATATTTTTTAATCTTTTTTTTTTAGAGCGCGTCTTACTACCCGTTCGGTTTATACTATTATGTACTCATTACGCTAATAGTTTTAGGGATTAGAAAGGTTATATTTATAGGAAGTTTATCTGCATTTGCATGGAGGGAGAGTGTAAAAACCCTTTTTTTTTTTAAATCACCCCCAGTACATCCAACCAAAGTTTCGAAACCTTGATCTCCTCGTCATCGGCAGTCCAGTCTACTGCGAGAATAGCGCGTTAGACCATTTGGATACCGAAGCGGATAATCTTGATTCCCAAAGAATAATTTTGTTTTCCTTTAAAATTATCCTTTAGTCACTCTTTTTTTTATATCAACATGTTAAGAAATTTAATCCCAATGTTTTTACTGGACCAATATTTTATTTTATTTTGATAAAAAAAAAACGTTTTGCCATAAAAACTGCAAAAACGCTGGTCTTTTATCGCATCCCCTACATCCCCATCTTGATCTTGTTTATCGATGAGGGCGTGTTTTTATAAAGTCCTACTCTTCCTCACAATTTCTGTTACACTTCCTCTAATTTATACCTTACTTACCCCAATTTTCTTAGTTTAATTAAATGCTGGGTGTGTAGTAAGACGCGGATAAATAAACCTATTAGGCCTTATATTTCCAGGTTTAAAAATATTTCATCACAGCTTCTAAGTTTTTTATAGTTATACACTTTATAATTGCTAAGTAATTATAATATAATACAGATTAACATAAAGCACGTGATTAACGTAACTATTAATGCAATACATAATTAATGTGTAATTTGACAAGCTACATGCTTCGGTGACGTGACAGTTGAGTAGCTACATGCTTCAGGTGACGTGACATTGAGCAAGTACATGCTTCAGGTGACGTGACAATTTGAGCAAGCTACATGCTTCAGGTGACGTGACAATTTGAGCAAGCTACATGCTTCGGGTGACGTAACAATTTGAGCAAGCTACATGCTTCAGGTACGTAACAGTTTGAGCAAGCTACATGCTTCAGGTGACGTGACAATTTGAGCAAGCTACATGCTTCAGGTGACGTAACATTTTGAGCAAGTACATGCTTCAGGTGACGTGACAATTTGAGCAAGCTACATGCTTCAGGTGACGTAACATTTTGAGCAAGCTACATGCTTCAGGTGACGTAACATGTTGAGCAAGCTACATGCTTCAGGCGACGTTACATTTTGAAAAAGATTAATGCTAAAGGAAACGTTACATTTTGAGCAAGATATAATAATGCTTCTGGTAAAGTGAAATTTTGAACATACTTCAGGAAGTGTGCCATTTTGACCAAATTATCTGTCTCGGGCCTTGTATTAATGTAAATTACGAATATAGCCTCGCGTGTATAATAGACCGCGCAGTAGGTGTAACTTCAAATATTTGACTAAAAAACTCCCTAATGAAGATTTAAGGCCATCTTGATAATCGAACTATATTATGATATATTTATTTATTAGATTTTTTCTATTTTCACTAATCATGAAAAACTCTTCCTAAATCAACATTTATTATTGGCAATACAATAACTCAATGATATGATTTTATCTAGGAATATCCGCTCTTAACTGTGATTTACAAAAGTAATCAAAGTATCATATAACATATTTTATACGATATTTTTGTTTAAATTAAAACGTGACCATTTGTGACTGAATATGAGAGGGGGGGGGGCCATTACGTGTGACCTTTTAACTTCCCTTATCATTCACAGTTTCAACTGAATGTGACGAGTAAAAGGGGTGGAGAGGGTAGGAAAGTTGTTGTTTTTTAAATGTTTTTAAAGTAGGATCCATTAAAAGTGTCGGTATAGTCACATGACCTCATTTCCTTCCCCACTCGTGGGGGCATAGTTTCTCATTTGTTTCCCTCTCTATATTTATGATGGTGCTTCCCTCTTTTGTTCGCGCGACTTTTTTGTTAACTTTTTTATATCAGTGTATTATTTTTTATATACTAATTTTTTTTAAATAATTATTTTAGTTATTTATTTGATTCAAGTATTTAATATTATGATTATATTAGCACAAGATAATTTCTATGAGCGAGAGCAAAAGGCCCTTCTAATTTTGCCAGGAAAGATATTTTCACATATATTCGTATGTTTGTTTTACATACCACAATTGACATAGGACCAACGGCTTTACTTCCCCCCCGAAGGAAGTTGTGCTACAGATTTTTATCAATCAAGAAACATCCGTCGACCCTGGCTAGGTTTGAACCCATGAACATTGGCTCCTAAGCACTTTATAACTCAAACCACTGAGGTCAACATCACATGTGTTAGTGATATATTTATTTTATAATTTTGTCCAGCCTCTCTGTTTTAGTTTGTATTTGTTTATCTCTTATTCTATACTGTGCTTTATTAGCCGCAGATTAAGGCATAAATCTCGTACGGTTTGTCGGTGACGAAGAGGTATAAATAGGTTTGAATCATGGCCACGTTTATTGAAAGTATTACTTATCTATTCCCCTCACGCATTTGCGGGTACACTTCTGTCTCCTTCATCCCTACACCATTAGCATAACTAAGACAGAGCCGGAAAAAAACACAGGGAATTTTGGCAAACTCTAGTAAAAAATACGTCGATTTTTGTTAATTTGGAACATTTAACTGAAAGCTTAAAATGGTATATTTGGATGGACTGATTCAAACAGGTCTTATTCCCCCCATAAACAAGGGCTGTGAAGCGACAGGAGATGAATTTCCCAAACAATCTCGTATCATCCTATTTAAAATAAGTCACATGACTTCACACTTAGTCAGTTTGATGAAAAATGAAATATTATTACTCTTTCCTTCAATCTAAGCTGCCCGGAAAAATGGAAATTACTTCTGGAAAACCTGGAGTAATAACGTGTAAATATGTGTGTGTGTCTGTGTTGTGTGTTCGTGTGTGTGTGTGTGTGTTATTAGTTTGTCCCAAAAACTGTCTGAGCTATACCAGGGCTGCCCCTATTTTCTTACTACAAAATTCCCTGTTTGTTTTATATATGAGAATATAAATATATATATACATACAGTAAGCCCACGGCTTCTTTGGTGCCGACTGACAGCTCACAGCTGACTTCTGACAGTCAACATTTAGGTATATACCTACATTTTGGCTGTCAAAAGTAACAGCTGCTAAACACATGTTTTTGTAGATCATATGGTTTGGCGTAGGAATAGATAATTTGGTCTGGTAACTTTTCAAAGCCGTCAGCTGTGAGCTGTGAGCTGTCAGTCGGCACCAAAGAAGCCATGGGGCTACTGTATACATGTATATGTATAAAAAAATATAAATGTATGTGTATATAAATACATCTGTATACATGAGAATATATATTATATTATATATATATATATAATATATAATATTACTATCTATCTATATTAATAAAACGAAGAGTTTATTTGTCTCTCATACTGAAATTTAAACAATTAGTATCCCCATAAATGGACGTGCGCACCTTAAAGCCGTAGTTTTGAAATTTTAAGTATATTTTCTAAAATTAATTAAAATCCTTCCGATTAAGGCTGGGTAATCCAGCTAGTTTTTGATAAAATGAGACGTGGGTACCTGAGTATCACACCTCCCGCTTTTGTTAGCTTTGATTAAAAATTTAGGCAGTGATTCCTGCGGTACATTTTAAAAATGGCGGAATGATACGGTTCATATTATGAAAGAAGAATTATTATACAGCCCACATAAAATATAAACTGATGTAGGTATACGGGTCATATGTAATAGAGGAGTATAATAATTGCCGTAAGTAAAAGGGGGGATAATACGGCTCATATTGACCCGCTTTGGTGGCCGTATGGCTTAAGGCGTCTCTTTTGCAATAGACTGGACTGCCGAAGACGAGGAAGTTGGGGTTCAATCCCGCTGGGTGTACGAGGAAGTTTTAACCTAAATGGTTTTTTCCCACACTCTGCCTCCATGAAAATTCTGGTACACTTCCTCTAAGATAAACCTTTCTCATCCCTCATAAATTATCGTAATTATTACATAGGCGTATAAACCGAATGGATGGTAAGAAGCGGTGATAAAAAAAAACGGCTCATATTAAAAATGGAAAATATAATGGCCCATATATTTTTTTAAATGTGTAAATTCCAATGCCCAAATTTAAACATTGATGGGATAATACTGTCCATATTTAAAAGTTAGAGGAAAGATAAGGTCCTTACCTGGCCCCCCTGACCCCCCATAAACCCACTCGACTACGCTCCTGCTTGCCATGTGTGGATGTCGAATGTGATGTTGTTCCAGAGTGTGTGTCGGTAACTAACACATGACACATGAGGGAGACACTGCAGGTGTATTTATGGCCCGCGATAAGGCGGACAGTTATACAGCTCTTGACATGAGTAATACCTGCCTCGTGTGAAGAATAAAACAGGATCAAGAAGGAACTCTACTGAGGTGGTCAACCCAGGGGTATCGCATTTCAACAAAGTTTAATATTCTAAGTTTATAGCCATATAAATTAAATAAGCTGATAGAAATTTATATTATAATAATTATTATTATTATTATTATTAGCACCGCGTCTTACTACCCATTCGGGTTATACGCACTTACGCTAATGTGTAATGGTAGGGTGATTGTGAGATGAAATGAAGGACCTACAGTTTAACGTGGAATGCGAACCACGGTGGAGGCCTGGCATTCCTCACATTCACAAGATGTCTTGTCAGAGGTTGAAGGAAAGGTTTGGTAATCAGATAAATCTGTGCCGGGACCGAGGATTGAACCCCGGACCCCGAGTACAGAAGTCTGACACCTTACCCTAGACCACCAGGTCACCTGTTATATTTGTTAATTATGGATATTTGAAATGCAAGTTTTTGAATTACTAATACTAGTTTCGAGTGTGGAAACAGGTGGAGGGTGAGAGGGGGTTGGAAAATTAATAAGGCGATAGTACACTTAAACAGACATAGAAAGTTTTTCTAAAGATTATCAGCGTTCCCTATTTTTTTTTATTTGAGGTATTTAACGTGTACTTTCTGAACCGACTGATTAATCAGTACACGAGAATTTCTATGAGCGAGGGTGAAAGGTCCTACCAATTTTGCTGTGAAAGATATTTTCACATAACTTCCAGGGTTATTTTTACATGCCACAATCCACGACGGCTTTACTTCCCCTCCAAAGGAAATTGTGCTACGGATTTTTATCACTTCAAAAAAAAAAATCCCAGCTAGGTTTGAACCCACGAGCATCAAATCCTGAGGCGAGTACTTTACCCAAGACCACTGAGGTCAACAACGGTCCCTTTCAGTACCACCTTTTGATTATTTCCTTTTAAAAATATTATTAAATCATAAATTTGACTCAAATCTTAATATAACTTTGTAGAGCGGACATAAGAAATGTGTGTTGTGAATGTAATATGAGATATTATCATGTTGTTCTCTCCTGGATTCCAGCCAATGAGCGATATATTAATAGCGTTGACTCTCCACGGGGTTGTAAGAGTAGATTTAAATCCCCTGGAGGGGGAAAGAGGGTTTATCACATTTAAGAGAGAAAAAAACGTCTGCGTCTATAGATTTACCAAGGGACAAAAATATATATATTTCTTCCATATTGTTTGGAACTTTGCCGAGATATGAGTAAAATCAGATTCGATGAACTTTGTGTTAAGTTCGTATGTGAACTACTTGCTAGAAATTTTGTTTGTTAAATATATGTATATAAGTCCATTTTACTGACAAAACCTCTTGGGATATTGTAGAATCTATACTTATAAAATAACATGTCCTGATTGACTGACTGACTGACTGATTCATCATCGCCGAGCGCAAACTATCAAGGTACAAGCATGAAATTCGGACTGTATATTCATTTTGTTATGTAGGCACCCACTAAGAAAGGATTTTAGAAAATTCCACCCCAAAGGGGTCAAAATAGGGGATGTATATATATGTATGAAAGTCCGTCATTTTGAAAGTTACATAAACAAAATTTTGTATTTCGGTTATTGGCGTAAAACAAATAAATACGTGTTTCAGGAATTTTGGAAATTTTATTTAATAAGGGATGAAAAAGGGGGTGAAAGTTTGTATCGGACTTGCATTATTTTTGATCTGAGGTCAAGTTATGGTCATCAACGTAACGTAATATTTTAAATTAATCTGTAAATACATATGATATTTTCGTATTTGTATATAATCAACTTCCACGCGAGCAAAGCCGCGGGCAACAGCTATCTAGTTATCTATATATATGAAATAAGACCAAACATATGAGGATCTAAGAAAATTTATCACAGAAAAGAAAATCTCTTTGAATATGAGGAGATATAATAAAAAAAAATATTATACCTGAGCATAATTATAAAGGAATATAGGCCTATTATATAAGACAACACACCTATTTGGATCCATCGGAATGTATTACACTTCTAATTAATGAATCTAGGAGAATAAATTTACGAAAACTAAATCTCAAATGGTCATTTTTATATCACCTTATCTAATTTATCATAAACTTTATTTTAATTTGTACATAGTTTTGATCCTTTATTTTAGTTAAAATAACTTTTTCCAGTGAAATCAATCCATTCTCTTGTAACATTCTCCATTTCTAAAGTTTATTTGTATTTGAAAGAGTATTATAAAAGCTATTTGAGCTCTCGGTTTCAAAAGTATCTGTTTTTTTTTTTTTCGTTTCGGTATCTTTGATTGTCCTGTCTGGAATCGTGGAGAGTGATGTGATAGAATATATCCTGATCCCTCTATTCGCCTAGCGAAAGGATGAGGAGAGGTTTGATAGGGGGAAGGTTCAACATGGACCACTGACGTCATAGCTTCATACGCCATCTCTCTCTCCTCTCTCTTTACCTCACAGAAACTAGTCATGCGCATTTTGCACAGCTTCTATCTTTTTCTTTCTTTTTTTTCCTTCACCTCATATTCTCGACGTTACCTAATAAATCAATATTGATTGAAAAAAAAACCTGTATTTTATTTTAAGAGTCTCATGAATTTAATATTTGAATTTGTAAGCTTTATTTAAAAAAAAAACTACATAGTTTATTAACAAGTTAATTAAGGTGACCTGGCGGTCTAGGGGTAAGGTGTCAGACTTCTGTGCTGGCGGCCGGGGTTCAATCCTCGGTCCGGCAAAGATTTATCTGATTACCAACTCTTCCTTCACCTCTGACAAGACATCTTGTGAATGTGGGGAATGCCAGGCCTCCACCGTGGTTCGGATTCACGTTAAACTGTAGGTCCTTCATTTCATCTCACAATCACCCTACCATTACACATTAGCGTAAGTGCGTATAACCCGAACGGGTAGTAAGACGCGGTGCTAATAATAATAATAATAATAATAATAATAACAAGTTAATTGTTTTTACTTCCCGCTTCAGTGGCCGAATGGTCTAAGGCGTCATTCTTATGTTAGTCTGATGATAACGGGGAGATCGTGCTTCAAATCCCAGTTTGGTCTACTGAGGGTGGTTTTTTTTTCATAAACTGTTTCCCACTTTACTTACACGTAAATCAGGGTAGATTACCTCTAAAATGCTTCCTTCCTCATCCTTACGCCATTCGAGTACTTATCATTTATGGGTAAGCCCGAACATAGATCCATGCTTTAATTATTACCAATTAAAAGATGACCTAAAAATTCTAAAAAAAAAAAACTAATCAAATTTTCAAAAATTGCCAAAAATTATGAACAAAAACTCGTAATAAATGCACACGAGTGAATCAAATATCACTTTGAATCATTATTATAAGCTAAATAATATCCATGCTATAAAAAGCCTTGAGCAACTCAATTCTTTTATTCTGCTAAATATAGCATTGATTTAAAATTACTTGCTTCAGAAAAAATAGCTACTCCCTCCCAAGACAACCCCTTCCAGCTTAGTTGCAATTTCTTAACAGGAATGTGTATTTTACGACCATATAAAAGAGGATTTAAAGTTAATTGACTATATTAAACAAGTCTCATTCCGACAGGTGTGTGACGGGGAAAAAAAATGCATTGATAAATTTTTGGTAATATGGAACTTAGTCAATAATAACGCATTAAATTAACTCATAAATATCTTAGTGACTGAAAATTGTTTAAAAATTACCAAAAAGTCACTTTTATAAAAAAATAGGGCCTATACATTTTTACAACAAGGGTATTATGAACAAAGTTTATATAATAGCGAGCATTTTGTGTGATTAACAACAACAACAAATATATGTTATCAATATCCGGATCCTGAATATGACGCATAGCACAAGTATATTAACGGAATAATTTTTGGGGTAGGGAAGAGGAGGTTAAATTTAGAGGAAGTGCAACAGTACTATTTTTCGTTCATTATACATACAGTCCAATCATTTTAATACGATTGCAATAAAAGTTTATATATCCACTTTCAAGTATTCATACGTCAAGCTCCGTATCTGTAGCTGCCACTTTTGATATATATTATTAATAACTATAAAATAACAATAATTATACAGTAGAATGTTATCATACTGACCGCGAAAAAATATGTTTATTTTTTTCTAAAAGGCCATTAAAATTGATCTCTACTTAGAAATCATGTTGTACTTTAAATGTACTGTGCATCAACTTGCCGAAACTTGCCTCAGTGGCCGCGTGGTTTAAGGCGATGGTCTCAAACTAAGACTAATCTAAAGTCCAGATTCACAAACTAGGTGCATCTTTTTTTTGTTAGTTCTTATCAACGCGTCTTACTACCCGTTTGGTCTAGAAGCTTATATACTAATTACTCTAGTGGTTTTAAGGATTAAGAAGGTCGTATGCATAGGAAGTGTATCCACATTTGCGCGGAGGGAGAGTGGACAATCGTTTTGGAAAAAAAAAACACTCAGTACACACGACTGAGATTCAAACCTCTATCACCCTGTCATCAACAGTCTAGTCTACTGCGAGAGTAGCGCGTTAGACCATGCGGGCGGGTCGAAAAATGTTGCGGGTCGCAGTCTATAGCAGCATTTTTCAAACTGTGTTCCGCCATTGCTTGCTCAGACTCCGTTAATCAATTTTAGAAAAAAAAAACCGATTTGTTTTTCACAATTTTAAATACCATAATTGATTAGGATTACCAAGTTTTCAAATTTGTATACAAACATTTTCCAAAGGTTTGACCAGAACCTTTGATGTTTTCCTTTTGTTTTATGCGTGTAAAATGTAACTGTCGCTATTGAATATTAATAATATTAGTTTAACAAAGCTACGTTTATTTTTTTTCTTGGGCGATGGTTCCTTTTTTCTAAAATTTTTGGGAGCCTCTGGTCTATACACACATGTTACTTAAAATAATACATTCTATACTTTTATCTTACATTGAATCCTACTACCCGTCCGGACTATGCAAATTTTACCAACCCTAGTGGAGGATGAGAAAGATATAATTTAGAGAGAATTTAACCTATATGAGTGGAGGGAATGTGGGTAATCATGTAGAAAAAACCACCCTCTCTCCCTCCGTACATCTGATTGTAAATTGACCTCCCTTAAACTGGCAAACTAGGCAGAAAGAGACTGACGTTTATTCCAATTGCCCACCGATGTGGGTCTATAATAACTATTTGATGATATGTATTTTTTTAAATATTTTTTAATAAAAACTCATTTCACTCCATATTTTCATGTGGGTTACCGAAATACTCGAAGGGGTATATTAATCAGATCAAAGCCCTAAATATAATTCACTACATATAAACCAATCATCCCTTAATTTAGTTAAATCTATTAATTTACAATAACTATAAAATAAATTTAATAGATTTTCAAAGTTAGATTAATCAAATAATAATCCTAAATATAATTCACTACATATAAACCAATCACCCCTTTATTAAATTAAATAAATAAAAACTCCCTCCATCAAATATTTTAAGGGGAAAAAATTCAGCCCTGTTAGAAATAATTATAATTTTATAAATAAATATAAATGTGTGTATATATATATATATATTTATTTATTTATAATATATATATATATTTAAAACTATTCAAGTACACACGTTAATTTAAACTACTATTTTTTTGTGTGTCATGTGACTGCAGGCTGCCTTGTTTACAAGTATTGCAGTTGCAGATTAGAGGGTAGCTAGTCAAATTATCTCTCAATTTGGTTGGTGAAACTTGTCTATACCAATGACTGATGTTTATGAGGGGGGATTGGGGTTTTTTTGTCCCAATATTTTTATATTTGACCTTCACGAAATGCTGTACATTGCTCTAAATTCAACCTACCTAATCTGACATTATTATATTTTATTATTTAGCACGGTCTTACTACCCGTCGAGTTATACTTAAGTATATTACACTAATGATAGGAATTGGAAGTTTGAATTAAATGAAGTGAACCGCATTTGCGTGGAGGAGAGTGGAAAACGTTTAGGAAACGCCAGTTCACCGACGAGATTCGAACTCGATCTCCGTCTCAGCAGTGAGTCAACACGACACGCGTTAATCAACTACGCCCGAGCGGGCGACCATATTAACATAGTATATATGCGTCACTATTTGTACGCCGGCACTATAGGAGCGCTTGAACTGGTATCTGCGTTAGATCTTTCCAGAATACTTATGACTAAAATACATTTATTTACAATTTATTTGGGTTATTTAACTTGTCCTTTTGGGAATGCCAGGCCTCCACCTTGGTTCGGATCCCACGTTAAACTGTAGGTCCTCCATTGCATCTCACAATCACCCTACCATTACACATTAGCGTAAGTGCTTATAACACGAACGGGTAGTAAGACGCGGTGCTATAAATAATAATATATAAAAATAACTTGTCCTTTTTTGAGCTGGTTGATTATATCAGCATGCAAGAATGTGTATGAGCGAGGGTGAAAGAGCCTACCAATTTTGTTGGGAAAGGTATTTTCACATTCCCTCAAGGTTTCTTTTACACGCCACAATCGACGTGGAACCGACGGCTTTACTTACTCTCCGAAGGAAGTTGTGCTACGGATCTTTAATCGCTCAAGAGCCATGAACATTGGATCATGAGGCGAGAGCACCTTACCCCAAGATTACGGAGCTATAGAATTATATATTTCATTCGAGTATGTTGGCAATATATTTTATTATCGAATATAAATATCGCCAAGAGATCACGTTTAAAATTGTTCATTTTTTTAAAAATGGAATATGACTTATCTAAATATTAAAAAAAATTGTATTTTTAAATATAATTAAAACAATCTTAATTAAATCAATCTTATTTGACACTATGGTTAAAAATAATTTTAATTGTAATCTAAGTAGTATGTTATGCAATACTCATTCGCCTGTAAATAACGTCATTAAATACATTTTATCATGCCATTTATTTAAACTCGTTCAAATGAAATAAAGAACATGTCTATTTTTTTTATGAAAGGCTGAGGAGCAACAACGACGTTATTTAATTTTCAACCTTTCTTATTATAATATAATAATAATAATAATAATATTTAGCACCACGTCTTACTACCCGTTCGGTTATACACTTTAATACTAATTACGCTAATGGATTAGGGATTGGGAAGGTTGAATTAGAGGAAGTGAACCGCATTTGCGTGGAGGAGAGTGAAAACCACCCCAGTTCACCCGACCGAGATTCGAACCTTGATCTCCCGTCCTCAGCATCTAGCTCAACACGACAAGTGCGTTAGCCAACTACCCACCGAGGCGGTACCTTTCTTATAAAAAACCTTTTTAAATAACCAACATTTCTAAAGTGATACGTGTTGATAGTATTTTAAAAACTTAGAGCAACTTTTAAATCAAATTTTTCTTTTATTTTTATTATTTTCTAACCGAATGATCAAACTTTGTGTGTTTTTGTGAATTAATATTCCTCTACTTGCGTAATCCTTCCATTTTTACTTTAAACATTTGTTAATTTTTTTAATAAATTGCTGTCAAATATCGACCCAACAAGCGGCCACCACATGTTTTCGAAGATAGTGCCAACCTCTACCGATAGAGGGTGTCATGTGATCAGCACAAAGAGCCTCGTGGCCGTTAATTTCAGTTTTTCTAGACCGGAGCCGCTACTTATTTATTCAAGTAGCTCTTCAATTGTCCTCACGAAGCTAAGTTAACCCCGTTCCAGACTCACTGCTTCACTGAAAAATCTGGAAGCACTGATGATCGAACTCAGGACTTCTGGATCAATAGTCAGGAACTTTGACCCCTGGACCATATAGATGTATTCGGTCGATTATCATAGACTCATTCTTAAACTATGAGTGAAGAATGACCCTGAACAAGTGATGAAACCTGGATATCTCAGTGGTAGAGCATTGGTACGTAACTCAAGAGTCTGGGGTTTGATTCCGGTTTAAAAGTGTAATTTTACAGTTTATTTAAACTATTAAAACATTACTTATAGCTCGTGAACTGTAATGATCTGAGATTATTGAATCGCTGTTTATATCTATCTATTTATTAAATTGTTAAAACTGTGCAGTAAATTTTGTATTGTCGAATGACCTTAAGCAAATCTTGTTAACCCAATCAACGTGCTCATCATTTAATCTTCGATTTAATTTTTTGTATTATATAACAGCCTTAAATAAATATATTATTTACAGGAGCTGCCTACGTAACTGCCAATCAGATGTTGCGCTTAGGTTAAGTATTGACATAAACTTTAACAGTAAAAATGTTTGGTATTTACTTGAATGAATACATAACTATTCTCAATAAATATTGACTTGTAAACATAGATTTAAAGTTGACATTTTCTACATTTAGAAAAAATTACAAGACTCCACATATTTTTGTTGATCATTAAGAGCTAAATTTCCATGGAACAAAATATAGCTTATTTAGGAGCGTAGAATGGATCTTTGGGAATAAAATGTCATTTAATAGAGGGGAAGGGGTAAACACACAAATTGTATTGTGATGTGTATTTTCCTTCTCTCCTATTTGTTCTACTACTGCCAGACAGATACATCCAGATACGTTATAAACCCGTTTGGTTTCTGACGTATAGAAATTTCTGCTCGAAAATATTAGTGCCTTAATTAAGTGTTTATCAAAATATGGTTATTGGTACACTTGTGCTCCACACGATCCCAGGGAATATTGGTACACTCTTGCTCCACACGATCCCAGGGAATATTGGTACACTCTTGCTCCACACGATCCCAGGGAATATTGGTACACTTGTGCTCCACACGATCCCAGGGAATATTGGTACACTCTTGCTCCACACGATCTCAGGGAATATTGGTACACTTGTGCTCCACACGATCCCAGGGAATATTGGTACACTCTTGCTCCACACGATCTCAGGGAATATTGGTACACTTGTGCTCCACACGATCCCAGGGAATATTGGTACACTCTTGCTCCACACGATCCCAGGGAATATTGGTACACTTGTGCTCCACACGATCCCAGGGAATATTGGTACACTCTTGCTCCACACGATCCCAGGGAATATTGGTACATTCTTGCTCCACACGATCCCAGGGAATATTGGTACACTTGTGCTCCACACGATCCCAGGGAATATTGGTACACTCTTGC
Source organism: Timema cristinae (assembly GCA_039000515.1). Lineage (NCBI taxonomy): Eukaryota > Metazoa > Arthropoda > Insecta > Phasmatodea > Timematidae > Timema > Timema cristinae. Next base: position 68,974,918 of record JBCFYV010000003.1, on the reverse strand, counting down.
TCCACACGATCCCAGGGAATATTGGTACACTCTTGCTCCACACGATCCCAGGGAATATTGGTACACTTGTGCTCCACACGATCCCAGGGAATATTGGTACACTCTTGCTCCACACGATCCCAGGGAATATTGGTACACTTGTGCTCCACACGATCCCAGGGAATATTGGTACACTCTTGCTCCACACGATCCCAGGGAATATTGGTACACTTGTGCTCCACACGATCCCAGGGAATATTGGTACACTCTTGCTCCACACGATCCCAGGGAATATTGGTACACTTGTGCTCCACACGATCCCAGGGAATATATTAACAATAAATTATATAAGAATGTTGATAACATATGATACAAAAAAAAAATATGTTGAAATGCCAAAAATCTAAATGAGCTATCTATACTCTGCTGTATCTCTTTCCTCGATATATAAAATATATATATATATAATATATATATTATATATATCAAATAGAACAGTATTACCGTAGGAAGAGTGTACCAGTCTTAGGTAAACCAATCTGATCAATTATCTATCATTTTCATTCACCGTAATTTATTTGAACTGTTTAACGGGCACTTTCTGAGTCGACTTATTATATCAGCACATGACTTTTAGATTAATTTAAATCTAGAACAGACACAACATCCAGTCCCCCGGCCATTGATCTTCCACTGTGAAAAAGGGAGACCCACATTTCACCAACTATAAATTGTTTTCGACCATGACGGGAATCAAAGCTTTGACTATTAGTTCAGTAAACAGACACGATACAGACTGATCTAAGATGTCGGACAGTTATTTATGAAAAATACATGAAATATAGAATATAAAAATAATCAAACAATCCCAAGTTACTAATTTAATGTAATTATGTTTTTTTAGTAAAAATATGGAATTGCCTAAAAATAATGTTTTTCCTGTATAGTTTTGACCCCCCTCTCCCCCCCCCCTCCATTTTATTCCCAGGGTACTGGTCGGATCCCCAGTGCAATTAACTTAGGATTTGATTGTCCTCTATCACTAAAACTTTGAGACACAGATTTAGACAGTAATCACTAATTAATATTGTTTTAAGAAAGTAAGACATTAAGCTCACTTACTTTTCAAGAGTTATTATTATCATTATTATTATTATTATTATTATTATTATTACCGCGTCTTACTACCCGTTCGGGTTATACGGACTTACGCTAATGTGTAATGGTAGGGTGATTGTGAGATGAAATGGAGGACCAACAGTTTAACGTGGAATCCGAACCACGGCGGAGGCCTGGCATTCCACACATTCACAAGTTGTGATTAATACACGTCTTGTCAGAGGTGGAGGAAGGGTTTGGCAATCAGATAGATCTGTGCCGGGACTGAGGATTGAACCCCGGACCCCCAACACAGCTTACTCCCTAGACCAACAGGTCATCCAAGAGTAGTTAAAGACAACTACATTAAGTAATGGAAATAAATTATCAAGGTGAACATCTAAGAATTGTATCTGTTCTAGAAATCCAATCCGTAGATTGCGGTGCGCAAGCGCGTAGCCAGCAGCGCAACAGCTAGCGGTCAGAGGGGGTTGCTTGGTTCGGTGAGGAGGGAGAGGGTGGACGAGGTAAGCTAGGGAGGATTTTTTTTTTTTGTTGAGGCAAGGCGGGGAGGTGAAGGACTGGCGAGACTCTGGGCGCACAGCGCTCTCGCAACCCCAGTGTGTTGTGTGTGAAGCTTCGAGAAGCCCGGCCACGGTAGCTCGACCGCTCCTATCCTTGGCTTACATACACTCTTTACCCACGTCGGAACCGAGTAACTGATTGATTACCTCTTCTTCTTTTTATTTATATGAGACACGCGCGGTATCGAACCAAGGCTCCTTCAAACCACGACTTTCAGTTAATACTCAGTAAGGTAAATACACTTTAAAAGCCCATATGTATTTGAATCCACTGTACAAATATTCACGTTTTAATAAATGATAACAAGTTTAAAAATAATATTGCCAGAATACATTTTAGTTAATTATATATTTTTTTAAATCTAGTCCGTGTGATTACTACGTGTAAATAATGTGACTCTAATTACGTTAAAACACATCTAGACCTATAACAGGTCCTAAGAATGATCAATTTATCAAACAACTGTTTCAATCAATAAGCAAACGTTTATGATAGCAAACCAAATATGGTTTTAAGTAACTATTATTTAGCCAAGAAATAAACCAAACATGTGATTTTTATTTTCAGGACTATGAACTCAAATTCATAATTGTTTGTGGTTTTATAATTACTTAATACTGAGCGAACCAAATATTATGAAATTGTCTTGATGAAAACGTTACTATTAGTCAGCTATAGAGAAAAATATTTTAACATAAAATGAGAGTTAATTTGTGATATTCTAATCAAAATCTGTATATTGTATAAATGTATATATTTAATGTATTTATAATACGTTTACCAAGTGAAAGCTAACAACGCTCTCTTGTTAAAATATGATGAATATTTAAACAGTGATAAATCCTTAATTTAACTGTGTATTAAAAAAATATTCCCTTTACAAAGAAACGAGAGGATTAAAAACAACCATTTTAATATCGTGTGAAAGCTTATCAAACGCTTGTATTCCTCACTTATCAACACTATCAGCAGCAGCAGCAACAACAACAACAAAAGCTTGTTCGTGTGTTGTTACACCTGATTGGACATGACAAACAAAGCTTTGAGAACGATTCACCAGAACTAATATTTCCGGTTTTATCGTTGGCCTATATTATATATATATATACATACAGAAAACATCAAACCCTAATATTCAAATTGTAATTTATAAACACGCTGTCCATTTTTCATATCACTTTAATATCGAAACCATTATATTTAATATTTGTTTTTTTTCTCTGAACAAGTTTATTAATTTTTCTCAATGTGCAAAGTTTTACATTTTATTGGAACCAAATATACTAGCTAATTTAATAAATCCATCGGAAATAAACTAAGAAAGTAATTTTGTGTGTGTTACATCTAAGTATATTTTGACCAAAATATAAACAAAAATAGAAAAAGTATTAAAAAATAAAACTAATCTAGACCCTACTAAAAATCAAGTGTTACTTTATTTCAATAATGTGCTTTCGTAGAATAATCAGCACTTCCTAGAGTATTTTTTTAATACAAAAAGTGAATTTACTGATATATTTATAAAATCCAAAGAATATGTGAATACTCATACCATAAATTGTCATTTAGCTTAGTCGTTTTTCATGAAGGTTGGTCAGAGAAAAACTTTCTAAATCTTGTAAATGTAATGGGACATTAAATACAGGAAAGGTTTTAAAAAAACATGTTTACGCTTTGGTGGTTAAAGTATTTTTGTGAATATTATTTTTATTTAAAATCAAAAAATTCAGAGTTGACTTATAATGAATTTTTTTAAATTCTTTCTGTGTATTATCGAATAAAAATTTAAAAAATTAAATGTGGTTGAAATAAAAGAGGTAAAAAAAATTGACGTGGAAATATAGAGAAGAAAACGTGTGTGTGAACGAAAAAAAATCCAAGAACAAGTGAGTTTTTTTATAGCTGCTGTTGTTCTATACGTTTTTTAAATGAAAAACTGTTAAGTTGAGGTCTAGATGAAAATATTTACCCCGTTCCTCCTTTTTCTCCACTCACTTATAAAATGAAAGTCGTGGAATTTATGTTGTGAAAGAAAATAAACATTTATAAACTTGTATAATGAAGACTACATAATTATTATTATCTTGCTTCGAAACTATTTTATATATATTAGAAGCTTAAAACAGATTTCCTCCAATGGTTACATAAACATTTCCACAGTTGATTAAATAAACATCCCCCTTCAGCTTAATGTAGTTCGTGTGGCCCCTTAGCGCTTAAATAGATTTTTTTTTAAAGAACGGATTTTTAAAGTCGAACTTTCCATTTTAATTTTGGTAGAACGTAAACTTAATAATATCTTGTCAATATATTATCTAATACTGTGTTCGAATAGTTTCAATAATATAAGAAACTAATACAATTTTTAAAATGGTAGCAGAGCGTGGTTTAACGACACAGAAAAAAAAATAGTTTGCATATAAAAATGATCGACTTATTGCGAATTAAAGGGTCCCGCGGGATTGTGATGGAGGAATCCATTCTCAGTTAATTTTAAGCCGTAAGTTAAATCCTCCAGACATGGGCAACCATCAGAGGAAGATGTCCGGTGTCTTAGGTGGACACAAACCTCGCAATAGACCGACCGACGTCTATTGGGTCCAAACTGAACCCACTGTTCAACCTCACCTCGTCGGCGACCCTAATGTCAACGACGAACGTGTTTAGTGGTGGCGCGGTGTGAGGGTAACCTGTCCTGGGTGAACATTAGCGATTGGATGATCTCCGGAGGGACAACGTCCGACGGCAACTCTACGACGACGCTGGATAGTGACAGCGACGTCACGGTCCAGCTGCTGTCTATGATAGGAACAGCGTTCATCCTGGGTCTAGTCATCCTGGCCACAGTCATTGGTGAGTCATTCGTATTATCATCTGAGGAACTAGGGGTGGGGGGGGGGGAGAATCTAATGGGGGAAACCGATCCTACTTCCAATTTGTACCAAATTAAGAGACGGGTCACTTGTTAAGAGTTGAGTCGTGAGTTAGTCATTAAAAAGAGTCTTTAACATCTCATACATTAAATAATAGTTGCCAATCGTTCCTTATATTGATGACAGTGGCGTAGCGTGAAGCATTGTTAGGGTAGGTATAATTAGCTTAAAATGTACCTGTGGTATTTTCTTAACCTTCAGTAGAGCACAATAATAATAATATTGCGCGTCAAGGTTACATAATTCGTAGCCCAGTAGTATAAAGATTATCCAGTACTAATGTACCGTTGTCCAGGGGACGCCCGAATGTACTAATAGTACATCCTTTCTGTGGAGGTTCTTTCCATGTCCCGATGTGGTGAGGTGAGGTGAGGGTGAGTATGAGGGTGATAGTGAGTATGGGGGTGAGGGTGAGTGTTGAATAGGGGTGAGAGTGAGTATTGGATGAGTGTGAGTATGAGGGTGATAGTGAGTATTGGGTGAGGGTGAATGTTGAATAGGGGTGAGAGTGAGTATTGGATGAGTGTGGGTATGGGGGTGAGGGTGAGTATGGGGTGAGTGTGGGTATGGGGGTGAGGGTGGGTATGAAAGTGTGGAACCAGTGTAACCACTTAAACCTAACTTATGCCTGATTAACCAAACCCTGGTGACCGATGTGGTGATTCCTCTTTTTGGAAAAATACCCTAGGTACCAGCCAGGACCCCTACCTAGGCTCATAACCAGGTGCACTCACCACTTCACCACGGGGCCAGTAAGTAGAACACCCATTGGTCAGGTATCAACGAATATATTATATCCCCATGTAAAGGTATCGAACCAGAGACAGAGCAAGATTGGTTAAATGGGGGCAGTGTGTGTGATAGATAACATCTCACAAGGTATGGTTTTAGCAAGCTTCAACTACCCTGGCCACCTTCCATGATACATTAAATTATATTATATATATATATAATAGTAGAATTTGGTTATATGTTAATTTAATAAAATATAATATTTAGGGACACCATAATTTTACGAGTTGAGTTTTTACGAAAATTTACCTAGCATATTAAATCAAATAGCAACATATTTTTAAAGTGTATTGCACTTTTGTATTTTTAAATATATAATGGCCAAGAGCAATAAAAAAAAATTAATTTTTTGACGAAATTGATAACTTTTCCTTTTTCATGCAATTAATAACCTAACTATACAAATTTTTACTTAGTAGCAGATGATATAGTTTTTTTCATGAATTTGTCAGAAATATTTTTCCAACCGAACCTTCAAAATTTTCTTTTTAATATTCCTATAGCAAATGAAGTTTTTCAGCTTAGAAAAAAAAATTCTTTTACCTAAAACAATTGGTAAAGAAGTAGAATATGTGTTTTATCTGGCTTTTATGACAGTCCTTGTGATCAAAGGTAAATATTTTAAATTTAATAATTTGAAATTCAACGTAATTTTTCCATCCATATACTATTTAGGGTTGAATATATTTCTTTTTTAACATATTAGCCGAAAAAAAAAGCCTTTATTGGTCAGCGCACCTTGGTACAAACCTTGGGTCCCTGTTTCGATTCCCAATTGGTACCATTGGTATTTTTCTCAAAAGGGGAGATATACCAACTGTCAACAGGGGCTGGTTATTTAGGCTTAAGGTGACTGGTGGTCTAGGGGTAAGGTGTCAGACTTCTATGCTGGCGGCCGGGGTCAATCCTCGGTCCCGGCAAATATTTATCTGATTACCAAACCCTTCCTTCACCTCTGACAAGACATCTTGTGAATGTGGGGAATACCAGGCCTCCACCGTGGTTCGGATTCCACGTTAAACTGTAGGTCCTACATTTCATCTCACAATCACCCTACCATTACACATTAGCGTAAGTGCGTATAGCCCGAACGGTAGTAAGATGCGGTGCTAATAATAATAATAATATAATAATAATATATATTAGGCTTAAGCTAAGTTAAGAATGTGTACTTGTTCCACACCCTCATACTCACTATCACTCTCATACTCACTATCCCCTCACCTCATCTCATCGGTACATGAAAAGAGCCTCCAAGGAAAGGATTTAAAATTAGTAAATTCGGGCGTTCCCTGGCAACGGTACATTAATATCAGCCAATCTTTCTCCTACTGGACTAATAATTATGTAGCCCAGATATATATATATATTTTTATACCAAAATACACGGCTTCAGTGGCAGTATATTCTAACGCACTCGCAGCATACTAAACTCTCGATGAAGGGGAGAAAAAGGAACGAAACTCGACCGAGTGTACTGGGAGTAGTTTTTCCAAAATTATTTTCCATTCAATATTCACGCAAATGCGGTACATTTTCTTCTATATAGCCTTCCTAATTCCAAAAAACCATTAGGGAATTAGTACTTAAGCGTATAGACCGAACGGGTAGTAGTACGCTGTGCTTAAATATAAACCAAAATCCAACCTTTTATAAAACAAAATCTATTAATTTTATTTAACCAAATCAGAGTCTTAAATAATATTACACTATAATAAGTAATATTTAATGTGACTACAGTATATTGTTTATGTGTGACTTTTATAAGCTTTTATAAAATTTAAAAAATTATATTTTTAACACATTTTCTTGAAGTGAGAAACTTTAAAGAAAAGCTCGATACCAGTCTTTAGGAATTGTCACATAGAAAATCAACTCTGTTTAAAAACCACTGTCCGACCGCGCAAGGGTTGATAACTACTATTGACGACTCTTATCGCTGACAAGTGACAAACTGTTGGCTCCCATTTATCAGCTCAGATTCGTAGATATTGGGGGTAGAGGTTTCAGGGCTTGAAAGAAAAAATAATCTTGTCCCTTACCCCTTGGGCACAGACAAATAATATACCCAGACACTCAACATCCAGGTTAAAATGGTTACACTCCTTTTTTGGCAGCTTGAGTCCTTCAACACTAGGATCGCTGCGGTTAGTCCTATAATTATCCAGCAGTGACACTAGCGAAGCCCAGTGTTGAGGGACTGAAGCTGGTAAAAGAAGCGAAGTGAAATCTCTGTAAGGTTGAGAGTCTGTTTCTTACTTGTCTGTGGCCCTTGGGTGATTTTATCTGGAAAGAATACGTAGAAAAATTAGGCCTAGACGTCCTTAGGGACAGAAAGATAACGTCGATACGTGACAGCTTCTATCATATTCGATCGAGCATTGCCCTGGCGTGGCGTGGAATGGCGTGACGTAGCTTGTTTCCAGGACAAGCAGAACTTATTTAAATTGTACCTATGATCATTTTTTTCATCCCTCTTTTCTAGTCACTCATTGGTGAGGTATAAAAGCCACTCAAACACGTCACTATAATATTAAATTATATTGCCAGCAATGATAAGGTCGGGATTTGAATCTCAGTGAGGTTTACTAAGGTATTTTTTTAGTTCCCGAATGGTTTTCCACTATTTTTATGAGCAAATTCTGGGTACATTTACTCTTAAATTATCTGTTCGTCATACGTTTTCAAATTAACGTAATGTTTTTATGCAAATAACCCAATTAGGTGCAAAATAATAATTAAACTCCCATTTGAGATATTTAAAACGGAGCCCCATGGGGGTGAGAGTGTGGTGAGAACACATCATATGTACAGTTTTAACCACCTCTGCTTACCGTGGAAACACACCACGGCACGACAATGTAATCGATGCATTTCTAAATAAAATAATGATTACGTGCTCAGTTAAGAATACAATTTTTTTTTCCACCCTCCATTTCGCTTGGTCTAACAAAGAACAGAGAACGCAAATTTAAGCAAGTAAAATAATTTAATTACTAATTTTTTAAACTTATACCCGTTAATATTAAAGTTTTCTTATGCCTTTTTTATTTAATTAATAGCATATTTCTGGCAAAAATATGAAATTATTTAATCTTAAATATACTCGCATCGGTGGGCAAGTGGACTAAATTGTCAAGCCCCGCGTGTACATACAATTTTGAGTCGGCCAACTATTTAGTTGCCTCATTGAGAACCATTGACCCATACGTGAGCACGCGGACATGTAGTTTTGAGTCGGCCAACTATATAGTTGCATCATTGAGAACCATTGACCCATATGTGAGCACGTGGACATGTAGATTTGAGTCGGCCAACTATATAGTTGCATCATTGAGAACCATTGACCCATATGTGAGCACGTGGACATGTAGTTTTGAGTCGGCCAACTATTTAGTTGCCTCATTGAGAACCATTGACCCATATGTGAGCACGCGGACATGTAGTTTTGAGTCGGCCAACTATATAGTTGCATCATTGAGAACCATTGACCCATATGTGAGCACGCGGACATGTAGTTTTGAGTCGGCCAACTATATAGTTGCATCATTGAGAACCATTGACCCATATGTGAGCACGCGGACATGTAGTTTTGAGTCGGCCAACTATTTAGTTGCATCATTGAGAACCATTGACCCATACGTGAGCACGCGGACATGTAGTTTTGAGTCGGCCAACTATATAGTTGCATCATTGAGAACCATTGTATCATATGTGAGCACGCGGACATGTAGTTTTGAGTCGGCCAACTATATAGTTGCATCATTGAGAACCATTGACCCATATGTGAGCACGCGGACATGTAGTTTTGAGTCGGCCAACTATTTAGTTGCCTCATTGAGAACCATTGACCCATATGTGAGCACGCGGACATGTAGTTTTGAGTCGGCCAACTATATAGTTGCATCATTGAGAACCATTGACCCATATGTGAGCACGCGGACATGTAGTTTTGAGTCGGCCAACTATTTAGTTGCATCATTGAGAACCATTGACCCATACGTGAGCACGCGGACATGTAGTTTTGAGTCGGCCAACTATATAGTTGCATCATTGAGAACCATTGACCCATATGTGAGCACGCGGACATGTAGTTTTGAGTCGGCCAACTATTTAGTTGCAGGTGACCTGGTGGTCTAGGGGTAAGGTGTCAGACTTCTGTGCTGGCGGCCGGGGTTCAATCCTCGGTCCCGGCAAAGATTTATCTGATTTCCAAACCCTTCCTTCACCTCTGACAAGACATCTTGTGAATGTGGGGAATGCCAGGCCTCCACCGTGGTTCGGATTCCACGTTAAACTGTAGGTCCTTCATTTCATCTCACAATCACCCTACCATTACACATTAGCGTAAGTGCGTATAACCCGAATGGGTAGTAAGACGCGGTGCTAATAATAATAATAATAATAATATTTAGTTGCATCATTGAGAACCATTGTACCATATGTGAGCACGCGGACATGTAGTTTTGAGTCGGCCAACTATTTAGTTACCTCATTGAGAACCATTGACCCATACGTGAGCACGCGGACATGTAGTTTTGAGTCGGCCAACTATTTAGTTGCATCATTGAGAACCATTGACCCATACGTGAGCACGTGGACATGTAGTTTTGAGTCGGCCAACTATTTAGTTGCATCATTGAGAACCATTGTACCATATGTGAGCACGCGGACATGTAGTTTTGAGTCGGCCAACTATTTAGTTGCATCATTGAGAACCATTGTACCATATGTGAGCACGCGGACATGTAGTTTTGAGTCGGCCAACTATTTAGTTAACTCATTGAGAACCATTGACCCATACGTGAGCACGCGGACATGTAGTTTTGAGTCGGCCAACTATTTAGTTGCATCATTGAGAACCAATGACCCAAATGTGGGTGCGTGGACAATAAATAATACCACTCGGTATAGTAAATAGTCTGTGTTTTTCTACAAGCTCGGTACAACTCTAAAGTCGCCCAACTTGATAGTAACCTACAGGTTTTAAAGCGTCTTTGCGCACTTGCAACGAAGAATAGTCGGCTGATTTCATTCACTCTTATCCTCTCTCATTTGAGTCTACATAGAAGATAATTTCAGTGAATAGTTTGCTTTGATTTGAATCAATAGAAATGAACGCCGACTACTACCAGTCATAAATCAGAAAAGTTATTCAGAACTATTCAATCGGTAATCGAAGCTAAGAATTTCTACTTTGACAAGAATTTTTAATGAAAAACAATTTGTATTTCATAAATAAATTACATTATAAAAAAATGTGAACAAATGTTTTCTTATCTCAACGTAACTGATAGTATCTCTTCTGGGAGTATTCTTTCTCTCAATTTGTTGTTCTGATAGATTATTATTGAATGTCCTAAGAGGAACAAATTTCATCAAAACTGTTTACACTCATTCTATAGTAGTTGAAATATGTATTTGGATAAGCTCGTAAATCATTATACAACTTGTAGAATTGGCCTTTAATTACTCGTAAACTTAATAATGGATGTATATAATATTGTTTCTTACGTTTCTATTTTATTTAGTGGATTAGTAATGCGTATACACGAGATGTTTCTACTCTATTCCTGTCAGGACCGGCGGCAAACTCTTTTAGGCTGCTTATGCGCGTGGAACTATCAGTTGGTCGATCAATTAGTTGGCCGACTCAAAATTATATTTACGCGAGGGGCCCAATAATTATAAAAAAATAATTGGTTTCATTTTTTTTGTAAGCAATAAGCCCCCTCCAACTCCTTTCCACCTATTTAAACACTAATAGATTTTAAAACTAATTTTTTTTTTATGATTCCACAAAAATTGATTTAGAAACTCTAACTTTTGTTGGTAACACTTTCGTACGCTCGTGAGTAAAGGTGTCAAAAATTGTGTAGTTGCCCGTACACACGGTCAGTGTTTTCGTACGTAATTCATTACTGAATTCGGTACAAGTCAACTAAAGCCGTACACTCTTCACTGGTCAGATGGTTTAACGTGCTACTTAAGCAGTAGACTAAACTACCGATGATGAGATCATGGTTCGAATCTCAATTGGGTTTACTAAAGGAGTTTTTTTACAAAATGGTTTCCCACGCTCCCTTTATGCGAATATTGGTACACTTCCTCTGAATATTACCTTCTTAATCTCTAAAACTATTAGTGTAATTAGTGCGTAATCGTATAAACCGAATGAGTACTAAAATGCGTGGAATAATAATGAGGAACATGGGATTCAGGATAAATGTACCAGTATTTGCATGCTAGGTAAAATGATCAATTTATGAAAAAACTAAAGCCACATGACCTAGATTCTAGGACAAACCTCCCAGTTTACAGCCAGCCAGCCAACCAAGACGATACCTACGCCTTTGTCTGCGTGTCCAACGGTACTAAGTAGTTATAATACTAATTATGTTGATAAAGTATTATTTTGTTTTTAGTCATCACGTCTTACTACCTGTTTGGGTTGGACGTATATGTACTAATTACGCGTATGGGTTGTTGAAGAGTAGGGTTGAATTTAGAGTAAAATCACACGCATTAGATTGTAGGTAGATTGGAAAAATAATTTAGCAAAAATAAAAACCCTTAGCACATCCAGCCATGATTTGAACCCCCGATATTCCGTCATCAGCAGTGAGTATATTGTGAAAGAGACGACTTAGACCACATTGCCACCGATGTGGGTAATAGTGTATTTAATTTTTGTGGTTAATGTTGATTATTGTACCTCGTGACCTAGTTAATGGTGGATCTATATTTCACATTCGGGTGGGAAGGAAGGGAGGGGGGGTGAAACTGGGCAGTAAAAACAAACAAAAGATATTGTGCGCCAAAACATTTTGGTTCTGCTTGATCAATCATTGTCAAGAAAACCTCAAGACAAAAGGACAAAATGCTACTCTTAGCTCATCTGTCAAACATTCATACAAACTAAAAAATATAAACAATTATTTAATTTTTTTTAAACTGTAAGAATATTCGTCCTTTTTTTTTTTTTTTTACGGGAAGACGATTTTAGGACATATTTTATGGAAGAACGGAAAAGGATTGTTTTAGCTTACACTAGCTTTAGTCCAATTTTCATAAGAATAACATTTTAGAAATTACAAATATATTGTTTTGCTGACAACATTCAAAATATTGTATTATATTATGAATATTATTTTAAAGATATTGATCATATCTATCTAAAGTGACAATTGCAGTTCACATGACTTGACGTATGAATATTTTAAATTTGTTTTTAATAACTTTTATAATTGTTAAATACTGTTCCGATCGGTAAAATGGTTTCGGATCTAGTCCGAGGTACAGACAGACAGACAGACAGACAGACAGAGAAAAACCACATTTTCTGTTTCAGGCGATCATCAAACGTTGACATTTATTAACATCTCGAGTTGATTTTTCTTTACGATCACAATAATTCTCTTTCTGTGGGGTTGAGTTAAAGTAAAACTGGATTATAAATATATGTCTAAGGGTTCCGTCAGACGTAAAGGCCTACTTTGATTATAATATTGAAGTATTTTAACATATCATTATTATTATTAGCACCGCGTCTTACTACCCGTTCCGGCTATACGCACTTACGCTAATGTGTAATGGTAGGGTGATTGTGAGATGAAATGAAGGACCTACAGTTTAACGTGGAATCCGAACCGCGGTGGCGGCCTGGCATTCTCCACATTCACATTTAACATATCAATTTTGCATATACCTAATAGGTATAGTTTATGATCTTACTAAATAAATCAGGCCGTTAGTAGCAAGTGTGTTAAACCTATCGATATCAATAAAAATATCAAAATGGAAGTTTTCCTAGCACTCAATGAACCGAAATACAATAATATTGCCTAGCTCCTGTAAACTAGACTGTACCGGGTCGAGCGCGCTCCAGTCTGGCCACCTCTCATTACAACCAATGTGTTTTATTCTATATTTTAATCGCTCGCTCCAGTCTGGCCACCTCTCATTACAACCAATGTGTTTTATTCTATATTTTAATCGCTCGCTCCAGTCTGGCCACCTCTCATTACAACCAATGTGATCTATTTTATATTTTAGTCCCTCGCTTGCTCAGTCTGGCCCCCTCCTTAACTATAGAATAAATTTAATTAAAACTGCTTCTACCCAAAAAATATATTTATTTTTACTTTTGTTTGAAAGACAAGAAAGGGACTGTTACGTTTGTTAATGTGGGATTACTTGAATTATCCACTTCCGTGGCCGCATGGTCTAAGACGCTACTCTCACAATAAACTAGACTACCGATGACAGGAAGATAGTGGTTCGATCCCTGATGGATGTACTGAGGGTGTTTTTTTTTACTAAATTGTTCCACATTCCCTCTCCACGCAAATGCGGGTACACTTACTCTAAAGCCAACGTTCCTCACACCTAACCCATTAGTGTCGTTATTACATAAGCGTATGGACCTAAAGGGTAGTAAGACGTGGTGCTAAAAATATTTTGTACTGTCTAATTTTCATCGAAAGGATATTTTAGAAAATACAAACATATTTATTTGCAGGTAAAATTGAGAACATGGCTGATTTTTTTTAATTATCTCTGAAATGTTGGTTTCCTCTTTCACAGGGATGAATAACGACCGGGGAGCTTGATGTTTTGTCTGTTCTAGATTTAATTTAGTTTGTAAGTCGTGTTCTGATATAATCAGTCGGTTCAGAAAGTGCACGTTAAATACTTAATAAATAAATAAACACTATTTTATTATTGTTTTCTAGGTATTGATAGTATTAGATCAAGAATGACGGAAAGATAAAATTATTTGGCGTATGAATATAATTAAGTAGATATAAGTGAATGTATAAAATTCTTTCCAAGAAAATTGGACTGGGTATATTCTGCATGCATTTGTAATGAAGTATCTCTAGAAACTAGAAGCATCGTTTCAACCAAATTAGACACAAGTTTTTCTTTTCTGTTTATTGTTTTGTAAATAGTTTACACTGTAGTTGGTCACTCACGTGATAAGAGTTGACCTTGTGTCAAGCTATGTACGAAAATAGATGTCGGGTGTAAACCGCACGGCAGACGTATTAAACTCCACGACCACATTAGACAATAAAAATGAGGAGGCTGTATATCAGAAAGTTAAATATTGTCACTTAAGTGAAAAAAATCTCAATTTTCAAACCCTAATTATAACAATAAAGAAAATTAATGTTAAAACTTATCTTATATTTTATTGTTACTAAAATGTTGAAACTTGTTATTTGATGTAAGGTTGTGATTGTCTTTAGCTCTCGTGTTGAAGTCACGTTCAAAATGGATGCCAAATTGATCACTTGGGTATTTGCCCCTTTTCATGAAGTAAAACACTATTGATATTTTTGTCCTATGACAGGTCTTTTCCTTTTGTCAGTGAACTTAGACCGCCAATGCACCCTGTCCTCTGACTCCTGCAGCTCCCAGAATTTTCTTCTTTTCTTCAAGTCATCCAATATTTGAATCCTCCTTCTTCCTAAGCTCCTCTTTCCCTCAACCTTTCCTTCCATGACGTCATACAGAAGACAGTTATTATTATTATATTATATTATTATTATTATTATTATTAGCACCGCGTCTTACTACCCGTTCGGGTTATACGCACTTACGCTAATGTGTAATGGTAGGGTGATTGTGAGATGAAATGAAGGACCTACAGTTTAACGTGGAATCCGAACCACGGTGGCGACCTGGCATTCCACACATTCACAAGATGTCTTGTCAGAGTTAAGGAAGGTTTGGAAATCAGATAAATCTGTGCCGGGACGAGGATCGAACCCCGGCGCCAGCACAGAAGTCTGACACCGTACCCCTAGCCCACCAGGTCACCAGAAGACAGTTCTCCTAAGGATGTGTCTGATCCAGTTTGCTTTGCACCGAAGAATCTCATCCAACATGGTTCTCTTCTCACCTAATCTTCTTCTGTCCATCCGAAGTCTTTGCCTTATGTTCCAAATAACATTGTATATATTTGATGAGCAAATTTAATAATTTTTTTAGAATATACATCTGATGGCAGGCAAGTAAAGATTTAAAAATTAGTTTTACCTTCCTCACTTGCTAGATCTATTCAAAGAATGACCAATTTCCAAATGTCTTAATCTTTAATGATATTAATAATACTGCGCGTCTAGGCTACATCATTTGTAGCCCGGTAGTGAGAAAACAGTACTGATGTACCGTTGTCCAGGGGATGCCCGAATGTACTTATAGTACAGCCTTTCCATGGAGGCTCTTACCGTGTTCCAATGAGATGAGATGATGGCGATAGTATGAGGATGTGGAACCAATGGAAACACTTATACCTAACTTAAGTCTAAATAACCAAACCCTGGTGACCCGTTGGGGCAATTTCCCTTTCGAGGAAAACTACCCAAGCTATCATCCGAGAATCGAACCCAGGACCCCATAGACTTGTAGCCTGATGCACTAACCACTACACCACGGAGCCGGTTATCTTAAATGACGTATTCCTGTACCGGATATAAAAAGATGAATCGTGCCCCATTGTTTGTTGGTCCATCAAAAAGTCCGCGGCCGCACAGAACCATAAATCGGGCCAAATGCGGCCCGCGGGCAAGTTTGAATGCCTGATGTACAGGATATAAAACTGTAATACTGGATGATGACAGAACAATATGCAAAGAGAGACGTTTCAGATTTACAGAGAACTGGTTATCTATGTAACACTAGGTTTAAAAAAACAACCACACCACCTCTGTTATGGGACGCATCTTGGGTTACAAGGGCACCAGAGATAGAAAACAACACGACACGTCTTCAAGCATGGCCACGCTCGTTTGAAAATAGTACCCATTCCAAAAACATTCTTTAAAGAGGTGCTGCAAAATAATGAGAAAATATGCAACAGTCCCAAAGTATTTCTTTGAAATATATTCTTGTTTTTGTTATTGCCAATAAGTATATTTGATTTACCTACTTACTCTATGGTAATAGGAATTCAATAGTTGATTGCCGAGCTTACAAAAATAAACCACCTATCTTGAGCTAGTTCTATCCAGTCCCCCTCATTACACCCTTTCTCTTTCAGGTCCATTCTAATTGTATCCTCTTTGCTTCTAAGTCTTCCCACTGGTTTTTTACCAGTAGATGTTCTAGTCAATATCCTGTGTACGGTTTTAGTTTCTTCAATTTGTCATCTAATGCTGCTATGCTCATGACAGATATTCATAAACTGTTTATATCTCTATGTGAGTAAAATTAAACTATTTTATTTCTACTGAAGCAATATTCTATTTATTTTGGACCAAAATATGTTTTTTTACATAAAAAGTGCAAAAATTCTGGCTCGTGTTCTTTACATGTTTACCTTAACCCCTCAGACTAAGATACGTAATAAATTGGTAGTTTTGTACTC
Source organism: Timema cristinae (assembly GCA_039000515.1). Lineage (NCBI taxonomy): Eukaryota > Metazoa > Arthropoda > Insecta > Phasmatodea > Timematidae > Timema > Timema cristinae. The sequence goes on along the minus strand of JBCFYV010000003.1, from coordinate 68,958,154 downwards.
AAACTTGTTGGAAACAAGAAGTTTTATTAATCAAATTAAAATTATATCTTAGTCCGTATTTATATTTTTTTATATTTATAAAAATGCATTTTTTTCTGAACCAACTTTTTTTTTTTGCACCTGGTCTTACTATCTTATCAGGTTATACGCTTATATACTAATTAAACTAATGGTTTTAAGGATGTGTAAGGCTATATTTAGAGAAAGTGTATCCACATTTGCGTGAAGGTGAACGGTGGAAAACCATTTAAGAAAAAAAAAACACCCTAGGTTTACCTGGCTGGGTTTCAAACCCCGATTTCCCGGTCATCGGCAGACCAATCTATTGCGAGACTGACATTTTAGAACGTTCGACCACCGAGGCGAGTTAGTTTGCTCTTTAAGTAACAGGAAGGGGGGGGGGGGGGGATTTAGAAAATAAAAAGAGGTACATTTTTTAATACATAATGACGTATTTTACTCGGTGCTCACAGGTTGGTCAACTTGTGTTAATATCATCCCTGCCTCTCAGCAATTGGTCGGGAGGATATTTCTCGCCGTTTTACTAGCAGGCAACAGTAGTAAAAGTCGGGCGTTTCCAACTTTTACTGTCGGTACTGACACGGTCAAGTAATCGTCAGTTGTGCAAAAAAAAAAAGCAACAACCCATAATGCACCGTAAACACTTGGGAGATGATGTCGTACATGTCTCATTACTTAATTAAATACAAGTCGACTAGTACCGTGTAAAAGACCAGCTGTCACGTTGACTGTTGAAAAAAAGAAATAACAATCAGTCCCACATATTAGTTTAGTAGTATTATTATTATTAGTAGTATTATTATTATTATCGCGTCTTACTACCCGTTCGGGCTATACGCACTTACGCTAATGTGTAACGGTAGGATGATTCTGAGATGAAATGGAAGACCTACAGTTTAACGTGGGATCCTAACCACGGTGGAGGCCTGGCATTCCACAAGTTGTGATTAATACACGTCTTGTCAGAGGTGAAGGAAGGGTTTGGTAATCAGATAAATCTGTGCCGGGACCGAGGATTGAACCCCGGACTCCAGTACAGAAGTCCGACACCTTACCCCTAGACCACCAGGTCACCTCTAATGTGAGATGTATGTCTTCGTTTAGTAACCTCCATAACCCCAAAAAAAATTATTGTTGCGATGCCATGTTTCTATCCTATCTATCTATCTATCTATTATCTATCTATCTATCTATCTATCTATCTATTATCTATTATCTATCTATCTATCTATCTATCTATCTATCTCACTAGCCTTTACTTATAAGGTGCTTTACATAACCGGATATCTCCGATTTGGGACATATCTCCGCAACTCTTTGAAATACGAGATAACTTGTTTATGCTGAGTTGTTGTATTATCAAAAATAAAATATTTTTATGTGGAATATATTTTAAAAAACACAAATTTTCCATAATCTTTGTAACTATATTTTTTAAATTCGAGATCTGGGAAATGGGTTGTTTTTCTTTATACGTTTACGTACTAATGGCGCTAAGCGTTTTAGGGTATATTTCTATAAAATGTAGCCTCATTTTCTTGAAGGGCTAGTGGAAAACCATGTATGAAAAACCACCGTCATTACACCCGACTGTTAATCGAATCTAGATCTACCCATCATCGGCAGTCTAGTCCACTATAAGAGTAGCGCGTTAGACCATGCGGCCATTGAAGCGGGTGCGTCTTAATTAAATGCCTCCATTCTTAGGTAAAGAAACGTATAAGTCTGAGCGTTGCATTTATTCTTAGTAGTTACTTGGCTGGTTATTACGTGATAGTTACCTTCAATACCATAATATTAAGTTTATCTACGGAATTAAGTACGAAGACATCGGCATGCTTATGAGGGAATTATATTTATTTATTCCCAGCCACATCAAAGTTAAGGCGGCCGCCTTGGGTGGCGAGAAAGTATTGATCTCTGTCAGATCACACGGCTTATAACACAATGGTTTGTGTCGTTTTCTGGAACTACTTCTCTATTCTGTCTAAGCTTATATTCCCTTTCATCCTTCATATACAACCACCCTTTGTCATGTCAATAAAAGAAGGCTAAATATATAGCTCTTTTATATTGAACCTAGTCCCGTAGTCGGGCAAATTTACTTAAATAGTTGTTAAATATAAGTTAATGTTACATTTTCAATTATTTTATATTAATAGAATTTAAATATAGAGTTATTAACGAAAAATAGCTCTTTAGGAATCTTTCAACTTTATTTTAACTTGAGCTATATTTTTAAATAAAGCATAGTAAAAATAAATATTGCGTTATAGTCGAACGTCTGCGTGATAATTTCTTGATTATTGAGGTGGCCCCCTTAAAGTCAATATATTTTTTGTACTGTGGTCCTGAGATAAAACAACATGGAGGTGTCGACGTACATGTGAAAAAAGAACCAAGTAAATTCTCTTCAAATAAATAAACAAAAGTTTTCTGCCTCGCTTGGACGCGTCATCGACTGTCAGTTTTCAGCAAGAGTTCAGAATCCGTTGCACCCATGACGAACCCCAATGTTTTTCATCTTAATGTATGTGTTCCCACGCTCTGTTGACCCAACCATTTGATTCCACATGACAGTTTAAAAGCGGGAATGCCGGTTGTTTTAGATGCCAGTTAAGTTTTTGTTTATTTATTTATTTTTAAAGTTTTCTTTATTTCTTGAAAAATAAATAGGGAATGTTGTGGTTAGTCTGTTCGCCTAAAAGAAATGGTATATAAGTGGATTGAGCAACATTGACAAGACTAGAAGGAATTATAACAAATTGATTGGGCAGCGTTGACAAGACTAAAATGAATTATAACAGGTTGATTAGGCGTCGGTGATTTGGCTAGAAGGAATTGTAAATAAATGGATTGGGCTGCGTTGACAAGACTAGAAAATTCAGCTTAATCCAGAGGTTGAAAATTTTCCCAATACTTTATCTAAATCAGAAAGTAATATGTTTTTGTAGTGATACCTAATTTTGATTGGAGGTGTTGTAAACCGACTAGTACATCTCGTCGTATTTGAACGGGATTCGAATCTTCCTGTACCCAATCGGAGTGAAGTCAAAAGATCTGTTTCAGTCGATAATTAAAGAGCCAACCTTTAAATGCGATCGACGAACAAACAAAGAGTCGGATAAACGCGAACTGTTAATGGCTCACACTTCTGCTAACCCCAAAACTCGTGAGCGCCATTAAAATAATGGCTTACTGTATGTGACTGGACCATCCATTTCATGTTCACTCTAATTCTCGTCTTCCCTCATACACACAAACACATACACACACACATCTACATACAAGGGGTGATTGTGAAGTGGGATTAAAAACAAGTTCTCCATTTTATTGATTAACAGGCGGTGATCAAACGTAGAGGGATATTGCGGCCGATGATTAAAGAGGAGAGCTGATTTGTAATGGCGTAGAGTTACTGTTTATCTTGAATTAAGTTTACTGTGATCATAGACGTTCAACGTAGTGTGGGCTATACTTCCCCATGAGCACACCTCTAGACTACGACTCATTGTCACACTACCGATCTGTTACGAAAAGTTCACAATGATAATAGTAAAAATAATATAATGTAGTATCACGTTGTGGGGACAATAATTATGGTGTTACACTTAATTTGGAGAATTTTATTAAAATGCTAGTAAAAGAACCAGGGGTGGCCAAGGGTAACGCTTTTTTCTTTTGTTAAACCATACATATTAATAATCTCTTAATTTTCTTTTTTTCCGACCTAGTTTTTAATAAATTTGAAAAATATATATAATCAAAAACTTAAATTATATCTTCTAGGTACACATGTTTGTACACAAGTTAACTGATTTTTAAATTGTAGCCCTCTGCGTGCGGTAGATATCGCTCAATGCTCTTGACTGGTAAAAAAATAAACTCATCATTTTATTAATATAGATAAAATTGTACGTCTTTAAAAAGTTAAGTGGAAGTGATCTTTCTCAAAATTATTTTTTGTTTCTCACTACTTTATTTAATTTGTACCTGCTATTAATGTTTACTGGTTTGATGGAATTTAGAATGACTGTTACATTATCATAATTAGGTCATCAATCTTTCGATTTATTTTCTGCAGCTTTCTACTTTTGTTCATCCAGGGCCAAGAAATGATTACATCTTTGTTCCTTCTTCCAACAACATCGTCAATTTTCTGCTTCATTTACCCCATTCTTGGTCTATCTCTCTCTTGAATTTATCCCTTACACATCTCCCTCTATAATTATCTTAGTCAAACTATCATGACCTGCCATGTTAGCTCTTTGCTCAATAGTTCATGTTTCACATTTCTAAAGAGCAATGCTCCAAACATGAGCCTTTATGAACCATTTCTAAAGAGCAATGCTCCAAACATGAGCCTTTATGAACCATTTCTAAAGAGCAATGCTCCAAACATGAGCCTTTATGAACCATTTCTAAAGAGCAATGCTCCAAACATGAGCCTTTACGAACCATTTCTAAAGAGCAATGCTCCAAACATGAGCCTTTATGAACCATTTCTAAAGAGCAATGCTCCAAACATGAGCCTTTATGAACCATTTCTAAAGAGCAAAGCTCCAAACATGAGCCTTTATGAACCATTTCTAAAGAGCAAAGCTTCCAAACATGAGCCTTAATGAACCCATTTCCAAAGAGCAAATGTTCCATAACACTATACATTTAATTTGAACCATTTACATAAACAGAAATATAAACATGATTTTATTTGAACCAATATTTAAAGAAAATTAAACTTTTGAGCCATTAATGAACCTCTTCTTGATTTCCAAATTTTATGTTAGTCGAGGATATTGTCTTCTTACTACATTACACACTAATTATCATAGTTAATTCTTGAAAACACATTTGAAAATTAAACAATAGAAATATAAACATCAATTTTCACATTTCTGAAGACAAATATTTTATAATAATTATATTAGAGTTTTACCATTTTTGTGAGCGACATTAAACGCATCTTAGGCCTACTCCTTTTCTAAATATCAACGAGCTCAAAAAAGTGACGACCTTTTTGTGTGCTTGCTTTTGTAAAACCTTTGATCTAAAAACCTCAAACACATAATCACTTATGTTTCATTTCATCTGCCAATGAGAGATATTTGGAAGGCGCGAAACTACCAAAGTGGGAGGCGCCAAACGCATGCAGGTGTTTCAAAAGCATGGTCCACCTAGACGGAAATGAAAACAGATTTGATTTGAATATCCAAAAAATATGCGGAATTTAAGAATTATGAACTTATGATGAATAGAAATCGTTAAAAAATGAAATTTGAGTATTAGTGACGTTAAAGTGTTGGTTTTAAATAAAAGGAGGGTAAGGGTAACTCAAATTTGTAAGTACTTTGAGATTGTTTATTAATTTTACTACCTGTTTAGGCTAAAAACATATATGATAATTATCTAATGGGGAAGCGATGATAAAGAAGAGTTATAGAGATGGTCTGCCCACATTCGAATGGAAGGATAGAGGGAAACCATTTAGGAAAAACCAACCTCAGTAGACCCGGTCTTTATTTTAACCCCGTCATCAGCAGGAGACGCCTTAGAACATTCGGACACCGAAGAGGGTCTGAGCTTTTTAAAACTATATCTGTGATACGTTGTCCCCCACTTGGTCCCCATTTGACCAATCATTCACAAGCTCTGCTCTACACATATAACACGGGGCTGTGTGTTCGTCGATACCTGAGCGATGAGTGTTCCACTGAGCCATTAGATAGAACAAGCAGCTACGCGCAGTAGTGTGTTGCCAGGGTGAGCAGAGTTTGTTATAAACGCCTAGCAGAACTCTCCTTCCAAACAAATCGTAGGTACATTTCCCGTAAATTCAACGTTCCTTATCCTCAACACATTAGCGTAATGTATACTATCCGAATGGGTAGCGAGTCAAGGTGATCTTTTTTTAATTAAATATAGTTTAAAAAAAATACATCTGGACTCAGGAATCCAACTCGTGACCTTGAACTTAGAGTAACAATGCTCTCTCACCACTAGGATAACCAATGACAAAAGCAAGCTATTATTCATCTTGGCCTTCATTAAATTATTAAACTAATTTATAATAATTAATTTATTTGAAAGCCCCATAACCCAAACAAAAGATTGTCATTCTGACGACCTCACTGTTTGTCCTTCCCCACGGGTATGGGAAGGGGTGTGTAAAGGGGGGGGGGCTAGTTCCATAAAACCAGAACGCCCAAGTGTTTCATTTGTTTTTCCCCTCCACCTGGTCATATACCACGACAGGAGTGGGATTACCTTAATGGTTGGAGAGAGAGAAAAAGAGAGAGTTTTCCGTCAACACAATCGACCAATCACGTCCGAGTATCCATCGATCATCTCGTACATGTGTAAAAGTTGACATTGAAGAGCGTGGATTTTTTTTTATTCACCCTCTCCTTTCCGACCATCGTCATTATAATCATGATGATGATTTTTATCTGACAGTCAGAGTGTTAATAGGGTTGAAACGTGTAAACATAATAGAACGAGACGGTGGTAGATATGAAAGGGGGAGGGGGGAGTGATACGAGTGCTTGTTTATTGCGAAGGGTATCGACGAGTCGCACTCTCTTAATTGACCTGTAGCAGTTGGTATCACTGTTGATAATTCTGTAGGAAATATTCCACCATATCTCCTCCCACCCCATCCCCGTGGGGGTTGTTATCAAATCCTTTCCAACCCTTCTGGCAGGCTGGTTTCAACACCATTATTTTTAGTACCGCGTCTTACTACTCGTCCGGGTTATAAGCTTATGTATTAATTACGCTAATGGATTAGGAATTGGGCAGGTTGAATTAGAGGAAGTGTATCCATATTTGAGTGGAGGGAGAGTGGATGAGCTACGAACCTCGATCTCCCTGTCATCAGTAGTCTAGTCTATTGGTAGAGTAGCGGCTTAAACCATGTGGTCATTGAAGGGAGATTATTATTATTATTATTAGTAATAATGGTAATCGTTTAACTGAGGATCTGTTAGGAGCGATGTTTATTTGAATAAAAATATACTCCCTTTGGGGTAAATCTTTGGAGCCCTTGTCAACCCACGGATAGCACATAGCTTACTTATATAGGTGAAACAGTTCCAACCAGGCGTCTTAAAATAATATATTAATTTTTAATATTTCAATTTTATTTCATTTACTTATGATATGTTACCTAATTTTACTGTAATTAAATATTTCATAATATTCGCTTTATCACCCGCTTCAGTGGCCGAATGGTCTAAGGCGTCACTCTCGTGCTGAAGACGGGGAAATCGGTGTTCGAATACCGGTCAGGTCTATTGAAGGTGATTTTTCTAAGCAGTTTCCTACTCTCGCTGCATGCAAATGCAGGTATATTTATTCTAAAATGCTTCCTTACTCATCCCTACCTCATTAGAATAATTCTCATTTATACGTATAGCATGAATAGGTCATAAGACGCGGTGATTGAAAAAAAATAGCAGTCCTTATGTCTAAAAATATTAAAACGATTAAAATTATCTAATTTACCATATCGTCAAATCGCAAAAAATTACTTATGATAGAAAGGGGGAGGGAGGGTGAAGTGACGGAAAACCTTTCAATCCCTTAAGTGGGGAAGGGGTCTTGGGAGAGGTGGGGTTGAAGATCATGAAAAAAAGACTTGAGTCATTTAATGACGGCCCTTAACCTAAATCGACTATAAAATTCACTAAATCATCATCATGAACAGCTTCTAATCACTGGCTGGGTCTGTCTGGTTTTCCGCCTCATTTCCTCCAACCTCCTCTCCTCCTCCACCTAGGCCCAGTCCTCTCCTCCACACTCCTCCTTACTCCTTTCAGTCATCTGTCTCTTAGTCTTCCTCTCGGCCTTCTATCCATCATCCTCCTGGACTTCCTTTCCCTCTCCATTCTCCTCACATGTCCATACCACCTTCTCTATCCTTTCCTGGCCTGTCATTTTCCTTTACTATTCCTCTTACTCTCTCTTCTCTCATCCTGCCATCTTCCTTTACTATTCCTCTTACTCTCTCTTCTCTCATCCTGCCATCTTCCCTTACTATTCCTCTTACTCTCTCTTCTCTCATTCTGCCATCTTCCCTTACTATTCCTCTTACTCTCTCTTCTCTCATCCTGCCATCTTCCCTTACTATTCCTCTTACTCTCTATTCTCTCATCCTGCCATCTTCCCTTACTATTCCTCTTACTCTCTCTTCTCTCATCCTGCCATCTTCCCTTACTATTCCTCTTACTCTCTCTTCTCTCATCCTGCCATCTTCCCTTACTATTCCTCTTATTCTCTATTCTCTCATCCTGCCATCTTCCCTTACTATTCCTCTTACTCTCTCTTCTCTCATCCTGCCATCTTCCCTTACTATTCCTCTTACTCTCTCTTCTCTCATCCTGCCATCTTCCCTTACTATTCCTCTTACTCTCTCTTCTCTCATCCTGCCATCTTCCCTTACTATTCCTCTTACTCTCTCTTCTCTCATCCTGCCATCTTCCCTTACTATTCCTCTTACTCTCTCTTCTCTCATCCTGCCATCTTCCCTTACTATTCCTCTTACTCTCTCTTCTCTCATCCTGCCATCTTCCCTTACTATTCCTCTTACTCTCTCTTCTCTCATTCCGCCATCTTCCCTTACTATTCCTCTTACTCTCTCTTCTCTCATCCTGCCATCTTCCCTTACTATTCCTCTTACTCTCTATTCTCTCATCCTGCCATCTTCCCTTACTATTCCTCTTACTCTCTCTTCTCTCATCCTGCCATCTTCCCTTACTATTCCTCTTACTCTCTCTTCTCTCATCCTGCCATCTTCCCTTACTATTCCTCTTACTCTCTCTTCTCTCATCCTGCCATCTTCCCTTACTATTCCTCTTACTCTCTCTTCTCTCATCCTGCCATCTTCCCTTACTATTCCTCTTACTCTCTCTTCTCTCATCCTGCCATCTTCCCTTACTATTCCTCTTACTCTCTCTTCTCTCATCCTGCCATCTTCCCTTACTATTCCTCTTACTCTCTCTTCTCTCATCCTGCCATCTTCCCTTACTATTCCTCTTACTCTCTCTTCTCTCATCCTGCCATCTTCCTTTACTATTCCTCTTACTCTCTCTTCTCTCATCCTGGCATCTTCCTTTACTATTCCTCTTACTCTCTCTTCTCTCATCCTGCCATCTTCCCTTACTATTCCTCTTACTCTCTCTTCTCTCATCCTGCCATCTTCCTTTACTATTCCTCTTACTCTCTCTTCTCTCATCCTGCCATCTTCCCTTACTATTCCTCTTACTCTCTCTTCTCTCATCCTGCCATCTTCCCTTACTATTCCTCTTACTCTCTCTTCTCTCATCCTGGCATCTTCCTTTACTATTACTCTTACTCATTTCTTATCCTGTCAAATTTTGTCATACCAATCCTGCTTCTCAGAAATCTGATTTCACTAGATAAGGATCAATATTAGTTTGATTAATTAGATATTACTAATAAATAAAAATAGCATTTAGACTTGATCCGAACTTCAAACAACCAAGTTTTGTACTATAGAAAGTATTCTAAAATGTTTCATAAAAGAGTACATATTTCTCGGGTAGGTAAAACATTAATGTTCGTTGTTTAACAACATCAAAAGAGACTAGCCTACACATACTATGAACTTTAAAAAAGAACTGTTATATAAATTTTGTATTTAATTGTATCCCACACGCTTCGGTGGCCACAGGGTCTAAGGCGCTATTCTTGCGGTAGACTAGACTACCTATGACGGGGGAGATGAGGCTCGAATCTCAGTCGGGTGTACTGAAGTTGGTTTTTCCTAAATAATTTTTCACTCTCCCTACACACAAACGTGGGGCTACATTTTCTCTAAATATAATCATCCTTATCCCTAAAATCACTAGCGTATTTAGTAGATGAGCGTATATCCCGAACGGGAAGTAAAACACTGTGTTAAAAATAATAACAAAATGTTATCTCCCCTACCTTGACGCTAGGTAGCAATGACGTCAGCCGTGACGTCACCGGCCAGAATGAGAGAGTGTGGGGCACTGGAATGTAGAGAGAGATGACTAGCTGGGTTTTGGCTGGTAGCTCAGACTCTAGGAAACATTATATATATATAAAGGGAGAATAAATGCAGGGAGTATGAAAATGTCACAGTTGTAAAATAGACACTAGAGGAAATACTTCCAAGTACCTAGTCTTCAGGACAAAGTCAGATGAGCCCCACATCTGTGGTTAAATGGGTCACATTACTCTCATGATAAACTAGACTGCCAGAAATTTGAGAGGGTGGATTATTTTTAGCACTACGTCTTACTACCCGTTTGGATTATAAGCTTGATTTTAACTACGCTGATGGATTTAAGGTTGATATGAAGGGTTATATCTCAATGAATTATACCCGCATTTGCGTGGAGGGATAGTAGAAACCATTTGAGAATAACCGCCCTCAGTACACCCGGCCGAGATTCAAACCCCTCTATCCCCGTCATCAGGCAATCTAGTATACTGTGATTGTATCGCCTTAAACCACGTGGCCACCGAAGTCGGGTGGGGAGATTGGATTCCGAATCCTGGAAGGGTATTTACCTCCAAAATTTTATTATTCCCTAAATGGTTTTCACACTCTCCATTAATGCAAATATGGGTACACTATCAATCATTCCCTATTAAAATAACCCGAAATGATAATAGGATGAGGTTCGATCGAAGAAACGGGGAATGGGGGATGGGGAACACACTGTGTTATGTTTTACTTTTATTTCTTCGGGCAATTTTTTTCAAACCATATTGTATTTTATTTTGCAATTAGTCTTATTATCCGTTCAGGATAATCATATGTTCTGTTTTGCGATATGTGTTAGAAATTAGGAATGTTCAATTTAGAGGATCTGTACTCACATTTGCGTGTGGTATAGTGGAAGACCAACCAGGGGGAAAAAATACCCTTATTACAACTATCTGGGATTCAAACGTTGATCTAGTCACTGTAAAAGATCGATTGAAGTGCCTATAAAATAACCAATCGTTGATGAAAACTTCATTAATAAAATAATCAGCCGTGTTTATCATAAACGATTATTTTAATGTGTATAACTATAACTCATTTAATTTGACTTTTATTTTTGCTTATCGTATATTACTACCTATTTAGAATTTATAGGGAATTTACCATAATTTTCACGGAGGGAGAGTGGAAAACCATTTAGGGGAAAAAACATTTAGTACACCCGACCAGGATTCGAACCCCAATCTCACACTCTATGGGAGTCCAGTCTACCTTTATAGTAACGCCTTACACCATACGTCCACCAAAGTAGGTTTGACTGTAATATTGTTGTAATGATAATAACATGGAGGGATGTCTACTGTTCACAGAACTACTAGTAAGACTGTAGTAACTATAATAACATGAAGTGAGGTCTACTGTTCACAGAACTACTAGTAAGACTGTAGTAACTATAATAACATGGAGGGAGGTCTACTGTTCACAGAACTACTAGTAAGACTGTAGTAACTATAATAACATGGAGGGAGGTCTACTGTTCACAGAACTACTAGTAAGACTAGTAACGATGATAAGATGGAGGGAGGTCTACTGTTCACAGAACTACTAGTAAGACTGTAGTAACGATAATAACACGGAGTGGGGTCTACTGTTCACAGAACTACTAGTAGGACTGTAGTAACGATAATAACATGGAGGGAGAGGTCTACTGTTCATAGAACTACTAGTAAGACTGTAGTAATGATAATAACCTGAAGTGAGGTCTACTGTTCACAGAACTACTAGTAAGACTGTAGTAACGATAATAACATGGAGGGAGTGAGGTCTACTGTTCACAGAACTACTAGTAAGACTGTAGTAACGATAATAACACGGAGTGGGGTCTACTGTTCACAGAACTACTAGTAAGACTGTAGTAACGATAATAACATGGAGGGAGGTCTACTGTTCACAGAACTATTAGTAAGACTGTAGTAACGATAATAACATGAAGTGAGGTCTACTGTTTACAGAACTACTAGTAAAACTGTAGTAACGATAATAACATGGAGGGAGGTCTACTGTTCACAGAACTACTAGTAAGACTGTAGTAACGATAATAACATGGAGGGAGTGAGGTCTACTGTTCACAGAACTACTAGTAAAACTGTAGTAACGATAATAACATGGAAGTGTGGTCTACTGTTCACAGAACTACTAGTAAAACTGTAGTAACGATAATAACATGGAGGAGGTTCTACTGTTCACAGAACTACTAGTAAAACTGTAGTAACGATAATAACATGAAGTGAGGTCTACTGTTCACAGAACTACTAGTAAAACTGTAGTAACGATAATAACATGAAGTGAGGTCTACTGTTCACAGAACTACTAGTAAGACTGTAGTAACGATAATAACATGGAGTGAGAGGTCTACTGTTCACAGAACTACTAGTAAAACTGTAGTAACGATAATAACATGAGGGAGGTCTACTGTTCACAGAACTACTAGTAAGACTGTAGTAACGATAATAACATGGAGTGAGAGGTCTACTGTTCACAGAACTACTAGTAAGACTGTAGTAACGATAATAACAGGGAGGGAGGTCTACTGTTCCACAGAACTACTAGTAAAACTGTAGTAACGATAATAACATGGAGGGAGGTCTACTGTTCACAGAACTACTAGTAAGACTGTAGTAACGATAATAACATGGAGGAGTGAGGTCTACTGTTCACAGAACTACTAGTAAAACTGTAGTAACGATAATAACATGAAGTGAGGTCTACTGTTCACAGAACTACTAGTAAAACTGTTAGTAACGATAAAAACATGGAGTGAGGTCTACTGTTCACAGAACTACTAGTAAGACTGTAGTAACGATAATAACATGGAGGAGCGGTCTACTGTTCACAGAACTACTAGTAAAAACTGTAGTAACGATAATAACAGGGAGTGAGGTCTACTGTTTCACAGAACTATAGTAAGACTGTAGTAACGATAATAACATGGAAGTGAGAGGTCTACTGTTCACAGAACTACTAGTAAGACTGTAGTAACGATAATAACCTGAAGTGAGGTCTACTGTTCACAGAACTACTAGTAAGACTGTAGTAACGATAATAACATGGAGGGAGTGAGGTCTACTGTTCACAGAACTACTAGTAAGACTGTAGTAACGATAATAACCTGAAGTGAGGTCTACTGTTCACAGAACTACTAGTAAGACTGTAGTAACGATAATAACCTGAAGTGAGGTCTACTGTTCACAGAACTACTAGTAAGACTGTAGTAACGATAATACATGGAGTGGGTCTACTGTTCACAGAACTACTAGTAAGACTGTAGTAACGATATAAGATGGAGGAAGGTCTACTGTTCACAGAACTACTAGTAAGACTGTAGTAACGATAATAACATGGAGGGGGGTCTACTGTTCACAGAACTACTAGTAGGACTGTAGTAACGATAATAACATGGAGGGAGTGAGGTCTACTGTTCACAGAACTACTAGTAAGACTGTAGTAACGATAATAACTGAAGTGAGGTCTACTGTTCACAGAACTACTAGTAAGACTGTAGTAACGATAATAACATGGAGGAGTGAGGTCTACTGTTCACAGAACTACTAGTAAGACTGTAGTAACGATAATAACATGGAGTGAGGGTCTACTGTTCACAGAACTACTAGTAAGACTGTAGTAACGATAATAACCTGAAGTGAGGTCTACTGTTCACAGAACTATAGTAAGACTGTAGTAACGATAATAACATGGAGTGAGGTCTACTGTTTACAGAACTACTAGTAAAACTGTAGTAACGATAATAACTGAAGTGAGGTCTACTGTTCACAGAACTACTAGTAAGACTGTAGTAACGATAATAACATGGAGGGAGGAGGTCTACTGTTCACAGAACTACTAGTAAGACTGTAGTAACGATAATAACATGGAGGGAGTGTGTCTACTGTTCACAGAACTACTAGTAAGACTGTAGTAACGATAATAACATGGAGGGAGGAGGTCTACTGTTCACAGAACTACTAGTAAGACTGTAGTAACGATAATAACATGGAGGGAGGTTTACTGTTCACAGAACTACTAGTAAGACTGTAGTAACGATAATAACATGGAGGGAGGTTTACTGTTTACAGAACTACTAGTAAGACTGTAGTAACGATAATAACATGGAGTGAGGTCTACTGATCACAGAACTACTAGTAAGACTGTAGTAACGATAATAACATGGAGGGAGGAGTCTACTGTTCACAGAACTACTAGTAAGACTGTAGTAACGATAATAACATGGAGGGAGCGGTTCTACTGTTCACAGAACTACTAGTAAGATTTTAGTAACGATAATAACATGGAGGGAGCGAGTCTACTGTTCACAGAACTACTAGTAAGACTGTAGTAACGATAATAACATGGAGGGAGGTCTACTGTTCACAGAACTGCTAGTAAGACTGTAGTAACGATAATAACATGGAGGGAGGTCTACTGTTCACAGAACTACTAGTAAGACTGTAGTAACGATAATAACATGGAGGGAGGTCTACTGTTCACAAGAACTACTAGTAAGACTGTAGTAACGATAATAACATGGAGAGAGGTCTACTGTTCACAGAACTACTAGTAAGACTGTAGTAACGATAATAACATGGAGAGAGGTCTACTGTTCACAGAGAACTACTAGTAAGACTGTAGTAACGATAATAACATGGAGGAGGTCTACTGTTCACAGAACTACTAGTAAGACTGTAGTAACGATAATAACATGGAGGAGGTCTACTGCTCACAGAACTACTAGTAAGACTGTAGTAACGATAATAACATGGAGGGAGGGAGTGTCTACTGTTCACAGAACAACTATAGTAAGACTGTAGTAACGATAATAACATGGAGTGAGAGGTCTACTGTTCACAGAACTACTAGTAAGACTGTAGTAACGATAATAACATGGAGAGTGAGGTCTAATGTTCACAGAACTACTAGTAAGACTGTAGTAACGATAATAACATGGAGGAGCGAGTTTTACTGTTCACAGAACTACTAGTAAGACTGTAGTAACGATAATAACATGGAGGGAGCGAGTTCTACTGTTCACAGAACTACTAGTAAGACTGTAGTAACGATAATAACATGGAGGGAGCGAGTTCTACTGTTCACAGAACTACTAGTAAGACTGTAGTAACGATAATAACATGGAGGGAGCGAGTTCTACTGTTCACAGAACTACTAGTAAGACTGTAGTAACGATAATAACATGGAGGGAGCGAGTTTTACTGTTCACAGAACTACTAGTAAGACTGTAGTAACGATAATAACATGGAGGGAGCGAGTTCTACTGTTCACAGAACTACTAGTAAGACTGTAGTAACGATAATAACATGGAGGGAGCGAGTTCTACTGTTCACAGAACTACTAGTAAGACTGTAGTAACGATAATAACATGGAGGGAGCGAGTTCTACTGTTCACACAGAAACTACTAGTAAGACTGTAGTAACGATAATAACATGGAGGGAGCGAGTTCTACTGTTCACAGAACTACTAGTAAGACTGTAGTAACGATAATAACATGGAGGGAGCGAGTTTACTGTTCACAGAACTACTAGTAAGACTGTAGTAACGATAATAACATGGAGGGAGCGAGTTTACTGTTCACAGAACTACTAGTAAGACTGTAGTAACGATAATAACATGGAGGGAGCGAGTTTTACTGTTCACAGAACTACTAGTAAGACTGTAGTAACGATAATAACATGGAGGGAGCGAGTTCTACTGTTCACAGAACTACTAGTAAGACTGTAGTAACGATAATAACATGGAGGGAGCGAGTTCTACTGTTCACAGAACTACTAGTAAGACTTTAGTAACGATAATAACATGGAGGGAGCGAGTTCTACTGTTCACAGAACTACTAGTAAGACTGTAGTAACGATAATAACATGGAGGGAGGTCTACTGTTCACAGAACTACTAGTAAGGCTGTAGTAACGATAATAACATGGAGGGAGTGAGGTCTACTGTTCACAGAACTACTAGTAAGACTGTAGTAACGATAATAACATGGAGGGAGGTCTACTGTTCACAGAACTACTAGTAAGACTGTAGTAACGATAATAACATGGAGGAGGTCTACTGTTCACAGAACTACTAGTAAGACTGTAGTAACGATAGTAACATGGAGTGAGGTCTACTGTTCACAGAACTACTAGTAAGACTGTAGTAACGATAATAACATGGAGGGAGAGAGTTATACCGTTCAGATAACTACGAGAGTTTTATTTTTAGCATGTGCCTGGCAGCAAGGCCAAGGATGTTCGTTTTATTCCTCGTCTTCTTCATATAGGATAGACGAACCTGTGTGTGGCGCTGCGGGTGTTGACGAAAATAACGAATTTCTTTCTCCCGGTCTTATGCTGTCAATCTTTGGGAGACGCCACACATGCAGTGGGAAAGGAGGTTTGTGGGTTGGGGGGTGGGGAAGTTTAAATAACGGGTGGGATCACCAGATTTCAGTATTCTGCACGCAAACCACTTTCATCACGTCCTAAAAGCTTCTGTCACCAGCATTCACCCTTAGTTTAACTCTTCCCAAGAAACTTCCATCAACATGATGTCCCATTTGAATACTTCAGCTCCCCCCCCCCCTACACACACACACACACACACACACACAATCATTCTCATGCGCACGTATGTGACCACACACATCCACACGGTCTAAAGGGATAACTTTACATTTTACAAACACGTGTTACCAGTCTACAATATAAAAAAAAGGATTATCTGGATGGTCTAAAGGATATTAGATCAAGTAGATATTATAGATAAAGTTTGTATACAATCATTTGCATAACACATTAGTCCAAATGGATAGTTAAATGTGGTTAAATTGTGGTTTGATTTAATTTGTGTTAAGAAAGGGAAAGTTAGATAAATATTTACACACACAAATTTATCAAATATAAAATATTTATTTAATAATTATATAATATATATCAAAACGTATTTTATATAATACATAAGTATATTATTTATTTGAAATTATGTTTTTAATGATACATTTTATTTAAAAGTTAAATAAACACGTATATATGAGTGGATATGTATTTTTAATATTCAATTTGTATAAACATATGTAAATAGTTATACATGTGTAAATATTATTTAATTTGATGAATAACAGTTTGGCCATGGGACCCCTTGTCCCAAATGTTCATGGCTTAGTTTTTTTTAACACAGAGTCTTACTACCCGTTTGTATTATTTGCCTACGTACTAATTATACTAATAGGTTATGAATGAGGAAGGTTTAATTTATGCACCCGTATTTTCGTGGAAAAACATTTAGTAAAACCATCCTAAGTGCACCCGACAGGAATCGAACCATGATCTCTCTGTCTTCGGCAGTCTAGTCCAACACGAGAGTAGCGCGTTAGACCACACGGCCACTGAGGCAGCTCATAGCTTCGTTGAGTCACATTCACTGACCAAGAATATTATAACAAATAATATACCAGCAGGTAGAGATATTTTTGTAATTATTTTTTTTTGTCACCTCAATCTCATTATTCATCCAGCTACTATTTATAATAATGTGTTGTGGATAAGAAGGTATAATTTATATTAATAATACCCAAATTCACGTCGTGGGAGAGTAGGTAGCAATGTTTAAAAACCAAACATCTCAGTACACCCAGCTGGAGTTCAAAGCTTGACACTAGTAAAAAAAAAACTTTTTTTTAAAAGACACGTGATCGCACGCGATGAAATGGGGTCAATAACATCTCCATAAATATTAATAACTCTTAGTTTAATCGAATTTCTACTTTATATTTTATTATAAACATTTATATTTATTTATGAACACGATTTAAAGATTTACATTATTCCCTACTTTATGATGGTATTATTTCAGGGTTTGTATTTAAAGCTGGGCCTATAATATAAGGGGGAAATATGGTTTATATCATCACTTGCCATTTATTTATTTTATTATTTATTTTATGATGGAAATGAATTTCAGTTTGTGTCATGGCTACATTCATGCTAAATAAATTATTCAAGATGTTGAGAAATATTTTATAAACTTTAGTATAGAGTCGATTACTTACCCCTCCCCAAATTTTCTGAAAACAAAAAAAAATAATTTATATAACTTATGAACTGAAATGGAAGTAAGTTTACGTAATTAAGTGATTCCTTGAAAAGATTTTAAATCATGATTATATAATCTAGTGAATTTTCAAAATATCTATTTTAACATCGATTTATTATAGTCATTCCTTTAAAACCAATTAGTAAAGGCTTATTAAAAATAAAAATACAATATTAGTTAGTTAAAAAATTGTGCCAATCGTATTTTCATCTTCAGCCTATTTTTTATTTTCTCTTAACCCCTCCTGTAGGTAAAGTAGGCATATTGTGATCATTAAAAAAAAATCTTTTTAGAGATTTCGATGGATATTTATTTTTAGTGACTCAATTAAAACGTTAGACTTATTCTATTAAAAGCAATTTCTAGAGTGACTTTGAATTCATTTATGTAGTTGGAGCGAATCATTTTAGCAGGTTCTAAATAATGAGTTGGGGTTCAATCCTCACTGCATTCACAAACGCATTTTTAATTCCATATTTACGATGACTGCATTCTTCTCGGGTGAAAGCTAATACCTTGAAAGTCACTTTTTATTTCCGGTTGGATGAGTTAATTACTAATATTCATCACTGGCATTGTTCTTCCTTCTCATCCCAAACTCTATTTTGAATATTTCAAGTTATATATAGTCACCATGGCTTAGGAAGACGTTTGTCTCAAAATGAATGAAGATATCTGGAAGTGTAAAAGGGTACATAATAATGAGTCACAAACACTATAATTATCGTCATGGATTGTTAGGTTAGTCCAATCTTGCATGTTACGGTGGGCAGTACACGTAGCACGAATGGAAGAATGGGAAGAGACCATTGGGAAGACCTGGACGCAGATGGGAAGATTTCATTAGAATGTACATGAACGAAATAAGGTGTAATGAGGTGGACTGTATAGAACTAGCTCAAGATAGGGATAGATTGTAATTAGTTGAACTGGATAGAACTAGCTCAAGATAGGGATAAGGTGTAATGAGGTGGACTGGATAGAACTAGCTCAAGATAGGGATAGATTGTAATTAGTTGAACTGGATAGAACTAGCTCAAGATAGGGATAAGGTGTAATGAGGTGGACTGGATAGAACTAGCTCAAGATTGGGGTAGATTGTAATTAGTTGAACTGGATAGAACTAGCTCAAGATAGGGATAAGGTGTAATGAGGTGGACTGGATAGAACTAGCTCAAGATTGGGGTAGATTGTAATTAGTTGAACTGGATAGAACTAGCTCAAGATAGGGATAAGGTGTAATGAGGTGGACTGGATAGAACTAGCTCAAGATTGGGGTAGATTGTAATTAGTTGAACTGGATAGAACTAGCTCAAGATAGGGATAAGGTGTAATGAGGTGGACTGGATAGAACTAGCTCAAGATTGGGGTAGATTGTAATTAGTTGAACTGGATAGAACTAGCTCAAGATAGGGATAAGGTGTAATGAGGTGGACTGTATAGAACTAGCTCAAGATAGAGATAGGTGTAATGAGGTGACTGGATAGAATTAGCTCAAGATAGGGATAGAGTGTAATGAGTTGGACTGGATAGAATTAGCTCAAGATAGGGATAAGGTGTAATGAGGTGGACTGGATAGAACTAGCTCAAGATAGGGATAAGGTGCAATGAGGTGGACTGGATAGAACTAGCTCAATATGAACCTCAGACTGTACTATTTTCCTAGTATCCTACCACTTCCTGTTATTCATTTCGCCTGACTTCAACTCCGGGCTGAGCTATCCTAGTAATTCCCGCACTTAACTTCGTGGAAGAGCCACTTCACTCAACTAAAAGCTTGTGCTATTCACTCATCGACAAGTTTTTCTACCGAGAACATCGTGAAAGCCACGTAGAGTAGAAAACATAGTTTATTCCATTAATTTTAAACGAGAAGTGATTACGTATGCCGTAACAAACAGCATTGAGGCAACTACGGAGCCTTACACATTTAATACGAAGTAAGGCCAACATCTTTGTCTAGTGTCCTTCATTTCTGTCCACTGATATAGAGGTCTTGGGTTCGATTCTCTGCTGTACCATAAATATTTTCCCCGAAGGAGAATTGTTCTATAGACACTATGATCTGGTTAATAAGGCTTAAGTTATGTCTAAGACATCTACTGGCTTCACGTAATCATTATCATCATCATCATCATTATCTAATGGGGGCATATGCTGCCCCAACCTCAGAAGACGTATCCTTCACTAACAGTAGAAGTCCAGAAATCTCTAACCGACAAATCCTGGTGACATACGCTAAAAAAAAGGGCAAGTTCCGGCGTGGAGGAAAAATAAAACAACAGCTCTAAAAAGGGATAGGAAAAACGAAAATTTGGCGCTGGTGATTTTTTTTGTGCCACGTCTTAGACATCTATGTATTATCTAAATTAGTGTTCTATGGATTAGGAAGGTTTAATCGAGAGGAAGTCCAGCTGCATTTTCGTGGAAGGAGAGTGGAAAATCATTTAAGAAAAAAAAACACCCTTAGTACACCCGAACTGGATTTTAACCTAAATTTCCCCATCATGGGCAGCTATCACGAGAGTGGCGTCTGAGACCATGCGGTCACTAAAATGGGTCACCATACCTTAATTAGATTCGTTCAGACTTGGCGCACGCGTTCACACATCCGGTAGACCAATCAAACAAAGTGTTAGAGACGACCATCTCAAGTTCATCGCAGACTTGGATGGAAGCCTAAAATGGTGCAGACTATCTTCAAACTTCCGCTTGACCGTCATTTTTGTTTTGTTTTAGTTTTTGTTTGTCTACCGTTTGTGAACTTTTGGGTCATCCAATTAAGGATGGTGGCTCTAGTTGGATCGATACAGTGTCTTTCATTACAGACAGATGTATTTGCCACGCTGTGGGGTAAAGAGACTGTGACGCGGAGAACTTGGCAAGTCCTGTTTAAAGGTGGCTTTAAGGTGGCCCTAAGGTGGCCGTACACCGAGGCAACACAGGTGCATGATTGCGTGCTGCAGGCTGCTCGCTGCCAGCACCGTCGTATTCAGCTTGCGGCTCCAATCTGATTGTTGCTCTATATCATAACAGATGGGTTCATTTGGGTTGTCACATGCAACACGACGAGGTGGGTCACAGATAAAACAAAATTACTGGTTGAAGAATAGCGAGAAAAACGTATTTTGTGAGATTTATTGGACTTGAACTGCAAAGACAATCGGGTGTGAGGGGGACGGCCAAGATATTGAAAGAACTGGCTTTGATATTCTATTGTTTAGTAAAGGATGTCAAATATTAAACTTAGATGTTGAGGACAGCCTTCCACAGATACAGAAAGAATAACTCCGGATCAGCTGTGAGTGGGTGCTGAAAATACATGCATACCTCTTCTGTACCAACAGCTCTATTAAAACTGACTCAAATATTGCAGCGACATATTGAATCAGGTGTGAATGGGTCAGAAACATGCTGAAAAGATTGCTCCCGGTAGCATGCTACTTGTGAACCAGAGTGGCAACCAAAGTTTGCTTGCCGTGGGCAACTAGTTTGCCATTAGTCTCCTCAGTGTAAGGCCACCTTTGCAACGAGGCAACAAGAGGCAGCATGCGAGATGTTGACTGCCTTGTTATCTGTTGGAGAAAGCAGTTCCTTGCGAGATCCGTAGTATGATACAAATAATCCACACCAAAGCAATAAAATCGCCCTTGTTTTTAGTCAGTCGCTGGTGTGCTATACATATGTCATCGAAAACTGTTACAGCCAAACAGGCGAAGAATCGTATTTATTATTATTATTATTTTGCACCGCGTCCTACTACCCGTTCGGGTTATACGCTTAAGTACTAATTACACTAATGGATTAGGAATTGGGAAGGTTGAATTAAAGGAAGTGAACCCGCATTTGCGTGGAGGGAGAGTGGAAAACCATTTAGGAAAAACCACCCCCAGTTCACCCGACCTAGATTCGAACATCGATCTCCCCGTCCTCAGCAGTCGGGCTCAACACGACTAGTGCGTTAGTCAACTACGCCACAGAGGCGGGTGAAGAATCGTAGAAGTCAAAGATTTTTTTTTTTTAGATTCTTCTACAAATTGGGAATGTCACAGTCATAGCTTTCCAAACATTTTTAGAAAATTTCCACCTTATTTATATTATTTTTGTCGGTTCCAGTGGAACCTTATTTGTGTGGGAGAGGGAGTTGGGGGGCAAGTAATAAAGTTATTTTTAGAGAATTTCCTCCCCCTACCAACCCCCATCCCACCATGCCCTCTCTAATAAATATTTGAAAATCAGATTATCTTCCAAGCTATTTGGAATAGTCTTACCCAGAAATGTTTAAAAATTTATATACTTCTAGAATATCTTTGAAGTGGTACTTATTCAGCGAATTTTTGAAAATTTGATGTCTCTTTAAGCTATTTTGAGTCGTAATCACCTTGAATAAAAATAAATATTAGATTTTTCTAGAAGATACAATATAAAATGGTCCTCCCATAGAAATTTTGGAAATTTGGATGCTCCGTGTAGCTATTTGGAATGAGCCTTACCTGAATATTTTTGAAAGTTTGACGCTTTCCGAAGATATTTGGAGTTATTTGGATTATTTTTTTGAAAATTGTATACGTCTGAAGTCTAGTTTGAGTGGCCCCTAACCAGAAATTTTTTAAAATTAAATGCCTCTAGAAACTATTTTTGGCGGTATTTACCCAATGTACACTCGACCGAGATTCGAACCTGGATCTCCTCGTCATCGGCAGTCTAGTCTACTGCGAAGTAGTGCGTTAGACAATGTGGAAACCGAAGCCGGCAAAAAGCATATTACAAAAAATATCAAACACCTTGTTAGGTAATTCGGGATTTATAAACATCTGCGACGCTTTTGATAGCTCTACATTATGTATAACGCTTTAAGAGAGTTTTAGAGAAAAACCAAAGTATTTATTATAATTTTTTGTTGAGAATAATGTTCAATATATGTTATATTATTATTATTAGCACCGCGTCTTACTACCCATTCGGGTTATACGCACTTACGCTAATGTGTAATGGTAGGGTGATTGTGAGATGAAATGAAGGACCTACAGTTTAACGTGGAATCCGAACCACGGTGGAGGCCTGGCATTCCCCACATTCACAAGATGTCTTGTCAGAGGTGAAGGAAGGGTTTGGTAATCAGATAAATCTGTGCCGGGACCGAGGATTGAACCCCGGCCGCCAGCACAGAAGTCTGACACCTTACCCCTAAACCACCAGGTCACCTAATATATGTTATAAAAATGATATGTTTGAAACATATCATATTATTGAAAGAGACATGGCTCAATACACATTCCTGCTAGCGTTTGAATTGCTGCAGAGAGTGTGTGTGAAGTAATTAGTTTACAAAGTACAGGAGGATACTTCACTTTAATCTTCCATCCATCTCTCTTACCTTTCCACCGTTCATTAATTATTTATTTCCTCCTCCCCACCTTAGTCATAACCTCTTAGCGCACCTTTTGCTTCCCTGTGTACTTTAACTTTTCTTTCATCAGTCTTTAAGTTTCCATTAGTGTTTATGAGACTAATGGCAGCTTTTTGTGTCGACGCTTCTACAAGGGGCATCGTCTACTCGAATGAATAGATCCTCACACTGTGTTATTTCTTAAAAATTTTCCCAATTTTTTTTTCGCCGGTCATGTAACCTTTTCAGGTCCATAATAAAATCACACTACCCCTTAAAATACCTTCATTTAAAAAACAGGAAAACATTCTTTTTTTAAATATATCACCGAATCTTACTACCTGATAAGGTTATAATTATTTATAAGAATTAATAAAATGGGGTTTTAGGGCTGAGGAAGGAAAGAATTTTAGAGGTGAAATACTCGCATTAGGAGAGTGAGAAACCATTTAGGAAAAAACCACCCTCAGTGTACCCAACAGGGATTCAAACCTCGATCTCCCTGTCATCGTCAGTCTGGTCTAACACGAGTAAAACGCCTTATACCATTGGACCACCGAAGCCGGTCACACCCGTTACTGACCGGACCGCCAATGACAGGAAGATGGGCCTCGAACAACCGATTGAATGTAAAAAGGTATTTTTTTTTCTTCCTAAATGTCTCACCACTATACCTCAACGCAAATGCGGGTACATTTCCTAAAAAGTCTACAATCTCTATCACATTAGTTTAAAATATTTGAATATTCCAAACGGGTAATAAGACGTGAATAAAATTTAAATATTTATTTTTACTAAAGCTTTAATTAAATATTTATTTTTACCAAAGCCTTAATTAAATATTTATTTTTACCAAAGCCTTAATTAAAAAGGGAAGGTAAAGGAAAAAGTAATTGTCTTAGGAGCAGGCTCACTCGCATTAGCCTGTAGGGAAAGTTTCAGCGACAAATAATATTATGGGACCCTTACTCCTTTATCCCCCTCCCCCCCTCTCCAGTGGTGGTATTACAGGAGGGCTCGGGGAGGAAAAATTGGTAAAAAAAAAGAACTTTGATATTGAAAAAGTTTAAATTATCCATCTCTACAAACAAAACTTTTTTTATATATAACTATTTCTTTCTCTACCCCCCAATAATGGTGTGTAAGTCCCGTGGTAAAAACTATTTGGTAAACGTGTCTACTCACGTCAAGGGGCTAGATAGGCTACATGCATGGTTATATTATAATATAAGTCCCTTATCAGTATCACTAACATTCATATACGACTGCTCTGTATGGTGTTTATTTTATAGTTCACAGAGGATGGGGTCTGAAGGGGGTTGCGGGGGGAGGGGGGAGGGCAAGATTTGTGTAGCCCTTTGGTGGCGAAAATATAAATCCACCACTGCCCCCCCTCTCCCTTACCAACCAGGACATTCTAACTTTGACCTCCCTGTCAGCGGTAATCTAGTCTTATTATGATCTTGATGTCCACGTCTATGACAGCGTGATCACCTGTGCGCTACGAGACAAGGTCGAACCCCCAAGACTACTTTATCCGTAAGCACATGGCGGTTTATTTCATGCAACTGCAACATCTGGTCGAAACTCGTCTCCTGATGGGTTCAGGTGCTTGGGGGTGAGCGGGGAGGGTAAATAGGACGGAGTAAAGGTAGTGGGAAGGGGAATATCGCAGGTAGAAATTATTGATTCCTATTCATACATTCAGGAGCGTTATTTACATTTGATGTTCCGTGCGCGGCGGTTGCATGACACACAAGTTCTAAAACTAATGAACTTTCTGACTACGCCACCATCCCAATATTACCTTATTATCCCCCTTATATTACAATATTGTTCAACAAAGTGTATCTGTAGTACCTTATTATCCCCCTTATATTACAATATTGTTCAACAAAGTGTATCTGTAGTTCACCAATATTACCTTACCATTCTCAAACATTGCCCTAGCACTCTCCAACATTACCCTAGCACTCTCCAACATTACCTAGCACTCTCCAACATTACCCTAGCACTCTCCAACATTATTCTAGCACTCTCCAACATTACCCTAGCACTCTCCAACATTACCCTAGCACTCTCCAACATTACCCTAGCACTCTCCAACATTATCCTAGCACTCTCCAACATTATCCTAGCACTCTCCAACATTATCCTAGCACTCTCCAACATTATCCTACCATCTCCAACATTATCCTACCACTCTCCAACATTATCCTAGCACTCTACAACATTATCCTAGCACTCTACAACATTATCCTAGCACTCTACAACATTATCCTAGCACTCTCCAACATTATCCTAGCACTCTCCAACATTATCCTACCACTCTCCAACATTATCCTACCACTCTCCAACATTATCCTACCACTCTCCAACATTATCCTAGCACTCTCCAACATTATCCTACCATTCTCAAACATTGCCCTAGCACTCTACAACATTATCCTAGCACTCTCCAACATTATCCTAGCACTCTCCAACATTATCCTACCACTCTCCAACATTATCCTAGCACTCTCCAACATTATCCTAGCACTCTCCAACATTACCCTAGCACTCTCCAACATTATCCTAGCACTCTCCAACATTATCCTATCCCTTTCCAACATTATTCTAGCACTCTCCAACATTACCCTAGCACTCTCCAACATTATCCTACCACTCTCCAACATTACCCTAGCACTCTCCAACATTATCCTAGCACTCTCCAACATTATCCTATCCCTTTCCAACATTATTCTAGCACTCTCCAACATTATCCTACCCCTTTCCAACATTATACTACCACTCTCCAACATTATACTACCACTCTCCAACATTATACTACCACTCTCCAACATTATACTACCACTCTCCAACATTATCCTAGCACTCTCCACATTATACTACCACTCTCCAACATTATCCTAGCACTCTCCAACATTATCCTATCCCTTTCCAACATTATTCTAGCACTCTCCAACATTATCCTAGCCTCTCCAACATTACCCTAGCACTCTCCAACATTATCCTACCACTCTCCACATTATACTACCACTCTCCAACATTATCCTAGCACTCTCCAACATTATCCTAGCACTCTCCAACATTATCCTAGCACTCTCCAACATTACCCTAGCACTCTCCAACATTATCCTATCCCTTTCCAACATTATTCTAGCACTCTACAACATTATCCTATCCCTTTCCAACATTATCCTACCCTTTCCAACATTATACTACCACTCTCCAACAGTATACTACCACTCTCCAACATTATACTACCACTCTCCAACAGTATACTACCACTCTCCAACATTACACTATCACTCTAGAATTCTCCAACATTACTCTAGAATTATCCAACATTACTCTAGAATTCTCCAACATTATTCTATGATTCTCCAACATTAATCTAAGATTCTCCAACATTAATCTAAGATTCTCCAACATTACCCTACCACTTTCAAACATTAATCTACCAATTCCAGCATTACTCTACCACTAGCCAACATTAATCTACAATTCTTCCAAATTAATTTATCATCGCCAACATTACCCTTTCACTACCAGATTATTCTACCACTCTCCGATGTTACCATATGGGTAGTTCGGGATACGAATCCCAGCTGAGTACCCCATATTTCTAGATTTCTTACAATTCTCTTTCCGTGTAGATACGAATATATTTTCTGATCCTATTAACATTAATGTAATTAAACGCTTATAGCGTGGTTGATATTACGCAACGAAAGAAACGCACAAAAATAAGGAATTAGTTGTACATCCATGGCGTGAAATTACAAGACCGTGCTATCGTATAAATGGACTCACGCGTGTTTTCAGGTGAACATTACCCTGTGAGGTGACCTGGTGGTCTAGGGGTAAGGTGTCAGACTTCTGTGCCGGCGGCCGGGGTTCAATCCTCGGCCCCAAAGCATCTAACGTTCCGTTATACCTTTGAATCTCTCTAAAAGCCAGACTCAAGTCTACGAAATGTATTCACGCTATAAAAAAAAGTCATATTTCGGCAAACATCAAATTAAAGCTTGATTCACACGTACGTCGAAACTAGAGAACAGAATATGCTCGAGTTGCTTAGCGATTCACACGATGGATGTTGACCCATGATGCATTTGAACGCAAACTTAAACAGATGATTAACAACATATTTTATTTTCTAGTGGATAAACATGTATTTTAGAGTAAGGTGTCAGACTTCTGTGCTGGGGGTCCAAGATTCAATCCTCGGTCCCAGCACAGATTTATCTGATTGCCAAACCCTTCCTTCACCTCTGACAAGACATCTTGTGAATGTGGGGAATGCCAGGCCTCCACCGTGGTTCGGATTCCACGTTAAACTGTAGGTCCTCCATTTCATCTCACAATCACCCTACCATTACACATTAGCGTAAGTCCGTATAACCCGAACGGGTAGTAAGACGCGGTGCTAGTAATACTAATAATGTATTTTAGATGATTCTCATGGTGGGTGTCTTAAAATAATTATAACGCTGTGTGGTAGCACAATCCAATACATCGATACACACGCTTTACAATAATAAATCTCCTCACAAAAGCCAATGAAGCTGTCTGCTCACTTCTAGCTCTACAGCGCATGCGCAATGATTTTAGATGGTTGAGTTTGAGATTTGATTGGTTCTCCCATGCCGAACATCTCAGGCGGAGCGGACAAAGTAGAGATGATTTGAACTTTAGCGAAAAATCTCGCACCGATTAAGCGAAAATCGTGCGATTGGCTCAGAGCTCGTCACGTGACCCCGTTTCTGTTCTGCACTAGTTTTCCGGCGAACGTGTGAATCTACTGTAGCTTGACAGACATTTGTGTCGAATTGAGTTTGAAATAGAAGAGAACTGAAGCTAAAATCCAATTTATTTATTTTTGCTCTAGTTTATGTGGAAAAAAAAAATAGTTTTTTTTTTACAAAATAAATAAATTATTACTTCAGTATAAACGTGTAGTTGAATTTTCTTCAAACCCGCCTCGGCGGTCGTTCGATCTAAGGCTTCAATCTTGCAATTGACTAGACTTCTTTTGATTGGGAGACCAGGGTTCATATACTGGTTGGTTGTACAGAGGTATATTTTCATAAATGATTTTTCCACTTAAATGCGGATACACATCCTCTTAATTCAACCTTACTAATCCCTAACATATTAATGTAATTAGTACATAATAAATGCGTGTAACCCTAACGGGGTAGTAAGACGTGGGGCTAAGAAAATATTTAAAAAAATTCTACTCTAAGTAATCTTAGCCGTTGTTGAATATTTGTCAAGGTGATTGTTTAATTTGACCAGAGTGTCTTATTTTCCTTTAAGGCTGTACAAGAGTGATAATATTTTATTTTATTATTTTTATGGTCGTGAGCCTTTTTAATATAATAAAAATATTAAAATAAGTAATAATAGAGCAAAATTGTTATGTATTTTTTGTTTAAATAGTTATAATGTTTAATTTAACTTAATAATACTAATTCGTATCCAAGTATTAAGTAATGCAAGTAAAAGCCATACTTTTTTTATGGATGTACGGACAGTATAGCACTATATGGTAAACATATTTTAGGCACGGTCTGTACCATATTTTCCAACATAATAATTTTTATCTAATAAATAATTAAATTAAATCGGTGGCAGACTTTCTCATCATTTTACAAATACATTTCTTAATAGAAAACTACTTTGTGCGTGTTTAGATGCCACTGTGCTTATGACAAATGTTCAAGAACTGTTTATATTAAATTAAACGGTGGTTTCCAACCTGCGGGTCGTGGAATGTTTCAGGTAAGCTCCTAATTTATTGATGAGTCAATGGTCTAATGTTTACTTTTCAAAGTGATTAATAGACTATATATTATAGAATGGTGCAAAATTTAAATGTAAATGTAAACGGTTAAAATGATAACAAACTGTCAAGTTACTGTTAGGGTTCATTTTAGTTTCTTAGCTCTGACAGTTGCTCGCTGACTTTGTTTTCTGTTGTGGTCTCGACTGTCTCTTGTTTGGGCGAGTGACGCTGATAGCATAACTTACAAAATACCTACTGGGATCATAGATTTTTTTTTTTGTGAGACATCTTTGTAGCGTTTGTATATTCATTTATAAGCAATTTATTATAATTAAATCAAGCACTCTGGATTAAAGTCACACTAGTTTGGTTTGTCGGTGAAGCCAAGATTCAAATACCTACGGAGGGAACTGGGGGTGATTTTCCTAAATGGTTTCCCCCTTCTCATCCCACGCAAATGAAGGCACACTTCCTCTAAATGATACCTACCCTAAAATTATAATTAATCTATATAGCCCTGATGGGTAGTAAGAGACAATCATGTGATAATTTAAAAAATAGGATATGAGTGCTTTTTTAGGCTATCCTGGTTTCGCGATGGTTTCAAAGAGAAAAATTGGGGCTGAACCGCTCAAAGTTGGAAATCACTACCTAAATTTATCTACTATCAAATATTTTATTTATTATGGCCAAAACATGTTTAGATACATGATTTACAAAAACACATAGTAATAGGAAGGTGGCCGTTAAGAGTCGAACCTCAGCCCCGGAATCAGAGTAATGAGTGCCCTGGGCGTATGACATTAAGCTTTTTTTTTTTACCGTATCATTACAACCAGTTCAGCTTACACGCATTTTACATAACTACACTATAAGGCTTGGGCAAGTAGATTTTAAAATAAATGTACTCACATTTGCGTGGTTTTGAGATTAGGAAAACATTTGTGGAAAATCACCCATAATACATCTGATCGGAATTCAACTCCATCTTCAGTTTAACACGAGTGTATTATTATTATTATTATTATTATTATTATTATTATTAGCACCACGTCTTACTACCCTTCGGGTTATACGCACTTACGCTAATGTGTAATGGTAGGGTGATTGTGGGATGAAATGAAGGACCTACAGTTTAACGTGGGATCCGAACCACGGTGGAAGCCTGGTATTCCCACATTCACAAGAAGTCTTGTCAGAGGTGAAGAACACGAGTGTAACGCGTAGATCATTCGACCGCAAAAGCGGGTAAAACATAGCATTAGTAATTTTTATTTTATTACAAATCTTTGTTTAAGGCTTCATTGGTGGTTTGAATTATTTTTTTTTTCTTTCAAATAAACCCATTTGTAATATTAATATTTTTTATCTCCAAACAAAATATTTTGCTTGAAAATTTACTTTGAAAGAATAAATATTGTGCATGATCCATTTTATTTATCCTCATTCCCCTATTTCTCTTTCTACGCCCCCATGTCACGGTCTGTCACGCTAGCTTCCAACCACGACCCCTCCCCCCCCCTTCCTAACCACCCCCTACTGTCCCAGGGTCATATTGTCTATACATGGTAATAATAACCCCTTTGATCATTGTGAACTGGATTGGTTTAGTTCACCCCTACATGGTCAGTCAACTGAAAACAGGTTTTGATATCAATAAAATAATACTAGAAAAATATCCACGTTTGTATTATTTTGGTTAAGATGAATAAATGGCTAAAATTTTTGAAGTACCGCTCATGCATGACAATATAACATTAATTAAACTATAATTTGGGTCAGTAGACCAGCTCGCCCGTGAAGATGGGTTTTGTATAAAGGTCGGAAACGTTTTCAAAAAAAAGTTAAATAAAAATAAAGGGTACTATAACATTTCAAATATGTATTCAATTATTCTACTAACATCATAAACCTGATATTATTAAACTACCCTTGGAAAATGTGTATACAACTTTATCCGTCGTGTAAAAACACTCTCCAAATAGCCATTTTGCACAAAATCGATAGAGCCACTATCAAATAATTTCACTTTATCAAAAATCAGTCATTTAGTTTGATTAAATATTCTCCGATGGACAAGTACACAATATTATTTATTATGTAAACCAGTCCACATATAACCATTTTGAACCAAAATGGTTAAAGCTATTTTCTAAGATTATCAATATTCAAAATTTACTCACCATTAAACTACTCTCAAAATAATTGGTCTATGAAAATAATAGTTTGTATTATTGTGAAACACCATCCAGACACCAAGTATG
This sequence comes from Timema cristinae, assembly GCA_039000515.1. Taxonomy (NCBI): domain Eukaryota; kingdom Metazoa; phylum Arthropoda; class Insecta; order Phasmatodea; family Timematidae; genus Timema; species Timema cristinae. Next base: position 68,926,565 of record JBCFYV010000003.1, on the reverse strand, counting down.
AACAAAATATTAGTAGCCATTTTCTACAAACTTTAAATTTAAAAAAAAATCGATTAACATTAAACAACTACCTATAATTTTAGAGCTAAAATTAAAATCACCATTTTGTCTTGAGGCATGAACTTTTAACATCTCTAAAATTTGAAAGAAATCCACCAAATTTTGTAAGCTGTCATCTCAGCCACATTTGTAATATACAAACAGAATAAACTGAATAATTATTGTTTGGACCCCATTGTTTAATTCGAGCCCACATCAAACGAATACATAAATTTTATTATCGTGTTATAAAATATTAACGATTAAAAAACTTTCTCTAAAAGTGGACAAAACAATTAAGCCACGAATTTATAACGGTCTAAAAACCACAATCTAAAACCATCATTTAATCACCAAATAAAATCGTACCGAAAATGAAATGTATATCATGTCGTTAATTTGAGTTCGCAGGTTTTTGTTTTATTATGTTTGCCCTCCAAAATGAAAATGCGGTCACGACCAAAGTGTGTTTGAATCAAATAAACAAACGAAGCTCGGTGGTTGTCACGTCAAGGTGTGGTACCGGTTTCAGTTCATTGGCGTGTGATTACAATTTGTTAGCAACCATCGTCGAAATGTATATTAAACATCACGTGTGAATTATAAACCCGAGAGGATACTGGATTGAAAATATTACACAGACGATTCTTTTTTAATTCCCTAAAGACTAGCGATTATTTTTACTTTCTCGACCCTTGAAGATAGAAGTATTGTAATAGTAGAAAGAAAAAATAGAGCTCAAGATTTTGATAAATGTGACGTGTCATGACCGCCCGAAACAAAACAAAAAGGTTTTGTGCAATGCCAACTGTATGTCAATATCTGGGGCTAAGGCCGAAAATATTTTACCGATTGGGCTAAAACTTTGTATATAAGATTATCATAATGTTCTCCACGAGGATATTTTTGGATATAAAATCTAGCTATAAAATTAAGGATAGTTTACTGAAGGGCAAAAATATAAAAAAAAAATCTTTATGCTCTGAATCTGTTTTAACGGTTTTGATTAAATTTTGTATCTAGATACTGTTTAAGATTGCAAGCAAAATGACGATTTTCATTTTTTCTTGAAAATCACTTTGAGATTAGGGGCCTACTGGACATATTTATGCAGAAATTTTCAATTTTGATATATCTCGCCAATATTTGAGATACGAATAAACGATCATTGTAAAGATGTAGTACTAGTAAAATACAAATCTCTGTTTATATATATTTATTATAAAACCAACAGATTTTAGCTATGAGCAAACACACACAACACACACACATTATATATATAATGTAATACTCTGAAATATATTGATTATTATGCTCTTTTTGGGGCATATATGCTCATCTTTATTCAATGTTTTGTAACAATATATATAAAATTTATTATATGATATTTTGTGGATTATTTCCGTGACAATGTAAATTATTTAATTTCACAAATCTTAACAAGTTTTCAGTAAATGTCTTTATTTTAAGATTAAAGAAAGTGAATGTGCGTTATACCGTACCAATTATGTATTTTAGTATTTCAATTTGTATTATCTTTTATACTTTTATAAACTTAAATTAATTTTATAACACACAATATTGAAGACGATTTTTAAAGGAAATGCACCATACTCTCTTTTAGATACAGACTGGAAATAAAACAATGCCAGTACTCCCACCTTTAAATCGAACACATGCCTTTGGAGTCAGGATACAGCCAGCTAGCTCTGAACTAAATTTGTAGGTCACTTACTTTGCTATTATAGGAGCCATGGATAATGTAACGGACTCTTGTTAATAGGGATAGATACCAACTAAGTAAAATTATGATGGATTTTACACAGTGTAGTTTTCCATCCTCTTTCTAGGCGAATTATTGTACGTATTATTTGCCTTTTTCATCTTAAGTAGTTAAATGTTAACAAATTATTGCCAATTTAAGTAGATTTCTAGCACCATGTCCTACTACCTATTCGAGTTATAGGCCTATATATACTAGATAGCTGTTGCCCGCGGCTTTGCTCGCGTGGAAGTTGATTATATACAAATACGAAAATATACATATGTATTTACAGATTAATTTAAAATATTACGTTACGTTGATGACCATAACTTGACCTCAGATCAAAAATAATGCAAGTCCGATACAAACTTTCACCCCTTTTCATCCCTTATTAAATAAAATTTCCAAATTCCTGAAACACGTATTATTTATTATATTTATATTCATATTAACTTTAGTAAGGAGAAATTGATTGAGAATATTATGTAGGAACGAGCTGTGAGAATATTAGATTACTACATATAATAATTGAAAAGAGATAATTACAGTAATCCTATTAAAACAAAATAGGCCTTATTAAATATTAGATTAGAATTTGTAATATAATGATTAGATGAACATTTAGTTAATATGTAATATAGCTTATGTGCAATAATTTAACATATTACATATTAACTAAATGTTCATCTAATCATTATATTACAAATTCTAATCTAATATTTAATAAGCCTATTTTGTTTTTAATAGGATACTGTAATTATCTCTTCTCGATTGTTATATGTATAATCTAATATTCTCACAAACTCGTTCCTTACATAATATTCTCAACGTATTTATTTGTTTTACGTCAATAACCGAATACAAAATTTTATTTATGTAACTTTCAAATGACGGACTTTCATACATATTATCATCTCCTATTTTGACCCCTTTGGGGTGGAATTTTCTAAAATCCTTTCTTAGGGGGTGCCTACATAAAATGAATATATAGTCCGAATTTCATGCTTGTAGCCTTGATAGTTTGCGCTCGGCGATGATGAATCAGTCAGTCAGTCAGTCAGGACATGTTATTTTATAAGTATAGATTACACTAATTACTAATGTGTTAGGGATTAGGAAGTTTGAATTTAGAATAAGTGTACCCTCATTTACGTGGAGGTGGTGTTGAAAACCACTTAGGAAAAACCATCCCCGGCACACCCGACCAGAATCCAGCCCCGATCCCCCCGTCCGGTGGTGTAGTCTATGGAGAGAGTAATGGCTTAGACCATGCGACCATAGAAGCGTCTAATTTAAGTAGTTAGTACTAATTTGCTCTAACCATTTGTTTATAATGGTAAGGACTGCATCTCAATTTATAAACCAAATCAGGGGGCAATTCTACGGATAACACTGAAAAACTGTATATTTATTACAAGAGTCATATTACCGAATAACCATTTCAAAATCAGGAACGTGTTAGAACTGCATATTATCAGATTTACTTTACCAGTATATGCTTCCAAAGTTTGACACTTGGAACACTACAATTTACCAAATTCATGTTAAGAGTACTACTCATTTAATGAATGAAAGAACGTGAAAACTAGAATCTACAAGATTTATATTCACATTCTTACACAATTCAAGAGTGAATAAGCTTAAAATCAGCACAATACCAGATTTAGGTTACCACTCCTAAACACTCGGTTATAAACAGGCCTTAATTTGGTTAAAATGTTGTCATTTTATGACTAGTAACAATCTTTATAATAAAGGCGTCGGCACTTTAGTTAGCTATAATTATTATGTTAAAAAATAGATCACACAATTAAAATGTTTAATATATAAATTGAAATATTTATTTTTTATTTATGAAATCTATTATAGGTATATAAAATCAAAATATGTATACCTGATCGGAAATTCATAGCCCAAACTGCACATATAGCTTATTTGAACCAAAAGTAATACAAAATACTTCTACACTTACATCCAGAAAACTATGCTAGTACCATTAAATTATGTCGAAAATTTCAGCGTACAGCACCTGGAGAGCAAAGCTGTTCAAGCATGCGTGTACAACAGGTTGCATAGGAGCTAGGCGTGTGGCACTAAACACCTTGATATCTTGGAGCACGGCAGCAGAACATACCACAATTAATAGTAAACAAAACATCAGTCCATCTAGAAATACGTATACTTTCTGAGGGTCATCATTAACGGTCCTACATCACAGAAAGTGCTTGCCATTATCATATGTTCTGTGCTGAGCGCCTAGTTCCTATGCAACTCTATGTACACGCATGCTTGACAGTTTTGCTCTCCAGGCGTTGTACGCTGAAACTTTGGACACAATTTAATGGTACTAGCATAGGTTTCTGGATGTAAGTGTAAGGTATTTTGTATTACTTTTGGTTCAAACAAGTTATACGTGCACTTTGGGTTATGAGTTTCCGAACAACCCGTATATTGTACATAGTATTAATTAGTAACCTATTGAAATATATAAACAATAAAACTATATAATGCATATTATTTAATTGTGTGATGTATTAATATTGATACATACAATAAATTATATATTATATATATAATTACTCGTGTTACAAATGGATTTTTTTACATAATTATACACCTGGCTTATTTTAAAAGATATTTAATTTAATATAAAAGAGTCTTATTTTAAATACATTTACAAATTCTAACGAAAATAAGGAATGATTAAGGTATATAAAGCTATACAAAACTGACATAGTAATGCATTCTTCAAGACGACATCGTCTCTTCAACTTAATTTTAATATAAGAACAAAATCCAGGAAAGTTATCGGAAGTAAAAGTGACGGATGGCACTTAGAAAATGTTCCCTTAGGTATAAAAGTCATCCGCCTTTCAATGAGGCCTACCCTTTGACAGAATCGAACTTAAGAAACCGACTTAAGTAAAAAATACTCCGCTAAGTTGTTGTTGCGGACGTAGTAGATAAACTTGTATTATTATATACAGCAAAAACCTTTCTTGCGGTAGTCGTACCGTCTGTTACCATAGTTACAACACGAACCACGGGAAATTTGACGATGTCGAAAATCTTCTCCCCATCCTCCAGTTGCCCCTTTCAGGCTCGCGTGGCAAGGTGTAGAGACTTTAACAAGGGTGTCTCGTGTACAACAGAGTATAGAGACTTTCATGAGGATAGCTCATGCAGCTCAAGGCATAAATACTTTTAAAGAGGGTGACCTGTGCAAGTCAAGGTATAGACACATTCATAAGGGTTGCTTGCTGTATGCATGCTATATAGACTTGCATGAAAGTAGCTAATGCAAGGTTGGGTATAGATACTTTCGTGAGGGCAGTTCGTGTAAGCCAAGCTATAGAGACGTTCATGAGGGTGGGTTGTGCAAAGCAAAATTAACATAATTTCATGAGGGAGAATTGGGCAAGACAAGATGTAGAGAATTTCATGAGACCAGCTCGTGTAGGTAAGGGTATAGAGACGTTCATGAGGGCAGCTCGTTAGGTAAAGGTATAAAGATGTTCATGAGGGCAGATCGTGTAGGTAAAGGTATAGAGATGTTCATGAGGGCAGATCGTGTAGGTAAAGGTATAGAGACGTTCATGAGGGCAGATCGTGTAGGTAAAGGTATAGAGACGTTCATGAGGGCAGCTCGTTAGGTAAAGGTATAAAGATGTTCATGAGGGCAGATCGTGTAGGTAAAGGTATAGAGATGTTCATGAGGGCAGATCGTGTAGGTAAAGGTATAGAGACGTTCATGAGGGCAGATCGTGTAGGTAAAGGTATAGAGATGTTCATGAGGGCAGATCGTGTAGGTAAAGGTATAGAGACGTTCATGAGGGCAGATCGTGTAGGTAAAGGTATAGAGACGTTCATGAGGGCAGATCGTGTAGGTAAAGGTATAGAGACGTTCATGAGGGCAGATCGTGTAGGTAAAGGTATAAAGACGTTCATGAGAGCAGCTCGTGTCGGTAAAGGTATAGAGACGTTCATGAGGGCAGATCGTGTAGGTAAAGGTATAGAGAAGTTCATGAGGGCAGATCGTGTAGGTAAAGGTATAGAGAAGTTCATGAGGGCAGATCGTGTAGGTAAAGGTATAGAGACGTTCATGAGGGAAGATCGTGTAGGTAAAGGTATAGAGACGTTCATGAGGGCAGATCGTGTAGGTAAAGGTATAGAGACGTTCATGAGGGCAGATCGTGTAGGTAAAGGTATAGAGACGTTCATGAGGGCAGATCGTGTAGGTAAAGGTATAAAGACGTTCATGAGGGCAGATCGTGTAGGTAAAGGTATAGAGACGTTCATGAGGGCAGATCGTGTAGGTAAAGGTATAGAGACGTTCATGAGGGCAACTCGTGTAGGTAAAGGTATAGAGAACGTTCATGAGGGCAGATCGTGTAGGTAAAGGTATAGAGAAGTTCATGAGGGCAGATCGTGTAGGTAAAGGTATAGAGACGTTCATGAGGGCAACTCGTGTAGGTAAAGGTATAGAGACGTTCATGAGAGCAGCTTATATGAGGCAAAGTGTTGAATTTTTGATGGTGGCCTGTTCAAGGCATGGCATAAGTCTTTCATAAGGATGACTCATACAAGTCAAGATGTGGAGAAGACTTTCATGAGAGTGTCTCAAAAAATTCTAGGCTGAAACTTTCGACAAGTTGCCTCATGCGAATCCAAATATAGATACTTTCCTGAGAGCGGCTCATGTAAGGCAAGTTTATGAACGAACATTAGGATTCAGGTAATAGAAACTTTTATAAAATACCAATTTTATTTTTGCCAAAATTAATAATATTTTACTTGATTATTAGTCTTATTTCATGGAGATTGAATCTAAAGTGATAGCTGCAGACCATATAATTTGACGTATTAATAGATGGAATGACCCGCTTAAGTGCCCGCGTGGTCTAACGCGCTACTCTAGCAGTAGACTAGACTGCCTATGACGGGGAGATTGAGGTTCAAATCTTGGTTAGATGTAATGAGAGTGGGTTTTCCCAAATTGGTTTTCCACTCTTCCTCCCCGCAACTGTGGGCACACTTACTCTAAATATAAAATTCCTAATCCCTAAACCGTTAGCGTAATTAGTACATAGGTATATAACCAGAACGGATAGTAAGACACGGTGCTAAAAACAAATACGTCGAAGGAGATCTAGTTTATCAAATCGGGTGATAGAAAATGACATAAAAGTTTTCCCTCTTCACAAAGATGTAAAGAAGCTCCCTTATTATTCCCATCTAGTCTTTATACCTTGGACTCGATGCCAAGATAGACCGTTGACGGGCTGCGGGAAGCTGAGTATCAACACCGTCTCCAAAATGTCAGAAGGAAAAGTGTGATGAAGAAGGAAGTTGGGATATTTTATTTCCCTTCGCGCCTCTGGCTCATCTTTATTTCATTCAACACTTCACCCCCCCCTCCCCCTCTCATCCTAACCAACGTTGTTGAAGAAAGGGGTGGAGGAGTGTTTCAGAAAACCATCGTCTTCTCATTATGAAAACTGTTTGGCATCGGGCCCTCCCCGTTAAGTTGGTATTCTTGTGGTTGTTATATTGCAAACGTGCCTTCTTTTCCTGACGGGTGATGTCGAGGGGGGGTAGACACGAATACATGAATAAATGAAATGTCAACTTTACTTTTAGCCGGCTGTCTCTCGTAATGCACGGAGGGGGGTTAACTTTACTTTTGGCGGGGACTGTAAGGTATTCTAGAATTTTAAGCTTTCTATAGAAGTCCCCCATAAAATAAAAGTGGGTTTTTAAATATCTTGAAGTCTTCTGCTTGATAGGTCCTCCATTAATGCGATAAATACTTGTGAATTACAGCGTGAACTTTATTTTAGAGTACCAGGTAGGGCTTGACTAAACGGATAGTGATAAATATTCTGACCAGGAAGGGCCAGGGGTGTACCCACGGATAATTATATATATTTTCATTTAAAACCATTTTTAAATAACCACTCTCAATACACCCGGCCGAGATTCGAACCTCAATCTCCCAATCATCGGCAGTATAGTCTACTGGGAGAGTAGCGCGTAAGTTATATGTTACATACGACTAGTATTTGAAAGTTTATAAAATAGTATTACATATATCAGTATTGCGCAAACATTTCAAGTTCACGGTACACATAACACGCTTATTTTTTTAAATATTTTTTTACGATACATAGTTTTGTCTTACGTACGCACAGCGACAGAAGAAAATGGATTACGCACCCAGTCCAACAGTTGTACAGTCAATCAGAATTAGGAAAGTATAGACTATGTTTTTACTCATTTTAATTCAAATGTTCCGAAATTAAAGATTGAAGTTCTTTTTCTGTGCCCACTTCCTTAACATTTGGAAAAATTTGATTCAAAACATTAGTACTATTAACAAACCATAGCTTTACGTCGCAATAAAGCTTTTTATTTTGTCAAATGTGTTTAAAATATTTGTAAGTAAGGGTAAGAAATGCGAATTACATCATATACCTGCCACTAATAACTTCTTCATTCGTGTTCTTATTGAACAACGATGCGTCTGGGTCAGGGGTCAGCAAATTTTTTATATCCAAGGGCCAAAGTTTTTGTCTCTTATTGGCTTGTGGGCCACAATACTGTACCCATACTATTAGGAGTTAACACTTAATATATTATTTTTCTTTTAATGTCCCGAGTGTCTCAGTGGTGACAAATGAACACGAACACTCACGACTATGTTCGACCACTCCCGACTATATTATAACCCTCCCGACTGTGTACGAACACTACCGACTGTATCCGAACACTACCGACTGTATCCGAACACTACCGACTGTGTACGAACACTACCGACTGTATCCGAGCACTACCGACTGTGTTCGAACACTCCCGACTTTGTCCGAATCCTCCAGATTTTGTTCGAACACTCCCAACTATGTTCGAACGCACCTGAAATAGTACGTTCTCCCTTGTCTAATAGAGTAGTCATTTATGGTTCAGGGTGCATTAATTCTGTGTAAAAATGTAATATTTTTCTTTACGTGTAAAATATAAATCTGTATTTGTCATTTCTCTTCTTGAAATAACTTTATATTTCTCATGAGTTGATGGGCCGCAAGCATATGTTACGGTGGATCGCAGGTGGCCTATGGGCCACGTGTTCAAAAGACCACTGCTCTGGGCTGTGGCCATACGGCACACCTAATTCACCTCCACGAAACGCCTTTTGTCGAACATTGGCATATCTGGTAATAATGATGTAAATTTAATTCAGTAAGGCCCAATTGATAAATTGTTTTGTCACATACATTAACTGTTGATTAATTAATACTAATGGTAGCTGCTACAACACAGATGCATTGCTGCCAAATTTCCCATAATGGATCGTCTTAAAATAAAAAAGAAGGTTCTATTTCTATTCCGTTAGCCTACAATTTTTCTAAGCTACCAATTTATCAACAACAAAAAAAGAAGAAAGAAGGCAGTTGACTTTAACCAACCCTTCACCCATCCTCTCGAACAACCCCTTACACTGACGTAGGATCCCCACAACCCCTTCACACCCCCCTCTATTCTCCGACATAGTATTATTAATCTCCTTCTAGAAAATCCCCTAAACCAACTTTACCGCTACAAAATATATCATCACTTACAACGTGTAAGAAATATGCATAGAACAACTTCTAACCCCATAACCCACCATTTTTTTAAAACAAGAAAACTAAGAAACCTCTTGCCTTCCGATTTTTTTTTTAATGTATTCTTCTTGCTTACCATCTCAAACACTTCCACACGAGTAAAAACAATATGGAACCTCTAGGAATGTGAGGATTAATTTACATTATCTTGTTATATCCTTGGAGTCAAGAAGTTTTAAGAGGTATTTCCTGACAATATGGAAGGTTTCAACCATTGCCAAAAGCCCGCAATAACATTTTCAATTTATTTTAAATAAGTGACCTGGTGGTCTAGGGGTAAGGTGTCAGACTTCTGTGCTGGCGGCCGGGTTCAATCCTCGGTCCCGGCACAGATTTATCTGATTGCCAAACCCTTCCTTCACCTCTGACAAGACATCTTGTGAATGTGGGGAATGCCAGGCCTCCACCGTGGTTCGGATTCCACGTTAAACTGTAGGTCCTCCATTTCATCTCACAATCACCCTACCATTACACATTAGTGTAAGTGCGTATAACCCGAATGGGTAGTAAGACGCGGTGCTAATAATAATAATAATAATAATAATAATATTTTAAATACCAGGTTATTTAAAAGCGGGCTATAAATAGTAATTAAGCGTAGTGATAACTTTTTGAGCACTGCGCTTACTAGCCGTTCGGGTTATTCGCCTAAGAACTAATTATGCTAATGGGTTAGGGATGAGGCAGGTTAAATTTAGAGGAAGTGTAAACTACTTTCAGTACATACAACCAGGATCGAACCACGATCTCCCTATCAGCAGTCTAATCTATTGTGAGAGTGATGCCTAAGACCATGCGGCCACTGAAGTGAGTGAGTTAATTAACTAAACTAAAATGGATGTATACATTAAAAAATAAAGCAGATAATGTTTAGATTTTTTGTAATAAACTCCAACAATTTTGAGATTTTCTTTGAAAATTAGAAGTATTTGTAGATTTTATTTCTTCTAATTTGGGAGAGGATGTGATTTAGAGTGTAGGTATCTGGTCTCAGCTTACAGCTTGGTCTGGTTTGCTAATGATGGGTAGGTCAGTGATCGAGTCCCAGCTGGGTGTATTGAGGGTGGTTTTTTCCTAAATAGTTTATCACACTCCCTACACGCAAATGCTGTAACATTTCCTTTTAAAATCTACCTTGCCTCATCCCTACATCATTAGTGTAATTAAAGCGCCTGAATGCCCTCCTCGGGGGTTTAATGGTCTAAGGCAAGGGTGTTTAAACCATGGCCCGCGGGCCATTTGCGGCCCGTCGTAACATGTTTTGCGACTCGATGTTTCATGGAAAATACAAAATTATTTCAAGAGAAAAAATTACAAAAACAGATATATTTTATATTATCAACTAATAAAATTAATACCTATTTACGTATTTTATGTTATTTTATATACGATTTTTCTTTTCGTGAGAAGAAAGGTACTGCGATTTAATACAAATGTACTTTGAAACGGAAAATGACAGTTCTAGTATACAAGACAAATCCTGCTACCTCCTGTTTTGAAACAACAGAGAATATACTTAACGAGCAATCCTAATCCCTAGTGTGGGTACAAGTGTATAAGAATGAGCTAATACGACGACTGTTTTAATATGGATTCAATCAGAATATTGGGGTTGTATTGTTGCGTCCCGCGGACCAGTAAGAGACAGAATTTTCGGCCCTTGGACATAAAAATGTTGAGGACCCCTGGTTTAAACCGTCACGCTTTCATTATACTGGACTGCCGATAATTGGGAGATCGAGATTTGTATACCAGCCTAACGTTCTGAGGGGGTTTCCTCCTTAAGGTTTTTACACTATCCTGCCCCCCCCCCTCACACACACACACACACACGCAAAAGCGTGTCACTTCATATAAATTCAATCTTCGATACCTGTAACACGTTAGCGTAATGAATACATATTTACACAACCAGAACGGGTAGTAAGACGTGTTCAATAAAAACCACGTACGTCTTGAATGGGTAGTAAGACCCAGAGTAAAATAAAAGTACTCTGAAAAGTCACGCTTTGCTACTGGTTGTAAAATAGATCTTCGTAGCATTTTTTTCTTTCGTTAGTTAATTAACCTATTCGTCACTCCGCCATTGTTGACTCTACAGAAATAAGACCGTCGGTTGAATTTATACCCGTAACATTAGGGGAAAGGGATGAGGAGATCCCTTTTAGAGGTTTTCATCTTAAGAGCATCCCTCATCAATGAAAATCGCTAGTAGCTCTTATCCAAGTTTCTTCCCCTTGAAAGTTAACAAAACGTCTGCGTCAGATGGAAGCCATTACTTTCCATCTTGCGGTTAACAGCGCTACCTATTTCACTCGCAAACATATTTCCCACTCTCAGGCCTATATCTCACTCTCAGGCCTATCTCTCACTCTCAGGCCTATCTCTCACTCGCCAGCCCTACCTCGCAAGACCTTCTTCCATATGGCGCGAACTTACCGCTAATTTATCTCTTGTTGCGGAATAAAATCACTAACTAATCCTAGTTTGGTTACCACCCCTTCTCACGCCCTTTCCTCCTTCTCTCTAATACCAAAGAAATAAATAAATAGTTCTCAAGCGCGTTTTCTTAGGGCCATTTTCTTGAAGCAATTTATCATTTCAGATGAATTTTATGTCGACACTAATGTTCGGCAATTAAGTTAACTAGCCTAATTTTTTTATTTTCATAACATATATTTCAAGGAAGATACTTACTGGCGTGCTAAGATCAGTCAAGAGACGTTTAGAAATCCTACGTTTCTCAAGCGTTATTTATATCTCTTTTATACAAATTTGTGCTTGAAATTTGCTTATTTTTTTCCAAGCAAAGTAACTGAAACGAATTCGGTCAAAGCTTCTTTGAATAAGAATTGAAACAATTCTTAATTTAAAGTAACACTTTAAGAACTGATTTAATACTACCCTATTTGGAAGTTTAAATTTAATTTGTAAACTACCAACCATATCTCGTAAGCTATAAATTACTGATAAGTTATACATATGAATACAAATGAAGTGTATTAATTAGTGAATGCTATGAGACCAATTCACATCGGACACGCCATTACCATGCAAATACGATCACTACTACGCTTGTATTTTATTTTAATTTCCTCGAAAACGAGATGATAGAAATTTAAAATCTATCAATTTTCGGTGTTGTCCTTTTTTTACCTAAAAAAAATCCCTTTCGAGTAATCATCACATTATTTGTGTGTGTATGTGATTACTGTTTTTAAAATACGTTTATTGATTAAAATACTGGAGGTAAAAGGGAAATTAGAATCGTATGTATATTGAACGCGAATATGTTCTGTAAGCGAACTAGAAAAAAAGATTAAAGCTTCTATCTAATAGAAGATAGATTATTTAATTCAAATGTTGATAATCCTTGCGAGGAGTATAAAATGATTGATAATATTTTATAAAATTCCACTTTGATTCTATATTTTTATAACAATCTATCTGAAAATAACGTAAAGAAAAATATGCTTCTGTTTCGAATATTGATAGAACGTAACTTTTTTTACTTTATTGGAGTATTCGAAGTTCTTTTTTAGAGCGTAATGAAGTATAGAAGAAGATTGAAATATATCTAGGTGTACCAGGTTCAATCCCCAGTGCTTACAGATTATTCTGTAAAGCAGTAGATCTGAAATGGGGTCAACTCAACCTCACGAGGATAAATGATGAGATACTTGAATAAGGTAAAGGCTCCGGTCTATAAAACTGAGATTAACGACTGGAGGGCTCGTTGAAAGTACAATATTAAACCATTTATCTACAGAAGAGGCACTATATTCGCTAGAAAACGGTGGCTGCTTAGTTGGTATAACTCTGTTGCAGGCTGACATGAAAGTTTTAAAAATATAGATTGTTTCTACAATCAAATTTTAATAAAAATAAATCTTTTAAAAAATACAAACCTTTTTACGGTCAGCAATGATAAAACTTTATAATTTTATTAGTGTTGTCTTATACCTGTTGATAGGTATCGATATATCAATATGACAGCTTCCGATAATATGACTTGACGTATGAATACGTGATAGCAGATCTAGAAACTTTTCTATCTTACAGATAAGTTTATTCCTATATAAATTGGGCTGTAGTCGAATCTCAAGGATATATCAGGATTCTTAATCCAGCCCTAAGTTTGAGGGTAGTTTAATAACAACAAAATTATGTAAATTAAAATTTCTGGAACAGAATTTTTACAATTGTGATAAAAAAAATATATATCTGGGTACCGTAGTGTATTACGTTATATATTAATAAAAGTGTATTTTAATTTATTCTAAACCTAAGTAAGAAAAATTATGTACGATTTTGTAGTACCATACGCATTTTTTTGAAATTATTCTAATCTTATTTTCTGAAATGTAGTACACAGGACAATTGTTTAATAATTTCCTTGTGGGAAACTTCCTTGCTTTTATAATATGACATACTTCTTTTTTTACTCCATTTAACTGAGAATTCCACGAGTAAAGTGGGGGTGGAATATTCCAGTGGTAGGTCCTAACAAATGGAACAGAAATCATTCTCCCTTCTTACCCATTTACCTGCTTCCAACAACTTCCAATTCATATCTGCTGTTGATGTCGAGACGTTTCTAAAATGAACCACACTGTCATGGACTCATTCGCAGATGTTAAAAAAAAAAAATTCTAGGTGTAGAGATATTTACACGAGGTGGCCTCACGCACAGATTTTTTAATTATTTTTTTTAGCACCATGCCTTACTATTTGTTTAGGTTGTATATTTTATATATACTAATTACGTCAATGTGTTAGGGATGTTTAAGGTAGAATTTAGAGAAATTCTAGCCATATTTGCGTGGAAGAGGTGAAAGGCATTTAGGTTTAAATAACTCAGTACACACGAACGAGACTCGAACCTCAATCTCTCTGTCATCAGCAGTCTATTCTACCGCGAGAGTAGCACGTTAAACTACGCGTACACCGAAGTGAGTATGAGAAAGATTGAATTTATAGGATGTGTATCCACATTTACTTGGAGAAAGAGAGAGTGAAAAATCATTAAGTAAAAACCACCTTCAGTACACCCTACCGGGATTAGAACCCTTATTCTCCCCATCGCCCGTAGTAAAACCTATTACGGAATTTACGCCTTGGACAATTTGACCATCGAAGCTATTCGCGTATTACCACCCGTACCGATTAACTGCATTTAATTACACTGGTGAGGTAGGGTCCATGACGCTGTAACCCACTTGTTCGTGAAAAAAGAGAGTGGTAAGACATTTAGGGAAAATCATCTTCAGCAGTACATAGACCCAGAATAATAACCCTGACCTACTAATAATCGTAGAGCCAAACTGGGTGAGGCTGATATATATTTCACGTGTCCACTTATGTAGATAGCAGTGGATAATAAATTCTACTTAAATGATAATACAGTATAATCTAGTAATTATTCTAGTTTATCAATATCGGGCTAATATCAAACTATCGAAAACTCGAACCACACATGATAGCCAGCAAAATTAAAATACTTAAGTGCTTTAGATTATAAAGAGCACTTAATGATTTACTCACTTAGTTACTCCATGGCATTAGGAGCTCGAAAGTTCATTGCCACACTTACAAAAGTCTCCACCTTCCTATCTTGAACTAGTTCTATCCATTCCCCTCATTACACCTTAACATCTGAACTGTCTATCCAGTCACTCATTACACCTTAACTATCTGAATATCTATCGTTCATATTACACTAACCTATTTGATATTATCCAGTCACCTCATTACACCTTAACCCTATCTTGAACTAGTTCTATCCAGTTCACTATACCTCATCCTATCTGAACTAGTTCTATCCAGTTCACTACACTCTACCTATTGAACTAGTTCTATCCAGTTCACCTCATTACACTCTATCCTATCTTGCTAGTTCTATCAGTCACCTCACTAACTCATCCCTAGTAGAGTAATCTATCCAGTTTATCTCAGAACACCCCATATATTTTAGGTTCTTTCTAATGTTACCCTCCCATCTGCGCCTAGGTCTTTCCAATAGTCTCTTCCCCATTGGGTTTGTCAGTAAATACCCTGAAAACGGTACTAGATTCTCCTATTCGTGCTGCATTTCTCGACAATCGTAATCTACGAGACTTGACTATCCTAACAATGTCTGGTTATGAGTACAGGGTATTGCGGTATGACAAGAACCTCTTCCAATCCCCACTACTTTATTTATATTTTAAATTACATAATACAAAAATAATTTCTTTAGTAAATATATGTACTGTATATATACTCTTAGTATGACCCTGAAAAATATGAGGCTTACCTTACATGGTTCCACTATGGCGCAGCTTATAAGATAGTCAGTCATATTCTGTTAAAGTAAGACTGTAGCTTTTTTCTTGGTATACAGAGTTCTAATTATTTCCATTCTTATTTCAAATTGTGATAACTGTTATGGCACGTAACCGCGCATTGTTAGTCTTAATGATATTTTAAACTAGCCCCATTCCCCGTAAAGT
Source organism: Timema cristinae (assembly GCA_039000515.1). Lineage (NCBI taxonomy): Eukaryota > Metazoa > Arthropoda > Insecta > Phasmatodea > Timematidae > Timema > Timema cristinae. Next base: position 68,910,609 of record JBCFYV010000003.1, on the reverse strand, counting down.
TTTTTGTAAAGAATCCTGTAAAACAATGCTTCAAACCATCCATCATGTCAATACAAAAACATTTTTTTTTTACTTTAAAAAAATATAGTCCTACCATCACTGAATAGCCCCCTCCCTCTTTTTATCCTCCCTCCTATTTTCATCGCATTCCTCTTTCCTCACCCCTACCCTGCTGCTCCCTTCACCAACCCCAACTTTCCCTTCAACAACTTTTTTTCAACGACTATATAATATACTATCGACATTTTTATGAGGAATAAATTAAATTTTCAAAATAAAATATAGCCTGTGTTACTCGCTGATAATGTAGCTTTATATTGGTGAAAGAATTTTTAAAATCGGTCCAATAGTTTTTGAGTTTATCCATTACAAACAAAAAAAACAACAAATAATCAAATCTTTCCTCTTTATAATATTAGTATAGGGTGACCTGGTGGTCTAGGGTAAGGTGTCAGACTTCTGTGCTGGCGGCCGGGGTTCAATCCTCAGTCCCGGCACAGATTTATCTGATTTCCAAACCCTTCCTACACCTCTGTCAAGACATCTTGTGAATGTGGGGAATACCAGGCCTCCACGTGGTTCGAATTCCCACGTTAAACTGTAGGTCCTCCATTTCATCTCACAATCAACCCTACCATGACACATTAGCGTAAGTGCGTATAACCCGAACGGGTAGTAAGACCGATGAATAATAATAATAATAAAATTAATAACTATATAGTAACTAACTTACGAGCGTTTCATTGGATTGATTGTATCTCTTAATAAATAAAACATATTTTAAATGCATGAATTATAATCTCAATTATTACGTCAGCGAGAGGTTTGATCCCTTGTATTAGCCAACCTATTAATTTCCCTACAACTTGACTGCAATGGGCTCACGAAGAATGTTCATTTTATTTCTCCAGCTGTCAAGTAAAGTCTCTGTCATGACGTCATACTCCGAATACTTTTACAAAGTCAAGTCAAGTATGACAACCATATCTTTACATTTGAGCGAATTTATAAAATAATAGATCTTCCATCCTTCCTTCTCCCTTCGTATTTCTTAATTTTGCAGACCTTAATGAGTTAATTAGACATTTTAACTTCTGCTTATTTAGAAAAATACTTAATTTTAGCATCACATCTCGCTCACCCGTAAGGATTAGACGCATATGAACTAATTGTTCTAGTGTGTTAAGGATGAGAAAGGTTTAACATAAAGAAAGTGTAGGCAAATTTGTGTGGAGGGAGAGGGGAAAACCATTTATGAAGAAACATCCCTAGTACACCTGACTGAGATTCAAACCCCTTCATCGGCAGTCAAATCTATTTCATGAATAACGCTTTAGACCATTTGACCACCGAAGAGGGTATTAGAAATACTAGAATGTAAAAAAATTTGGTCCAATAGCAAGAAAATATAGCATATAATTTTAGTACCGCGTCTTACTACCCGTTCGAGTGATACGTTTATGTACTAATTACGTTAATGGATTAGGGATAATAAGTTTATATTTAGAGGAAGTGTACAATAATTTGCGTGGAAAGCCATTCTGGAAAAACCAACCTCAATACACCTGACCTAGGTTCGAGCCTCGATCTTCCCCTCCATTATCGGCAGTCTAGTCTAACGTGAGAATTGCGCACTAGACCATGCGGCCATCGAAGCGGATCATAGCATGTTTATAAAATTGTAAAATACTTAGTAAAGCATTAGGGGGGAAATAACTCGTTTCAGTGGCCGCAAAGTTTAAGGCTTCACTTCACACTTAACTGGACTTCCGAAGATGGTTATATCAGGGGTGTGAATACCGGTTGTATCTACTGAGGATGGTTTTCTCTAATTGTTCACTCACTCCCACTCCACTCAAATGTGGTTACAATTATTTTTAATTCAACATTCCTCACCCCTAGCACATTAGGGTAAATAGTACGTATGTGTATAATCTGAACAGGTGGTAAGACGCGGTGATGGAAAAAAATAGGTGGGAGAAAAAAGAATCTATTAGGTATATGAATTTATAGAATTTTTAAAACTTAAAAAAAAATCAATATTTATATAAAGGAATTACTATTTATGCCCAAAAACCTTCAATTATTAAGTAATTAGTTTGGTTATTCAGTCGGTAATACACTTATATTATAATAATAATATTTAGCACCGCGTCTTAGTACCGGTTCGAGTTATACGCTTTAAGTACTAATTACGCTAATGGATTAGGAATTGGGAAGGTTGAGTTATAGGAAGTGAACCCGCATTTTCGTGGAGGGAGAGTGGAAAACCATTTAGGAAAAACCACCCCCAGTTCACCCGACCGAGATTCGAACCTCGATCTCCCCGTCCTCAGCAGTCGAGTTCAATACCACAAGTGCGTTGGCCAACTACGCCACCGAGGCGGGTTACACTTATATGGTTTCGTATAAATGTAATATTTAGAGCTTATTAGTTTTAACCAATATTACATATAAAAAAAATCATCCTTTTTAAAAAAAATACCTTCCATTTCTGAAAACCTTTCTAATAAATTTTCCGACTGTGTCATGTGTCACAGACACACAAATCCCTCCCCTCCTCTACCCCTCAGATCACTCTTTCCTCCACATCCCCGCAATCCGACCTACGAGACTAAATAATATCTTCTGTTCTCATCGTCTCATTTCCAATTTGTGTTGGTTGTCGACCTGACTGGGGTTGGGAGGGTGAGTTAAAGGGGATAAAGACGATAGTGGAAGAAGGGTTGGAGGAGTGGGGGGGGGGGGGGCCGAGCAGCTTGCTCGAACCAATACCGCACGGATCAAGGGAAGATTTGTTCTTGCTGGTCCTCTGCTCTAGTTGATTGTCTCTGCCCACTTCATCCCTGCGTTTGTAACACGCCACTGTAATCGAGAGGGGAAGTAGGGGACGCGAGCTAAGGGCAGGGTTCCTACAGCCTTTATAGCAAAACTTTTTTACCCAAAATAAATAAAACATTTCCCCAGTAGAAACATAGTTTAATTTTCTTCACATGATGATATAAACAGTTGTTGATTATATGTCATGAATATAGTAGCATTAGAGGAGAAACTTTTTAAATGAATAAAGAAAGTTGTCATTAAATTCCAGGACACCCTCGACAGATATTCAACAACTGTTGATATCACCTTGTGAAGAATATTAAACTAAACGTTTCTAATGGAGAAATATTTTATTTATTTTGGGTAAAAAAGAAATTATATCAAAACTGCAAAAAATACTGACCTTTTCTCGCGTCGCCTTCACGTCCACCCTAAGGGTGGTGCTTCCTAGGTAGCTAAGAAAATGCCAATCAGATGTTGCACTTAGGTTGAGTGTTGATACACTCTTTAACCCTAAACAAATATAAGCTTGTAAGCATAGTTTTTCATTAAGTACCTAAATGCCAGGGGAATGTAAAGAAATGGTATAGGAGCGTAGAAAGGATTATTTTAAATCTAATGATGTTATTTGATAAGGGGGGGTCACAACCTAGATTAAATTGTCTTTTGTATTTTTTTCTTCCCCCTGAATGTTCTCCTAATGCTGACCCCCCCCCCCCCCCCCAGTAGTAATATATTATTATTATTATTAGCACCGCGTCTTACTACCCGTTCGGGTTATACGCACTTACGCTAATGTGTAATGGTAGGGTGATTGTGAGATGAAATGAAGGACCTACAGTTTAACGTGGAATCCGAACCACGGTGGTGACCTGGCATTCCACACATTCACAATATGTCAGTAGTAATATAAACTCACTTGATTTCTGCCGTTTTAAGAATTTCTACACGACTATTCTAGAACCTTGGGAGTCCATCTTTTACACGTTTATTTGGGATATTACGTACAAGATTACGTTCAAACCAGAAATAGCAGCAAGGTTTGGATCTAACCATGTTTGACTTTACACCAGATAAATTGAGGTCAGTTTAATAGTGTTTCTTTTTAAATTTTATTATATATTTATTTGAGGTATTTAACGTGCACTTTCTGAATCGACTGATTATATCAGCACTCAAGAATTTCTATGAGCTAGAGAAAAAGGCCCTACCAATTTTGATGGAAAAAGTATTTTCACATAACTTCCAGGTTTTTCTTTACATGCCACAATTGACACGGGACCGATGGTTTTACTTCCCCGCCGAAGAAAGTTGTGCAACAGATTTTTACCAATCGATAACAATCCATAAACTCCGGCCGGGTTTGTACCCACGATCATCGGATCCTGACATAGACGTATAACCCGGACGGGAAGTAAAAAAGGTGTGCTAAAAAAAATCATTACGGTATTAAAGTCAAATCCTGTGCTAGAAAAATGCTCAACATCGTGAAAGAAAAAAAGTGAGAATCTCGTCCATCTGCTGAGGGATGGTAGGCTTATCTCCACTCCTGACGTCATCACTGCAGAATCAAACATATTTTGTTGATATTTTTTACTGTCTGTGTTTCCTTCCTTTTCTCTCTCTCTCTCTCTCTCTCTCTCCTTGGACGAAGCAGGAGTTATTTCGCGTGTTACGTCTCTATCAGCGCACACCTCACGCCACATTTTGTGACCAACACGGTGACACGTATGTGACGTCATGAGTACTCCTTTATCTTTCGTTGAACAACATAATTAAATCCACTCGCCATTCTTCTCACAAGAGGGTTCTAGGTTGACATCAGAACCGACAATCTTAGCGCACGTGCTCCTCCATTTATCAACATGATATACTGTTTAACATTGCCTTTGTACCTTTTTACAAAGGCAAAGGCAGTAAGATTGAATGTAAGTCTGTTCATCATCATCATCATCATAATCATCATCATCATGAACAGCTTCTAGTCACTGGCTGGGTCTGTTTGGAACATCAGCCTCTCCACCACCTCCTTTCCTCCACTCTCCTCCTTACTCCCTTCAGCCATCTGTCCCTTAGTCTTCCTATCAACCTCCTTATCCAACATCCTCCTGGACTTCTTCTCCCTCTCCATTCACCTCACATAACCATACCACCTTATCTATTCTTTCCTGGCCTGGCTCTTCCTTTACTATTCTTCTTACTCTCTCATTTCTCATCCTGTCATATTCCTTTACTATTCCTCTTACTCTCTCATTTCTCATCCTGTCATATTCCTTTATTATTCCTCTTACTCTCTCTTTTCTCATCCTGTCAAATTTTTCCACACCTATTATTCTTCTCAGAACACGATTTGGACTGTTAAAGCCATAATTAGCAATGGATAATTTCTCTGCCGTTGGTGCTTTTATTTCGATGCGTGCGTACATATTTACTTAACTGTGATTGGTAGTCCGTATGAACTAGTCCTAAGAAAGTTAAAATCGACCACCCTTTACGGGGTACGGAACCGTTTAGGGATACGGAATGTGTACAGTAAGCCCACGGCTTCTTTGGTGCTGACTGACAGCTCACAGCTGACTTCTGACAGTCAACATTTAGGTATATACCTAAATTTTGACTGTCATAAGTGACAGCTGCTAAACGCATGTTTTTGCAGATCATATGGTTCGGCGTAGGGATACATAATTTTGGTCTGGTAGCTTTTCAAAGCCGTCAGCTGTCAGCTGTGAGCTGTCAGTCAGCACCAAAGAAGCCATGGGGCTACTGTAGATGGGGCCTAGCACTAGGGTTTCAGGGTCTTGTATAGTACCAGGCATATTAATTAATACTTCATTATCATCAGGGCCCGAATTTGATATTCTAGAATGATTTAAAAAATTAGCTATAAAATAACCTCAAGAATCTAAAAAAAGACTTCAAATTTTCGAAAAATGACCTAAAAATATCAGCATAAAATTGTAATAAAGCACACAACCAAATCATACATATATTTACAAATGTAAAATGTAATGAAAAAGAGTTTAACGTCTGAACTCTTACATTCTGCTAAATATAATACTGATATACAGATATCTGCTTCAGAAGTGATCGCTACCCCCTCCCAACACAACCCTCTCCAGTCTAGTTGCAGTCTCACCAGGAATGTGTAATACCTGCTTTAGAAGTAATAGCTACCCCCTCCCAACACAACCCTCTCCAGTCTAGTTGCAGTCTCACCAGGAGTGTTAATACCTGCTTCAGAAGTAATAGCTACCCCCTCCCAACGCAACCTTCTCCAATATACTTCCAAACTCACCGAATGTATATTTTACAACCAAACAGAGTATTCTTACATTAACCTCTCTTTCCGACAACTGTGTTATTAAAAAAAATTGCATTTATAAAATATCTATAATATATAAAAATATACTTATTCATCAGGAATGCCTTGAAATTACTAAAAAAAATTACTAAAAATTATTTAATAACAACATAAATAATAACACTTAATAGAATGACGTTAAATTCCTAAATGACAAATAATGATAAAAAAACTTTAAAAATACACATTTCTGCAACAAGGATATCTCGAAACAAAGTTTATGTAATTTGAGCATTAAATGTGATAAACAGAAAAGATAAATGGTATATCATCAAAATCCTGTTCTTGATTATCATAATAAAAATACTTCTCCTTCTACTGGTCTTCAAGTGTCTTGAAATTTTTATCTGTAGAAAATCTTCCAACTGCTAGCTAGTACGACAACACCCCTTCCCCCTCCGCCGCCCCCTGATAGCAAGTGTACTTGACACATGACATGGCGTGACTCAAGTTGACCTTGGTAAAACTCTGCATGCTAACCTATCAGCAGCTGTCAGAGAAAAACACGCGAGTTGTAACTGTCTACACTCGGGTAAGTTGTAAGTGGACGGTGTTCGTATCCAGACCAGATAGGTTTTTTCATCATTATTTATGTCGCTGATAGTTATCAAATTAACGTTAAAGCCACTCGTTACGGTGGTTGCGTGGTTTAAAGCGCTACTCTCACATTACTAGACAACCGATGATGGGGAGGTTTGAGGTTCGAATCTAGGTCGGGTGTACTTAGTATGGGTTTTTCTAAATGGTTTTCCTCACTCTACACACACAAATGTGGGAACACTTCCTTTAAATACAACTTTACAAATCCCTATTACCATTACTTAATTTGTACATTAGCGTAAAAAAACACGAAGGCTAGTGAAACGCGATGCTAAAATTAAAAGTTAACGTAGCATAACGTTCACTTAACGTCCGAGTAACGTAAATAAAAGCAGTGTGTAATCAGGGTTCACGTAACGTAACGTAGCGCAACGTAACGCAACCTAAAAACTCGAGTAGGACACAGACAATTAATTTAGACTGTTTGAAAACAAATTGTTCATTAAAATGTAACTAAAAAATTTAGGGCGGTATTCAGGAACGTTAGTGAATGCTTATTGGACCAATAGTATGGTCTATGATGACGCAAGCAAACCCACGCTAGTGTCAACAAAGCGTCCTCTTGGTCAAGTTCTTGCATACGGCCCTAAAGGCCGGTACACACAGAACGCTAAGCTAAAACTCAAACGTACAATGTCATGTTATTCTCTCCGTTAGGGCTTAACATTAGGTTAAGTGATAACGACCACTGCTTTGGTTTTTACAATGTTCGGTTAGAGTTATCCTCGTTAAAGTGCTCGTAAATTTAACGCGAGGTCTACCTTATGGTTAACATTTTAACGTTCACATTAACTTCCAAACATTCCGCCATATTGTTTTATGGCAATTGTTATTATTCAAGTGAGGTTACATTATTATCTTTAGAAAACTTTGGAGAGCTGTTATTTATGGATTCTCTCTGTTTTAATATTTTCCACCTGTAATTAAATAGATGTTTCACCAATGATTACCTAAGCACAGGTTTGTGGTGTTATAATTTTAACTTTCAAGAGTTTCTATATGTCAATCTTTGGTGTACATGGTAAGGCGTCAACCTACCAGTTAATCAACTCGTGTTACTTCCGGTCACATCTAAATTATTATTATTATTATTATTATTATTATTATTATTATTATTATTATTATTAGAAATTACTCCCAGTTTGACACCGATATGATAATAAAATCAGTACAGTAGCCCCATGTCTTCTTTGGTGCCGACTGACAGCTGACGACTTTGAAAAGTTACCAGACCAAATTATGTATCCCTACGCTGAGCCATATGATCTGCAGAAACATGTGTTTAGCAGCTTTTAGTTCTGACAGTCAACATTTAGGTATATACCTAAATGTTGACTGTCAGAAGTCAGCTGTGAGCTGTCAGTCAGCACCAAAGAAGCCATGGGACTATGTAATGTGGAATTTATTCCTTCTATTTAATATAATGTTTAGTTTGGGATGCCAACGTTTTTTTGGGCAAGTTTTTATAGGCTGATTTGTAAGTCGTAGTATGACGTGGGGCAGATGTTTTTAATTCCTTATACCAAATGTATAATAACTATTTTGGCTTAGCTCTAAAGGCTATTCTTTCCTATTCGAAATATGTAAATTCTTTTCAATCGTTTCACTTCGTTATTCGGTGTGTCATTTCTTTTTGTCAATAGCTATTAGTAATTGACAATAGCTGTAGACCTACCTATGTTTTATCGTCTTTTAAGTTATGTATAGGCCTGAATGGCTAATATAGGACGTGTTTTTTTTTTTCTCCTCTCCAGTACATGTCATGGTTAATTAAGGTTGGTTTTTATTTGAATTTTAAATTGTGTGTTTAAAAATTGACTATGACTCTACTGTTTATATATTTATATAGTTTTTTATCCATTTACACAATGTCACAGAGTACTATTGTTATTTAATACTTAAATAACTTAGAAAAACTTTAGTTTATTAGCTGCTATCAATGTGTAATTAAATGTGTATATCAAATAATTGAAAAAATCGAGTCTCCCAAGAAAGTTTGGAAAATTTGCTAAGTCATAAAAAATTAAAAAAACTTTATGTAAATGCGGGGAATTTTATAAAAGTAGTTAAGTAGCTAGCTTCAAGCTGCAAATAGTACTTACCTAAATTACACGTGAAGTTTGTAGAAGGCATTTACTGAACTGAAACGTTTGTATTGGTTTTCATAGCTTTATCTGTAGAATATCATGACTATAACTTGATTTTCTTATTGATGGACATTTGGAGAAACTTTTAGAGAAATACAAACTTTTTTGCAGTAAAAATAGATAAAATATTTACAATATTTTTAGTGTTATTTTATATCTATTAATAATTTATGTCATTTACGTCAATTCTTATGAAAATTAATTGGGGTGGACATAGTTGTAAAAATAGAACTATTTAAATTAAAATTGCAGACCTTATTTATAAACTTAGTAATCAGTTTAAAAATAAAAAAACTGCTAGCATAGCTAGAGAGAAGAATTTTAATTAATTAATCAATTAATAAATTAATTGCTACCTGCCTGAGTGACCAAATGGTATAAGGCGTCACTCTCATGTTAGACTGTTCTGCTTTTAACAAGGACATCGCTGTTCGAAACCCGTTTGGTTCTACTAAATATATATTTTTAAAAAGGGTTTCCCACTGTCTCTCCATTCAAATTCGGATAGATTACCTCTAAATGATTCCTTCATAGTCCCTACCCCGTTAGAGTAATTATCATGTATGTGTATAACCTGAACCGGTAATAAAATGTGCTGACCAAAAATATATTTATTTTAAAGTAAATTATTGGATTCGTGACATTAGTGTAAGCCCATAAGGATGTACGTAAACTCTAAAAGCTTCGTAGTATTGTCCTAGTACCTTGATATATATTATCGCTTGCGTTGGTTAGGGACGTATTAAGTGAACCTACCTACGTTAACTTAATAATTGATTCAACCGTATGTTTGTGAAGTGGGTGTCAAATAACCTGATAAGATAACAGATTTTTAAAAAAAATGCTGTTGAAGGGACCATCTGAGAACCAAGATATAAATTTTATCCCGACTGCAGTGTGTGTGCGTGTGTGCGTGTTGTGTGGTTTGCAGTACAATAATTTATTCTGGAAGTTGTGAATCCGGCGAATTTAGAGCAGAGTGTACCGTAGCATGATTAACACACTTCATCGGTTGAATGGAGAAAAAAATATATGAAAAGTTCATATAAACAAACATGTGCCCCATTTGACTTTGTTTCAGATTTTCTCTTAGTTTATTTGAAGTATTTAATGTGGGATTTTGAACCGGCTGATTATATTGGACACACGACTTATAAATTAACTTAAATCTAGAACAGAAACCATACACAACCCCCAGCCATTTATTCATCACTGATAAAGGGGAAAACCTACATTTATCCTATGATAAATTTTTCGGCAATGCCAGGAATTGAACCCAGGACCTTTAAATCAGTAGATAAATAGGCTACCAAATGATCTAAGGTGTTGGAAATTTCCAAGTTACAATTATGTTTGCAATCCAGTAATATGGAGCTGCTTAACATCATAGGGAGTGCTCAAAATGTCCAACTTTGGCCTAACTGCAAGATAATGCAATGTACTTTTGAAAGAGTGTAGCATTCTATAACACGAAGATAGCTCGACTGCTGAGGACTGGGAGATCGAGGTTCGAATCTCGGTCGGGTGAACTGGGGGTGGTTTTTCCTAAATGGTTTTCCACTCTACCTCCACGCAAATGCGGGTTCACTTCCTCTAATTCGACCTTCCCAATTCCTAATCCATTAGCGTAATTAGTACTTAAAGCGTATAACCCGAACGGGTAGTAAGACGAAGTGCTATATATTATTATTATTCTACCAATTCAAGGTTAATTTTATTAAATTTGGGCTATTTAGTTAAAACCTGGTATCCGACTTTTTTACCTACAAATTATCAAAAATTAACCTGTGAAATTACATGAAAATGCTAAAAAAATTACTTCAAATTCTCAAAGAAATTCTTAAATTATGAAAAAATTATATTAATAAATGCACATGACTGAATCGAACACTCAATTTATAAGTGTCAAACGCAATAAAAACCTTTAACTACTAAACTCTTGCATTCTGCTGAATATAACATTGATCTACTTAATATCTACTCCAGAAGTACTATCTGCCCCCTCCCAACACAACCCTCTCCAGTCTAGTTGCAGTCTCACCAGGAATGTGTAATACCTGCTTCAGGAGTAATAGCTACCCCCTCCCAACACAACCCTCTCCAGTCTAGTTGCAGTCTCACCAGGAATGTGTAATACCTGCTTCAGAAGTAATAGCTACCCCCTCCCAACACAACCCTCTCCAGTCTAGTTGCAGTCTCACCAGGAATGTGTAATACCTGCTTCAGAAGTGATAGCTACCCCCCCAACACACCCCTCTCTAGTCTAGTTGCAGTCTCACCAGGAATGTGTAATACCTGCTTCAGAAGTAATAGCTACCCCCTCCCAACACAACCCTCTCCAGTCTAGTTGAAGTCTCACCAGGAATGTGTAATTCCTGCTTCAGAAGTGATAGCTACCCCTCCCAACACAACCCTCTCTAGTCTAGTTGCAGTTTCACCAGGAGTGTGTAATACCTGCTTCAGAAGTGATAGCTACCCCTCCCAACACAACCTTCTCCAGTCTAGTTGGTCTCACCAGGAATGTGTAATACCTGCTTCAGAAGTAATAGCTACCTCCTCCCAACACAACCCTCTCTAGTCTAGTTGCAGTCTCACCAGGAATGTGTAATACCTGCTTCAGAAGTAATAGCTACCTCCTCCCAACACAACCCTCTCTAGTCTAGTTGCAGTCTCACCAGGAATGTGTAATACCTGCTTCAGAAGTAATAGCTACCTCCTCCCAACACAACCCTCTCCAGTCTAGTTGCAGTCTCACCAGGAATGTGTAATACCTGCTTCAGAAGTAATAGCTACCCCCTCCCAACACAACCCTCTCCAGTCTAGTTGCAGTCCCAACACTAATGTGTATTTTACAACCATACAAGCAAAGATTATACCAAGTTTATTGTCTATATTATATTCTAACTCCAACAAATGTGTTTTGTAACACATTTTGTTTGAAGTTTGATCATCTATGCATTTTATAAATTATCGAGATTATTTAAAAACATACATATTCAACATGAATGCCTTAAAATGAATTTAAAATGCCTTAAAATAACTCAAATAACGTTCTAAAATTAAAAAAAGTCCTATAAGATATACATTTATACAAGGAGAATGTGAACAGAGTTTATGAACTATAGGCCTAGTGTGAGCGTTGCCTAAGATGTAAAAAAAAAAAAAAAAAAAAAAAAAAAAACATGTCATAAAAATTTGAGCCTTTGATCAACCTATCGTTAACAAGGTTAAAAGCTGACTGTAAATATAATTAATTTGGTAGGTAAAAATAAAACACAAACGTATAATTTGACCAAATTTTTTGTCCTTCTTTAAAAATATATTTCCCCCTATGTTTTTTTTAAAATGACGAAATATTTTCTTCAGATGTAATGTTTTATGCCTTGTTGCTGACCTACATCAGAGAATAAAGTATTGGCGTACTAAGCCAAAGATCCCGGGTTCGATTCACGCTTACAGGTGACTTTTTTTCTATTTATAAACTAAATGTTTAGTGCCAGACATTTATTACATACAGTCATATTAGGGCAGTATATAACTGAGACGAATAAAATTTGGGACATTTTTGTTTTTCAATATCTCTTTCAAAATTTGGTATGCGTGAAGTAGCAGACTTGGGCTGGGAGAGGCCATATGATAAATTATTCCTTAGCCACCATCTAGGTTCGAACCTGTTACCTCTAGACTTGAAGTCAGCAATGTAGGACATGTTAGAAATAACAACGAGACCAGGGTCCAATCGTTTATTTTATTTTCACCCTCGCAAACACACACATATACACACACGTTCCTGTAAATGACAGTGAACTGTAAACTTAGGCTGTAACGTTTCGTGCTCATCAATGATTCATCTCAGAAGGCAGCATCCTCTACAGAGTAATTGGTTTTCTTCCATGGAACATTTACGAGAGGGAAAAAAACTGGAAGAAAAATTTATAGCAGACGTTTTGGACTAGGAGGTGTCGCATTTATGAATGATGAAAAATTAACTAGGCCTCTTTTTTTTTTTTTTCATGGTTAGGATGTGTTTAAATGACAGTTGCTAAACGTCAACTCAAGATCTTCTCTTTCTTTTCAATCAAATCATGTTAACAAATGAAATATAGTTATTTATGTGCGTTTTAACAGGGTTGCCACGCACCTGGAAAACAGGGAAAACCGGGAAAAGACAGGGAATTTGTTTGTGTCTGGAAAAAACCGGGAAAACACAGGGAATTTCACCAAAAAGCTAGAATTTACTGGAGTTTGTTAGTGAATTTGGGCAATAAAGTGCTTGCAAGCGGAACAATATAGACTAAAATTTGTAACTGGAGAATTGAGCAGTTTGATTGGAACACGTCTCATTTATGATGACGATGCTTACCAGCACCTCATCAGCTTGAGATAAGTCCTGAATGCAACTGAGACTACTTGTTTTCGTTCGGCAAATGCCGCACATTTTCGGCTTCCTCCACTCACCCCCGCTAATAAGACAAACGTCTCTTGTTCCACCCCCACATTTAAACTCAAAATTGTATTTTTGGTATTTCCCATTTTTTTTTTCATTCCATTTAGAGTAGACAGAAAATATAACCAATTTTTCTTTCTAGAAAATGTGTCATTCATTTCTCATCATTTTCCAAATAATTCTTAAACATGTGTTTCTCTTGCACAATAAAACATGCTTCCAATGACAAATTATCACTCTTAATTTCTAAAATTTTCTATAAAACTAAATTAAATGCCTCTATAATTATATTTATAATATCTATTAGGTGCCTGGAAAAATGAAAATTTTCTCTGGAAAACCTGGAAAACACAGGGAATTTGGTAATAAGAAAATAGTGGCAACCCTGTTTAATGCACGCTATAGGTTTTAGATGTAATTAATTTACTATAGATTATCTCATTTACCTATTTAGATATTTTATTTTTGCTATACGCACGAATAAAATGATTTAATTTTTTATTATTTACACGTTAGAGTGTGTTATATATTATGACATTTAAATTTACGGATTGTCGCAAAGATTTATAATTAAAATCACACACATGTCAGTGATATTTATCAAATGGTGTGAAAGTACATTTTTGCAGTCAGTACACTGTATATTATCTCTGAGGGAATTTGCATGCCTACTATTGGGAAACAGCGTTGTCATTCTCTCGTTTTCGTGTGGTCAATCTTCCCTTAAATATAAGACAAGTTTCGCAACGTTGGCTTGTCGACGTTGCCAGTAACTTCTTTTTGCCCTAGAACACCTCCTTCCGATATAATTGAAAGCGAGGAGATTTGGCAACAGTTATGATATTAGATGTAGCTCTATCGCAAATATTTAATATCTTTTTCCTTTAGACTTGGATGGAAGGAGAGATGAGTAAATAAAAATGTATTTTTTTTAAATTTTTAATAGATATTTCTTATTAAAATAAAAATATAGTGCTATATAAGCTATGTTTATTTTAATTTTATACAAGAACTTATCTCAATAGTCTGTTATTGAATATTTGCCATAACCATTTAATGTGAAACTCTTTAAATCAAAATTAAATTTTTTTAAAAATTACCCAAGGCCCATGACAGATATAATATAACTGTTTAGATTATTATATAAAATAATATAAATTGTTGAAGAAACATATTTAGAAAAACAAAGTTTAACATTCAACTATCCAATTTCCCAGACCTTCATTAAAATAATATATAATTGTTTATAGCTGAAAATATACTAGTTTTATAAAGATACATTTAAAAAAAATTATGTATAGATTCCATGGCTAGTCCGACACCTTAGTTAAGTCAATAGAATATATGTCTACTGAACTAAGGGTCCCGGGTTCGATTTCCGGAATAGCTGAACATTTAATCATTGGTGAATTATGGGTTTACACTTTAATAGTGATAATTTAACGGCTGGGGACTGTATGTTGTGCCTGTCTTAGTCATGAGTTATATTATGAGACATATTAAGCTACGACAGGCCTAACAAGCCGGTAGTGGGAAATATATGGCTTAAATAAAAATTGACCCAGACCACATGCTGGAAACAATCATGGATGTAAAGTAAAACTCGATGGTTAATTACCTCGTATATAAAATATCTGTTGATATATGATCAAATTTGGAGATATGCTCTTATGTAAAGTGCCCTTTAACTCATTTTTCAGAAAAAATTAGATTCGCCATTTTGTTTGTAGTGTTAAAACAATATCTAGATATTAATTCAAATCAAAATCATTAGAAACTATTTCCAAGAAATAGATATTTTTCTTTTTGTTATAAAATTAAATTACCCTTAATGTTAGATATTGAATGGATACGTAGTTCTAAAAGCACCTCTATATAATTTTAAGGAAACCCATAAGCTACCAATTTTTAGACCAATCAGTAAAGTGGTTTCGGCGCTAGCCTGGGCTACAGACAGACAGACAGACAGACAAACAGGCGGGCTTTACCAGAGCAACTTTTTCCGGTTCAGGTGATCATGGAACGTCTACATCCATAAAATATCAAATAAAATATTTTTTATAATTATAATAATTCCTTTCTTCAAGAGGTCGATATATAGTTAGAACTAATCGTATTTACTGAAGCAATTTTTTTTTTACTTTGACGATTTTTTTATTTTATTTTTTTTATTAAGGGCAAATATTCTATCTCTAGCATGCTTTGCCTCCCCCATCCAACAAAAAAAAAAAGACCACGTAGAACTATTCTTGCAGGACGTGCCTGCGGGACCTTCCATCTTCAACCCCACCATCCCTCCTCTGACGTCACACTAACACCAAACTACTTGTTCAAATATGACCCTTCGGTGGATGAACGACGCTTGGTACATCGCGTTCATAAAGCGTGAGACCAACCCTCTGTGGGGTTGTGGTTTATGAAGTGGGTATACCTTCTCAGACCTCAAGAGCCCTGGTTACTATACCAGGGAGTGACTAAGCTATTTAACTACTTGGCTAAGAGTTTTGACTTAAATACCTGGTGTAGAGTTCATTGACTGAACAATGTTGAAACAATTTCCGAGTTAAGGTTATCCTAATCGATTGTTTAGTTTTTTTACTAACAATATTTGGATATTAATAAACTTAAACTCCAGCCAGGTTCATTAGTATTCTTTTTCTTTCTCCATGGGAATGCTGGGAGGTGGCTGTGATTGATATCTAAAGATAAATCGGGATGTTGAGTGATCGCTCAGATATAACTGACAATTTCCACATGTCCCTCACAGACTCTGCCTTAAAATATGATTTAATAATTACCTTGGTACAAGAAGATTCCTAGATAACTAAGTGGTTACGGCATCAGCGTATTAAGCTTAAGGTCCCGAGTTAGATTCCCGTGCCCAGATGTTATTTTTTGAATCTAAGCTATATGTTTACTTTTATTTTGACTACAAATTATTTTCTCTTTTAAAAATAGACAAAAATAGCCCCTTCCTTCCTACCTTAACCCTATCACTTGGGTGAATTTCTTAACTACACTTGATTTTTGGGTTGCAATTCGTTGAAGTGTAATTTACAAATGAGTGATTTTTTCTAATGAAATATTTATAAAATGGCTCAATCAATTTTGCTTAAAATGTTCATCTGGGGGAAGTTTGACACCACAAATAAAACATCAAAATTGTTGTTTGGAAAAAAATTCTATCAAGGATAGTTTACTGATCATTTTTCTAATAATTTAAAATACTTTAAGAATGGCTCTAATGGTTTGGCTCAAAATAGGTATCCAGTAATGCCAGTATCAGTTGCGTATTTGGTTAACGTGCTAGTTTCGTGTTGAGCTAGACTGCCGAGGATGGGGAGAGCAAGGATTGAATCTCGATAGTGAGAACTGGGGGTATGGGAGTCCTAAATGGTTTTACACTCTCCCTCCATGCAAATGCGGGCTTACTTCATCTATAGTCAACCTTCCCAACTCCCAACGCATTAGCGTACTTAGTATTTAAGCGCATAAACTGAACGGGTAGTGAGACGCGGTGCTAAATAAGTATCTAGTAAGTTGTTAGCAATATAAATATTTCTATAGTTTGGTTTATAAAAATAATTTAATAGTACACTACTGATAAGAGATTTTTGAAAAAACTATGATTTTTATGAAAATAGTTTTTAGGGTTTTTTTTCGAATTTCGTATATGGTTATTATTTTACATTACAAAAAAAAAGGGTTTATTTTCCAGAAATAAATTAATTTAGGTGTAGTTTACTTATGACAAAACCTAGAAAATTTAAAATATTTTAAAAGATGCCATATAAGATTCAGTTAAAAATGGGTACCTTGTAGGGCCTAATTGGTTTTCATGATAAATAAAAATGTTTTTATAATTTTTACAAATATAAATAAGTCACTGGATTAAATGGCCAAGCTATTATTTTTACAAGAAAAGACTATATCTGCATCTAAATATTATATTATTTAAATTGAAAAATGGTATATCTGATTCAGTGGCCGCATTGTCTAAGGTGTCACTCTCACAATAGACTCGGCTGCCGACGGGAAGGTTGGAGTTTGAATCCTGGTCAAGTGTATTGTGAGTGGTTTTTTACAAAATTGTTTCCACTCTCCCTCCAAACAAATGCGTGAGCTCTTCCTCTAAATTCAACCTTCCCGTCCCTAGCTTATTAGAGTAGTTAGTATTTAAGCTTAAAACCAGAACGGGTAGTAAGACGCGGTGCTAAAAAACAAAAATAGACGATAATTTGTATATATTTGAGATAAATAATCTTAAGCTTAGTTTACTAAAAAAAATTGTAATTTTGCACCAATTAATAATTTACTATATGAGAAAGTTTGTACGATTGTGTTTTACCATTTATTTATTTTTCTCAACTTGTACCTACAACTATATTACTATAAGGCCACATGTCTAACCCACGCACTGAAATTAATGTTTACCCACTTCCAGATGAGCTAAGAACTTGAAATTTGACGAACTTCTAGCTTCTAGCCTATAACCGACGGGAAAATTCCAAAAAATTTAAAAAATCAAAATTTTAACCCCCGAAAAAAATTTCAAAATTGCGGAGCAACTTTAAAGTCGGCGCAGACCTTTCTTTGGAGGTGTATTGTGGCTCAATGGTAAGACCTATCTAAAAACTGTTCTGGAATTACATTAGTTTACATCCACTTGCAAAAAAAAACCATTAGGGGTTTGGGGTGGAACCCCCAACGAGCAAAGTGAGTCTGCTTTTAAAATCTCTCAGAGAAAAGAATCCATTTAACATATTAGTGAAGAGATTTTAAATATCAGTATCGTGAGTAAACGGGGATTATAAAGTATTACTTGAGGACAGATGTAAGTACACTTCGTCTACCATGCGGGAAAGAAGTCTTACCTAACTGATTACACCTTGGTACCTATCTTATTAGCTGAGCCATAATGTAACTCGTCACAGTAAGCTTTAATCTTTTAAAGGTAAATGGATTGCAGAGTTACGGAACTTAGTTGATTTCCATTAGAAAGTTTAATCACTTTATTTCTCTTTGATCCCGAGGAAAAGGGAAATAGGTGAGGGAGTTAGAGAGAACAGTTGGATATAAAACACACGAATAGTCTACCAAGAAACTCCCCAGTGACCTTGAAACGGGGAAAAAGGTTTAAAAGGTCATCGTGTGACAAGAGACCACAACGGCAAAAGTCGTAACCGAGATAAAAGAGACGAATTGGACGCCATCTCTTCTTCTGGACAAAGCATTTCCCTTTGGGATGAGCCCGACTTCTATTTGTTTTTGGTTTTATTTATTTTTTTATCCTCGAGTTTTACTCTCTGTTCAGGTTATGCGCATTTATGATAATTATTCTAATAGGATAAGGATGAGTAGGAAAACATTTTAGAGGTAATCTGTCCGCATTTGCGTGGAAGGAGAGTAGGAAACCATTTAAGAAAAAGCACACTCAGTCGACGCGGCCGGGATTTGAGCCTGTAACAAAAAAAAAGAAAAATAATAATTTCAGAGGAGCCGATAGGATAATCACAAAGTAAATAGGCCGTACTCAGGTCTATTTAGTTTGTTTCCCTGAACCCACTCTTAAACTATTTAACAATGTGGATATTTATATATATTACGGTCACCAGTGAAGGATTTAACATATGAATATTTGATATAAAGAAATATGTCAGAAAATAACATTTTATTTATTGATATTGAATAAAGAGAGATTAAATATTGAACAGAAATATATATCAACAATAGTTGCGGGCAATTTCAATGACCCTGAATTGGTTAACAACCAATATAATGGAATATTATAAAAGATTACCCCTAACATGTAGTAAAGAATATTACCAAAATCAGTAAGTTACTAAACTCTCTTTCTTATGACAATACAAGACTTTCATGCCACACAAGCTATAAGTTACTAATCTTATTTTCATGACAATGTAAAACTTTCATGCCAGACAGGCGATAAGTTACTAACGTTTCTTTCATGACAATGTAAAACTTTCATGCCAGAGAGGCTATAAGTTACTAACCTTTCTTTCATGACAATGTAAAACTTTCATGCCAGACAGGCGATAAGTTACTAACGTTTCTTTAATGACAATGTAAAACGATCATGCCAGACAGGCGATAAGTTACTAACGTTTCTTTCATGACAATGTAAAACTTTCATGCCAGACAAGCGATAAGTTACTAACGTTTCTTTCGTGACAATGTAAAACTTTCATGCCAGACAGGCGATAAGTTACTAACGTTTCTTTCATGACAATGTAAAACTTTCATGCCAGATAGGCGATAAGTTACTAACGTTTCTTTCATGACAATGTAAAACTTTCATGCCAGACAGGCGATAAGTTACTAACGTTTCTTTCATGACAATGTAAATCGATCATGCCAGACAGGCGATAAGTTACTAACGTTTCTTTCATGACAATGTAAAACTTTCATGCCAGACAAGCGATAAGTTACTAACGTTTCTTTCATGACAATGTAAAACTTTCATGCCAGACAGGCGATACGTTACTAACGTTTCTTTCATGACAATGTAAAACTTTCATGCTATACAGGCGATAAGTTACTAACGTTTCTTTCATGACAATGTAAAACTTTCATGCCAGACAGGCGATACGTTACTAACGTTTCTTTCATGACAATGTAAAACTTTCATGCTATACAGGCGATAAGTTACTAACGTTTCTTTCATGACAATGTAAAACTTTCATGCCAGACAGGCGATAAGTTACTAACGTTTCTTTCATGACAATGTAAAACTTTCATGCCAGACAGGCGATAAGTTACTAACGTTTCTTTCATGACAATGTAAAACTTTCATGCCAGACAGGCGATAAGTTACTAACGTTTCATTCATGACAATGTAAAACTTTCATGCCAGACAGGCGATAAGTTACTAATATTTCTTTGTTGTGACAATACAAAACTTTCATGCCGTGCGGGCTCTGACAAATTTGATATCACACGAACCCTGATGGGGTTTCACGTCAAGATATCTCTACGTAATCTATACTTATAAAAATAACATGTCCTGACTGACTGACTCATCATCGCCGAGCGCAAACTATCAAGGCTACAAGCATGAAATTCGGACTGTATATTCATTTTGTTATGTAGGCACCCACTAAGAAAGGATTTTAGAAATTCCACCCCAAAGGGGTCAAAATAGGGGTTGATAATATGTATGAAAGTCCGTCATTTTGAAAGTTACATAAACAAAATTTTGTATTTCGGTTATTGACATAAAACAAATAAATACGTGTTTCAGGAATTTTGGAAATTTTATTTAATAAGGGATGAAAAAGGGGGTGAAAGTTTGTATCGGACTTGCATTATTTTTGATCCGAGGTCAAGTTATGGTCATCAACGTAACATAATATTTTAAATTAATCTGTAAATACATATGTATATTTTCGTATTTGTATATAATCAACTTCCACGCGAGCAAAGCCGCGGGCAACAGCTATCTAGTTATCTATAAAGTTATAAAGGTTTTAAATTTAAACATTAATTTGCAAAAGAGATTTTAAAAATACAACAGCCAAAAAAGAATTGTGTACCTTTTAAAAACATCCCGGACACCTATGTGCGTCCAAGGACAAGATCCTGACAAGAGTAGTCCGTCCATCCGGACTACACCATTAGATACAGAATTATTCTAGCTCCGAGAGGGGGAAGAAGTGTAAACAAAACAAAGGCAAACATAAAACAACAAAGAGAGGGAGGGGATAAATAGATGACGGTAGAACATCGAAGCAGCAGGTAGATTGTTCTAGACCAAATGTTTTAACAAATCACCACTTTCTTGCACATGCGCGCCACAATTTTCCCAACATGCCCCGCGATAATGCACAGTTCAGTCTCGCATGATTTTCACTCACTTATTTGGTCAGTTAAATGCAATGCGGTATGTTATTTTTGTGCGGGGAGTACATCAGTGAGACGAAACTGCTGAATGGGGCAATGGTGAGTTTACTCGGTTTAATTCCAATAGAGTCTAGTCTTGCTTTTTATTCATTAACTGTTGTAGCTTTATGCTAATAAACGCTACAAGCCCAGAGCTCCTTGTCAGGCCAGTCTAACACTGAAGGAGTCCATCTAATATTAAAAGTATCTTCCTTTATTATTATTTTTTCTAGTTTAAATTTGTTATAGGAAACAAAAGGAAGTCATGTACCGTGAATTGTGGACGGTTTGAGGTTAAGTATAGTTATAGGTAAGGATACGCCCAACACACATCCATGAACACCCCATTTATCCTGAAATGGATCAGCCTTACCTTGACAGATTACACCATGACCCATTTCTTATAAGCTACAACAGAGGCTTCAAACGTAAAAGTACCCAAAGACCACAATTTGAATCCTCAAGTCTAGTGGCTGGTCGCACCCATAATCGGATAAGGTGGGAAGGAAAACATGACATGCGAATACACAAGTTATTATAAACATAGAGCACAATTATTTATATTTTATCACCGCGTCTTACCACCCGTTCGGTTTATACGCTTATATACTAATTAAACTAACGGTTTTAGGGATTAGGAAAGTTTAATAGAAAGGAAGTGCACCCCCATTTGTGTGGGAAGAAAGTGGAAATTAATGTTTTTAAAACACCCTCAGTGCACCCGACCGGGATTGACCCCCGATATCCCCATCTTGAGCAGTCTAATCCAACACGAGAGTAGCGCGTTAAAGCACATGACCAAGACTTTCATGCCACACAGGCTATAAGTTACTAACCTTTCTTTCATGACAATGTAAAACTTTCATGCCAGACAGGCGATAAGTTACTAACGTTTCTTTCATGACAATGTAAAACTTTCATGCCAGACAGGCGATAAGTTACTAACGTTTCTTTCATGACAATGTAAAACTTTCATGCCAGACAGGCGATAAGTTACTAACGTTTCTTTCATGACAATGTAAAACTTTCATGCCAGACAGGCGATAAGTTACTAACGTTTCTTTCATGACAATGTAAAACTTTCATGCCCGACAGGCGATAAGTTACTAACGTTTCTTTCATGACAATGTAAAACTTTCATGCCAGACAGGCGATAAGTTACTAACGTTTCTTTCATGACAATGTAAAACTTTCATGCCAGACAGGCGATAAGTTACTAACGTTTCTTTCATGACAATGTAAAACTTTCATGCCAGACAGGCGATAAGTTACTAACGTTTCTTTCATGACAATGTAAAACTTTCATGCCAGACAGGCGATAAGTTACTAACGTTTCTTTCATGACAATGTAAAACTTTCATGCCAGACAGGCGATAAGTTACTAACGTTTCTTTCATGACAATGTAAAACTTTCATGCCAGACAGGCGATAAGTTACTAACGTTTCTTTCATGACAATGTAAAACTTTCATGCCAGACAGGCGATAAGTTACTAACGTTTCTTTCATGACAATGTAAAACTTTCATGCCAGAGAGGCGATAAGTTACTAACGTTTCTTTCATGACAATGTAAAACTTTCATGCCAGACAGGCGATAAGTTACTAACGTTTCTTTCATGACAATGTAAAACTTTCATGCCAGACAGGCGATAAGTTACTAACGTTTCTTTCATGACAATGTAAAACTTTCATGCCAGACAGGCGATAAGTTACTAACGTTTCTTTCATGACAATGTAAAACTTTCATGCCAGACAGGCGATAAGTTACTAACGTTTCTTTCATGACAATGTAAAACTTTCATGCCAGACAGGCGATAAGTTACTAACGTTTCTTTCATGACAATGTAAAACTTTCATGCCAGACAGGCGATAAGTTACTAACGTTTCTTTCATGACAATGTAAAACTTTCATGCCAGACAGGCGATAAGTTACTAACGTTTCTTTCATGACAATGTAAAACTTTCATGCCAGAGAGGCGATAAGTTACTAACGTTTCTTTCATGACAATGTAAAACTTTCATGCCAGACAGGCGATAAGTTACTAACGTTTCTTTCATGACAATGTAAAACTTTCATGCCAGACAGGCGATAAGTTACTAACGTTTCTTTCATGACAATGTAAAACTTTTATGCCAGACAGGCGATAAGTTACTAACGTTTCTTTCATTACAATGTAAAACTTTCATGCCAGACAGGGATAAGTTACTAACGTTTCTTTCATGACAATGTAAAACTTTCATGCCAGACAGGCGATAAGTTACTAACGTTTCTTTCATGACAATGTAAAACTTTTATGCCAGACAGGCGATAAGTTACTAACGTTTCTTTCATGACAATGTAAAACTTTCATGCCAGACAGGCGATAAGTTACTAACGTTTCTTTCATGACAATGTAAAACTTTCATGCCAGACAGGGATAAGTTACTAACGTTTCTTTCATGACAATGTAAAACTTTCATGCCAGACAGGCGATAAGTTACTAACGTTTCTTTCATGACAATGTAAAACTTTCATGCCAGACAGGCGATAAGTTACTAACGTTTCTTTCATGACAATGTAAAACTTTCATGCCAGACAGGCGATACAATTAATGTTATTACTGAATAACCTTCGGTTGGAACTTTCATGGATTTTCCCTAAGCGATTAAAAACTTAACGTTTCTCAACTTTAAAAGAAACGTCAATTTTACTCCAGTAGCTTACTTAAAAAAAAAAAACCTTGTGGACCATGTGTGGCTCGCGGGTTGAGTTGGGAACTCTTGAGCTATACCATAGTGCAGATTTCCACAAAACTTTCAGGCGTCATTCTTGCAATAGACTAGACTAAAGAAAACGGGGAGATTGAGGTTCGAATCCCTATCGGGTGTACAAAGAGTTTTTTTTTTCCTAAAGCGTTTGCCACCCTCCCTCTACGCAAATGTGGGTACACATTCTATAATTTTGACGTTCCTCGTCCTTAATATATTAGCATAATTAGTACATAAACAACTGAATCTAGTAGTAAGACATGGAGCAAAAAATAAATAAAAAATTGTGCAAGTTATTTATCGTCAAATTTGTTAAAAAGTGTATTTTTAAAATAGTGTTACTGTATTCTTATATTTACTATAGGCCATTTCAATGTTAAATTACTAGATATACTTTCACTTATTCATACGTCTAGTCATGTGATCTGCAGGTGTCACTTTTGATAGATTATATCAATACATATATAATCACAATAATAATACAATAAATGTTATCAATGTTGACCACAAATAAACGTGTTTGTATTTTTTTTAAATACCCTGTATCTAAAAATTGGAACGTAGAGAAAATTATTCTACCTTTTAAAGGTACCTTACATCTTACGGATTGAGATACGACTTCAAATGTCGCTCCAATTAGCCCTTTGAACCGTAATTAGCATATATTTGTGAGTAGAGGAAATGAGCGCCGGAAACGATCCATCATTTAGCTTTGGGGGGTTGAAAAGCGTTCGCAGCAGGTAATTTGTATGAGATACCGAGCCTTTCAGAGGGCGGGTAAAGAATAACTTGCAAAATGGCTGACCGCTATTCAACGGAACGGTCATGTCGAGCAAAGCCAAAGTTTGCTTCTTTCCCGCAAGTTTTGTTGTTTCTTTTTCTTTTGATATAATATATCGAGTCTTACATCACTTATTTTTGAGATTACTTATATTTCTAAACCCTTCTGAACGTTTATTTTCTTTGCTTCTATCACTAAACCTTTCTGAAAGTATATTTTCTTTATTCATATCAATACACCTTTCTTTAATTATTATAATTCCTTTAATTCTATGCTTAAACAGTTCTGAAATTATGATTCCTTTGCATCTATATCTAAACATTTCTAAAAGTATGGTTTCTGAAATTATTACTATTTTGCTTCTATTCCTAAACATTTCTGAAATTACTACTCCTTTGCATCTACAGCCAAATATTTCTGAAATTAAGACTCCTTTGCTTCTATTCCTAAACATTTCTGAAATCATGACTCCTTTTCTTTTATTAAAACATAAAAAATCTAATATAATTTAGTTTTAATTTGAAACATAGCTACCACTATTATTCCTTTGCTTACATTACAAAAAATTATGAAATTATGAATATTTGCTTCTAATTTAAAACAATTATAACATTATAATTTCTTTGCTTCCATTTCAAAACATAAATGAAATTATATATGATTTTAGTTTTAAAATATAGTCGAAAATATTATGTTATAATTTCTAAGCATAGCGCAATTTACTATTATTGTGTTTATGTTTATGGCATCTCATTATTGGTTTGAGCTATACGCAAATTTGTTAGTTACGTAAATGTGTCAGTAAGGAAGAAGGTAAAATTTAAATCAATTGTGCTCTCACGTATGTGGAAGTAGAGAAAGTAAAATGTTTTTACAACTATCCTCAATACATCCAGTTGTGAAGCAAACCCCAAGCTTCCTCTATCAAAAGCTTAGCACGTTTACCATTAATATGGTACATAATTTTTATAACACTCCAACTTTAAAGTTTTATATATATATATATATATATATATATATATATATATATATATATATATATATATAAATATTAAAATTAAAATGAAAATAATGATAATAAATGTGATTTATAAATACATTCTAAACGGCACCATTTCGGCAGAGTAACATGATGGTTATTTATCGTCTTTCCAAACCAGTTCTGAAGCACTGCCTTAAATTGTATCCACTTTGACATTGGTAGTTAAAGTAGACACTTTTTTTAAATTTGAAAATTTAACAAACTTAAAATATGTGGAAAATAAATATAACCATATAAAAACAAGTAGATGAATAATTAATAGGATATAAAACTAAAAGTTATTTGCATTTTATTGCTTTGTAATGGAGATATAGATCAAACTTTAACAGTAAAATTAAATTCCTATACCCCGATAAGTAACTAAAAATCAATTTACGGAATTTATTCGAGGAATGTAGACAACATTTGTTTGTTCAAAATAGTTTTACTGTAACCATTTGTTTTTATCATAGTAATTAATGAAATAGCTTGTTTAAGTATATAAATTATAGCAAGTGAAAATATCAATAAAATAACATACACATATTTCGATACTTGGGCTTAGTGGTAAAATAATATCGAATTAATTTATGGTTGCACAAATTACTGCTGTCATTAAGGCGGCCGTCTTGGTCAGCGTGAAAATATCAATCACTGCCAGGTCACAGGGTTTAAAATACAATGGCTTTGCGTCGTTTTCTGAACCTACTACTTTATTTTGTCCGAGCCTATACTCTCTTTCGCCCTTCCAATAATGATATACTATTTATTGATTATTTACTTCACTTGCAGAAGTAAAATTAGGCCATACCTCCTGCTACACTTAACGCTTATCTACCCCATTCAATCTACACGGGATAGCTAAGAGATTGGTGTAGCAAAGAGACAGGTGTGACTTGCTTGTATCAATGACAACCTACCTATGTGGATTGTGTGATTTTGATATATCCATGTATGTAATTAATCTGTATCCGATTTTTATGAAGTTGAGTAAACTTTCAACGTATATTTCTACACTTAAATAGGAAGACACGTTTTAGATAGTCCTAAGAATATTTTTTATCAGCACCGCGTATTACTAACCATTCGGGTTATACGTTAATGATTTTGGGGGAATAGGAAGGTTATATTTAAAGAATATATACCTGCATTTTCGTGTAGGGAGAGTGGAAAAACCAGTTTGGAAAAGACTAGGTACATCCGGCCGTGATTCGATCCTCGATCTCCCTTTCATCGGTAGTCCAGTCTACCACGTGAGTTTCACGTTAGACCAATCAGCCACCGAAATAGGTTTATAAAAAGTTACACAAAATAATTCATACACAGGTTGTACCGGAACATGTAAAATCCACCTCAGAGTTGGACAGGAGACACAAAAATGATTAAAAAAGTTTTTAAAAATGTGTTCTATTTGACTCTGTTTTAACGTTATAGTCATGTTTGTACGCCAGTAATGTGGAGCTTATTAACATTATAGGAAGTGCTCAATATGGCCGCTTTCACCTTGAATGCATGCCTACAGTCTACATATATTAGAATGCCTCACTCTTTAAAAACCTGCAGGTATTGGGTATGACCATTAATAACTCGTGCGGCTCCAGTGCTCCGCGAGTTCTCCCGGTTGGCGCTCCGCCCTCCTCGTGTGCGCGTGTGTCCGAGTGCTAGGCCCCAACCCCACCAACCGCTGGTGGGTATTGGTCCGATCTGTGCTTCAAACCCGATTTACTACAACATACAGTCTACAGCAATATCCCGAATTCAACCTTAGCATTATTAACAATCATAAACATTTCACAAACTTTCTCTGAACATTTTCTAACATCGAAACTAATATCAACCGGTATTCTTTCATGTTAAATGTATATCATTATGTCATGCTCGTGAGTGTTCTGTCTAGTAAAGCAATATGTGATGTCCCAGCCGGTCCTCTTCTAGATGGCCGGGCTACCCCTGTCTAGTTTCCCTGTCACTCGATCTGTTATTCTCCCAGTGCCCCATCTCACCTCCAGTTTATCACAATCCTCTTCCGCTTCACTTTCTGCATATCCTATCTACATCCGGTCACCTATCCTTCAATGTTTTCTACCCTGTCGTTCCTTCTCTATGTGTATATATATATTTTTAGGTCCCTGTCGACCAAGTACCGGTGACAGGACGGGTTTTTGTTAATTTTCCCGCCCATGAACCTATAGACAACTTCAAATAAGCCCGCCAGGGTGACAAATGACTTTCGTTTTTAGTGTTTTTATGTTATATCTAGTACGGTTGGCTCTCGAGAGCCCCCTCGGGGCTGGTGATTGTCGTTTTTGTATATGTTTTATTCAATGTTTTTATACATGTTAAATGTCAAAATAAGTGTCACAAAAATAAATATCCTAACAAACAAACAAGTCAACAGATATCGAGTATGGTATACAAACAGTTTGTTGGAATCACTAGCCTGTAACTAGGAAACATGGTCAAATGAGACATATGTTAATGTAATTTTTTTAAATTGTTTTTGTGTATTCTGTCCCGATTAAATGGGTCCCAAATGTTATGGTAAGCCCTGTATTCATACGTCAAGTCATGTGATCTGCAGATGTAATTTTGAAAGATAGTGTCAATATCTATAAAAGAATAGTAATAATAAATTGAAATGTTAGCAATGTTTAAATAATATATTTATTTTTTATGGTTTCATCCTACCAAAATTTTACTACATCTTTGTACAATATGCCATAGAACTTATTTCGGATAAAATATATCCTTTGGAAATAAATAAACAATGTTCCTCTACATCACGATATACAAAATTACGAGCACGAAAGAAAATGACCCATGCTTCTTGGAACACGAACAACAAAGTATACTTTTTTAGCTTGATTAAAAACACGAACACTCTAGAAAACAAATTGATATAGTTGGAGTTTTCTGCTATCGGTCAGATTAATCATGTTTTTTAAATTACAATTTAAGAAATCATAAAACATGATCTAAATTGTCGTTGGTAATAAAGTTTGGTACTTTAATTACAAATTAAATTTATCAATGCTTTTTTTTTTACTCTACGTCTTACCTATCCGTTCGGGCTGTATGCATGTGTTATAATTAAGGTAATGTGTTAAGGATAAGGAAAGTTGAATTTAGATTAAATGTACCCGCATTAGTGTAGAGGTAGAGTGGACAACTATCAAGGGGAAACTGTCCTCAGTATACCTGACTTGTATTTGAACCCCGATCTTCCCGTCATTGGCAGTCCAATCTATTGCGAAAGTAGCTCCTTAGACTATTTGACCATTGAAGCGGGTTTTTATTTCATACACACATACACATATACATGAATACATATAGAACTCGTGCCACGTGAGCTCAAATCACGAAAAGAGCCGAGTAATCCCGAGGGGGAACTCGTGTCACGTGAACCCAAGCCTCGGAAAGAACCGAGTAATCCCGAGAGGGAACTCGTGTCACGTGAACCCAAGCCTCGGAAAGAGACGAGTAATCCCGAAAGGGAACTAGTGTCACGTAAACCCAAGCCTCGGAAAGAACCGAGTAATCCCGAAAGGGAACTAGTGTCACGTGAACCCAAGCCTCGGAAAGAACCGAGTAATCCCGAGAGGGAACTCGTATCACGTGAACCCAAGCCTCGGAAAGAGCCGAGTAATCCCGAGAGGGAACTCGTATCACGTGAACCAAGCCTCGGAAAGAGCCGAGTAATCCCGAGAGGGAACTCGTATCACGTGAACCCAAGCCTCGGAAAGAGCCGAGTAATCCCGAGAAGACTTATTGACTCCCACACAATAAGACACATTACCTCCCTCCATTATAATTGAAGCTTGTTCATCAACTTTCCCTTCAAACGTCTTCTCCAACTCGCGATGATGATTATTACGGGCTGGAAACCCTCGTCGAGGGAAAAGGTGGGAGGGAGTGGGGGTGGAAGGGAAAAAAGACACACACATAGCTAGGTTAAGCTCGGAGTCTTGACTTAAGACTTCTCAGATTAGATCTGAGATCATATTATTATTATTATTATTATTATTATTAGCACCGCGTCTTACTACCCATTCGGGTTATACGCACTTACGCTAATGTGTAATGGTAGGGTGATTGTGAGATGAAATGAAGGACCTACAGTTTAACGTGGAATCCGAACCACGGAGGCCTGGCATTCCCCACATTCACAAGATGTCTTGTCAGAGGTGTAGGAAGGGTTTGGTAATCAGATAAATCTGTGCCGGGACCGAGGATTGAACCCCGGCCGCCAGCACAGAAGTCTGACACCTTACCCCTAGACCACCAGGTCACCAATCTGAGAAGTCGAGAGTCGTTTCAAACACTGGTTTTAGTACGATAATTTTCTGGTTGTCACCACGTTTCACTTACTAACCTCTTGAGTGTTTAAATGGTAAAAACCATTGTAATACCCACTTTGTTGACCTCATGGTCCAAAGCGCTACTCTCGTGTTGGACTAGACTGCCGAAGACGGGGAAATCGAGGTTATGATCTCGGTCGGGTGTACTAAGGGTGGTTTTCTAAAATTGTTTTTCACTTTCCCTCTACGCAAATGATGGTACACTTCCACTAAGTATAGCCTTACTAATCCCTAAAACTATCGCCGTAATTAGTACATAAGCGTATAACCCGAACGGGTAGTAAGATGTGGTGCTAAAAACAAAAGTTTGCTAAAATTAGTGCTGAGGTGTAGTTGCGCACACTAAATAGGACATTTTTATTTCACTGAACTATTTTCTATAGTAGGCCTACACTAGAGGATATAAAATAAAACGTATTTTTTACAAATAAATAAGTAAATATTTGATAAAATACAAAATTAGTCTGTATTACATAAATGTTTAAACGAATCAATATGTTATTGTTTTGTTCGTATATTTATCCTACGGACCAATAAAAGAACAAGGTCGGACCAATCCGGAGACAAAACACGATTTCTTGTTACTGGATAAGTTCAACAAAGGTTGTATATTATTCATGGCAACATCACGTGAGATTGAAGAGGGGGAGGGTGTGTTGTTAATTAAAAAAAGGGTCACTTAATTGGGGATGCGACATATTATCGGTGCTGTGTGCCATATTTTTTACTTTCTTTCGACATCTCGGAGAGAAAGTATTGTGATCGTCAGAAAATTCGAACTCAATATTTTGATAAATGTCAACGTTTCATGGCCCCCTGAATCCAAAAATGGGGTTCTCTCACTGCTGTCTGTCTCTCTCTCTGTTTGTCTGTACTTCGGGCTAGAGACGAAACTATTTACCGATTTAACTATAACTTTGTATCTGGGGCTTCCATAGTGTCTCCCCAAGGGGTTTTTGGAATTAGATATCTAACTCTAAAATTAAGGGTGCCTAGTTTATTGAAGGGAAAAAAGAGAGAAATTGATTTCCTCAAATTTTGTTATAACAATTTTGATATAATGTTATATCTAGAAACTTTTTATCATTAAAAAACAAGATGGAAATTCTCATTGAGGGTACTTTACATGGGGGAAATTTTCCAATTTTGATAATTTCTCCTTAACTATTTGAGGTACAAAATAACTTAACATAGTAAAATTGTATTAATATTAAAGATAAAAATCTTTTATTTGAATTATATTTTTTTATAAAACCAATCGTGTCTGAGCTATTAGCAAATATAAATACTTTCTAACTCAGATGTTTCTCTTTTCCTAATTTTCTTG
The DNA here is from genome assembly GCA_039000515.1 of Timema cristinae. Lineage (NCBI taxonomy): Eukaryota > Metazoa > Arthropoda > Insecta > Phasmatodea > Timematidae > Timema > Timema cristinae. The sequence goes on along the minus strand of JBCFYV010000003.1, from coordinate 68,879,098 downwards.
TAACCGTGTTCCTAGTTCCTAATGCTAACAGTGCATTATTTCATTTATGATCTTTGGTGTAATGTTTCTATAACAATGTATATACCTATTATTTAATTTCACAAATCTTATGAGTTTTTAGTAAATATCTAATTTAAGATAAAAACGGGAGAAAGTCTTTGCGGTGCACCATACCATTTTATTTTAAATCAGATTACCGAGACAGTCAAACGTGAAGGTCACACAGGCAAGTAGTTTGTTTTTCACACCACACCCATTTCGACTAATCATATATTATTGACTACGTTAATGTACTAAGGATTAGTAAGGTATAGTTTTGGAGGAAATTTGTCCAAATTTGCGTAAAATATGAGTTAAAAACCATCTGAAAAAAAAAACCACCTCATTACACCCGACCGACATTTAAACCCCGACCTCCCCTACATAACCCGGTCAACCAGTCTGACAATAGTTTGACCGGAAAACACTCATATATTGACTCTACTAATGTAGTGATTAGGAAGATAGTAGACTAGATGAAGTTCAACCGCATTTTATTGGAAGAAGAATGTGAAACTATTTATAGAAAAACAATCTGTGTTCAGTGTACCCGGCTGGGAATCGAAATCCAATCTCCTTATCATATTAAAAAAACACCGTGAGACTGACGCCTTTGTCCAAGTTTGTTAGTCTAGTTTCTCTTTTAGCATCTCGTTCTACTATTCGTTCGGGCTATACGCTTTTATACTAATTACACTAATGGTTTTAGGGGTTATGAGGGTTATAGGCTTATTTTGAGGAAGTGTACCCATATTTTCAAGGAAAGAGAGTATAAAACCATTTAGGAAAAAAAACCTTAAATATACCTGACTTATATTCAAACTTCGATCTGCCCGGAGCGGCAGTCTAATCTACTGGGAGAGTAGCGTCTTAGACCATGTGGTCATTGGAGCGGATGTTAGGGAGTGCCAGGCCTCCACCGTGGTTCGGATCCCACGTTAAACTGTAGGTCCTTCATTTCATCTCACAATCACCCTACCATTACACATTTGCGTAAGTGCGTATAACCCGAACGGGTAGTAAGACGCGGTGCTAATAATAATACTACTTTAGTATACCCTTACGAATCTCAAAGCTGTGATTGGGGTTATCTTTTTCACCCACACCAGTGGTCGTACGGACTAAAATACAGTCTCGTTTAATTGACTTTTCTAGTAAAAAGAAGTTTGAAGTTCTAATTCCAGCATTTGATAGAGGCCGGGTTTTTTTTTTTTCTAAAAAGTTTACCATTCCATTAACCAGGTAAATGCGGATATATTTCCTATACATTCTGCCTTTCTAATTATTTTTCATTTGTTTGAAGTACGTACGTACGCTTTCTTAATGAATTGAACATATCAGAACACGACTTATAAACTAACTTAAATCTATAATAGACACAACTTCCAGTCCCCACGGCCGTTAATTCATCACTGCGAAAGGGGAAAACCCACATTTCACCAATGATTAATTGTTTAAACATGCCAGGAATCGAACCCGGTAAACCTATCTCGGTAAACAAACACGCTACAGACTAAGGTGTCGGGAACTTTTTAATCACCAAACCATTGGAGTGAATACATTCTTATAGCCTGGACAGATATTAAGACGTGGTATTAAAACATTGTTAATTAAACTTGGAACCTGCCTCGGTGGCGTAGTTGGCTAACATGCTAGTCATGTTGAACTCGACTGCTGAGGACGGGGAGATCGAGGTTCGAATCTAGGTCGGGTGAACTGGGGAGGGTTCTTAAATGGTTTTACACTCTCCCTCCACGTAAATGCGGGTTCACTCCCTCTAATTCAACCTTCCCAATTCCTAATCCATTAGCGTAATTAGTACTTAAAGCGTAAAACCCGAACTGGTAGTAAGACACGGTGCTAATATTATTATTATTATTATTATTAATTAAACTTAGAAGAATTCCCTTTCGAATCTCCCTTTGGTAGTCTTATAAATAGGGTGCATGTTTAAATATACATCAGCAAGATTCAGGCGATAGTGTTCCTGACGAATTAAGATTACCCTTGCAGATAGTCACGCAACCATACTTTAATAAAATGACCTCATTTGATGACAGAGAAGAGATTAATTATTACAGTTTTTTGAAACATATTAACTAAAGATGTTCACTCAGTTAATGATGAAAAGTTACAGTCTCACCTTGACGTGTTCAGTTATGGCACTATCATAACGGAAACAATCAAGGTAGGTTTGCTATCGTTCATAGTAAACAGTGTGTACAGTCAACAAAAAATAAAAATAGGTTGATCTAAAGTGTGATCTAGAATTAAATTCCAACCACTTTAATTGACCGCGATTATTAACGTCCATAAAATAAATATTTTCACAGGTTAACGGTAATGTACTAGTTTAATATTATCTCTCTTTTATTATCCATTTAATAAACCACACTAGTCCTCAGACATCTGGGCTCAGTCGTTAGTGTGTCTGTCTGCTGAGCTAAGGATCCCGGGTTCGATTTCTGGCGTGGACAAAAGATGTATCATTGGATAAATATGTGTTATCCCTTTTCAAAGTGATAAATAAACGTGTGAGGACTAGATGTTGTGTCTGCTCTATATCTAATATACGGTAATTCGCTTCAAACCGTGCACGACAAATGAATTTAAAAAAATAAAAGTATATATTACACACACAATATTGTATTTTGTGTACTAGAAAAAAGTTATTTTCCTATCACTATCCATTTAATAAGCCACACACACAATAAGGTATGAGATGAATATTAATTCATTAACTTTAGAGAAAAGGTGTGATGTCGCTCTCAAACATTTTCATGTTTGTTTTATCCTAAGCCAAAGAAACACCCTAAAAAAATAGGACTAGAAAAATCACTTTGGAAAACTTTATCAATTTATACACCTGAATGACTATGTAAGAGATGAATTAACTACACAATTAACCCAGATGGAATCGACGGATTTTTCTAGAGCGATAAAAATCAGTAGCACTACTTCTTTCGGAGGGGAAATAAAGCCGTGAATCGGTCCCATGTCGACTGTGGCGTGTAAAAGAACCCTGGAAAGTATGTGAAAATACCTTTTCTGATAAAATGGGTAGGATCTTTTACTATCGTTCATAGATATTCTCATGTGTAGATATAATCAGTCGGCTTAAAGATTGCGCATTAAATACCTCAAATAAATGAAAATAATTATATAAAACTACCCAACCCAATACATAATGGCCTCTATTTAACGAACAGGTTTACTTTTAAGTGTCTGTAAAACCCTCGAATTAAACCCAATACATACACGTAACTAAACTCCATTAAGTTTCATGTAGCAATTCAAGAGCATTTCATTAACTTGATCCCCTGGCATTGAGTATAACCTCAGAGGCAGACATTCAGGGTGTGTGGTGGGTAGGGGGGGAGGGTAACAGTTGGGAAAATGGGGGTGGGGGATCAAAACCGTTTGCTCGTCTAACCTTGACAGAATATAGCTCTCTACGATTCGTGTAAAGCGCGGAGTTTTGTTTGGACAACCGCGCCATTAATGCAGAGAGCGCTGGTTGTTAGTTAAAATGTGAGGCTTCGTTTGATACCACATCGACAGCACGTGATTTAATCAACGCTGCGAAAGGGTTGAATACGACTTATACACGTACACTAAGTTTGCCTTGACTGATTACACCAGGGGTATTCAACCCTCGGCCCGCGTGTCATTTTCAGCTCACCGGCTCACGAAAAATATAAAATTATTTCAAGAGAAAAAAAATTACAAATACAGGCCTACATTTTACATAACTCAAAATACTTATTTATTTAATTATTCAATTATTTTATCAACTATTTTTGCTTTATAAGTGAAGATAAATATTACATTTTGGTACCAATGTAACTTGAATTTGAAAATGAGTACTATTGTAGACAAGGGAGAAAGTACTATTTTGGGTGTGTTCGTACATAGTGGGGAGTGTTCGGGCACAGTCGAGAGTGTTCGCGTTCTCTCGTCCCCACTGAGACACTCGGGACATCGAAAGAAAAATAATATATTAATTGTGATCAATTCAAATATATTAATATGTATTCAATTAGAATATTATCGTTATAATCAATGCAGCCCACAAACCAACAAGAGACAAAAACTTTGGCCCTTGGACATAAAAAGGTTGACGACCCCTGGATTATAATATGGCCCTGTATTATAAGCTACACCATAGTGTAACCAAATAAGGTGCGCTTGATACCTTTCTGAAGTCTTACCTTGAATAGGTACAGTATGAGACTATCTTATAAAGCTACACCCTAAAACAGTATTTCTCAAAGTTTGGTCCGAGCTGAGCTAACAACAAGTAGTCCGCAGAATTTCAGGTGGTTTAATAGAAAAATTAATTAAGAAATATCATCATCATCATTTGTTTCCGGCCTGTGACCGGGTCAGTTTAGTAAAATACCTCAACTTTCTTATTTCCTTATTTGCTTCCATTCTTATCCTCTCACTTGCATACTTTGTGTTATTTGCTCCTTCCATCTATTTCTTGGCTTCCCTTATGGTCTTTTTCCCTACATACTTCATTTCCATCATTTTCTTTGCCATCCTCTCCTTCTCCATCCTCGTTATATGCTCACACCATCTCACTCTTGCTTCCTCTACTATTTCATGTACTCCAACATATTCATTATATGCTCATACCATCTCACCCTTGCTTCCTCTATTATCTCATGTACTCCCTGTACCCCCCGTATTTCCTGGATAGCTTAATTCCTAAACTTGTTTCTCCTCATGAGAGCTAACATGCTCCTCACAAACTTCATTCAAATGGCCTACGATTTCCTAGTATCTCTTACATTATATGTCCATGTTTCTGCTATATATGTGTTTAAACAATGTTTACTATATAGTACAAAAATTTGAAATGCCAAATATTAAATATCCATAACATGCTGTATTTCTGTATTTATTTTCTTTGTAGACACAAAAGTCAATGTTTTTCAAGCATAAATTTCAACCCCCCCCCCCCCCCCCCCCAACCGCCATTATTTAGCCCAGAGCCTTATGGTTCCTCAGTGTGCATAACTTTAGGATACGCTGCCTTAGAATAGCCAATAAAGTTAAGGTAAACTTGATTTCAGGGTAAACGAACCTTACATCAAGTTGGCCAGTCAAATTCTACAGCTCAGCTCAAATGTAAATAGTCGATTGTGATGCGTTTGTGTTCATATGCGGCCGAAAGTAAGCGTTGTATTTAGTTAAATTACCATAAGCATAACTATGTTAATGTGGTGAGCTAGCTTTAAATCAAGTTGACTAGTAATATTTAATAAAATCATTGAATAATTTAACAGTACAAATTCTGAATTTTGTTAAAATGTTATCTTAGATTCATAACAATTGACAATAAAAATTTGAACTTGTTTGGAGAAGAAGGTAAGCCACATGGTGGCTATAGACAGGGAAAACCTGTAAAAGTCAGGGAATTTTTGGATGACAGGGAAAACAGGGAAATGTCGAGGAATTTAACTAAAGATAAGGAAAAGTCAGGGAAATAATGGGATGTTTTAGACATATTTTTTAACTTTGCAACCAAACACTAAAACAATATCATAATAAAATAACATTTTAATTTTTAAAATAACTTATAAAATTGTTTATGTATAGTGGATACAAACTTTTATTTTAATGTGATCAATAATAAATAAAACAAGTCATCATCCACCATTAAAACTGGAAAAAAGTAGTCAGGGAAAATGGAAAAATGTTGCGTGGAAAAGTCAGGGAATTTTGTGAAATAAGTTTTGTAGCCACTCTGAGCCGTATTTTTGTACAATTCGTTTAACACTCAAGATAACAGTCTTAGCTTGATGGTGAAGCATAACATAAATTTCATGTAAACTTTAGCAGGAGTTAAGTCTTAGTAAAAGATTTACTGAATCATCACTTGGTCACACTTGTTAAAATAAGTGCACAATACAGATTGTGTTTTTTTAAATTATTTATGATCCTTGAAAACTAGCGGTAAAGAATAGGACATATTGTAAAAGATCTCCCCAAATACAGTTGAAATTTTTAAAGTGATAGGGAAAGCGACCTTGGCAGATTTATTTCTAAGAAAGGAAATTGTCCAAGAGGAGATGGTGAGAGTCGCTAGAGACCCTTGTGGTGGTCATTGGAAAAACGCTCGCGATTATTCAATAATATAGATAGAACATGTTAGACGCTCGCGATTATGCAATAAAATAGATCGGACCTGTGTTAGACGCTCGCTATTATGTAATCATTCAGATAGGACATGTGTTAGACGCTCGCGATTATGCAATCAAATAGATCGGACATGTGTTAGATGCTCGCGATTATGTAATCATTCAGATAGGAAATGTGTTTGACGCTCACGATTATGCAATCAAATAGATCGGACATTTGTTAGACGCTCGTGATTATGCAATCAAATAGATCGGACATGTGTTAGACGCTCGCGATTATGCAATCATATAGATAGGACATGTTAGACGCTCGCGATTATGCATTCAAATAGATCGGACTTGTGTTAGACGCTCGCGATTATGCAATCATTCAGATAGGACATGTGTTAGACGCTCGCGATTATGTAATCATTCAGATAGGACATGTGTTAGACGCTCGCGATTATGTAATCATACACATCCGAAGTATCTTACACACTCGCGCAATCACTAAAACTTAATTGTCATTATTTAGTACTAGCAATCCCTTCATGGCGTTGTCCATCACCCACTGTGGTATATAAATTATATAAGTGCACCCTCCACCCCCCTCTCCCACAAAAATAGTTTCAAATTACGGTCGCGTTCGTACACGTATTTTCCCGAGGAGGATGCGGCATAATTTTATAAGGGTTATCTCTGAAACGTAGGTCTAAAACAGATTAAAAATATTTTCTTCAAACATTTGTTAAAAATAGCCTAATTAAAAACTTAAAAATCCAGCTCTTAGGTGCATTCGGACCCCATTCCATCCACTTATGTTAAATACATCAGATATCTGCGGGCCGTAGATTTGGCTGGGCACCGCACACAAACAAACACTTCCTTTTATTATCATTATATCATATTTTATTTTAGTAACCAGGACCAAAGTGTGGGATAAATTAATCCTAATATTCAATTTGTGATGTTTATTTCATGTAATATTTAATTTAAATCAAATCCAGTCTAGTGGGTAAGGAACGTAAAACTATCTGGCGTCGATACACCATATATTTAAACCTAGCGTCGAGACGGATATGACCACGTGACACTAGAATGTGTTGCACTACGGTGTAGTCCGTCAAGATAAGACTGCTGCCTCTTAGAGTACACTTTGTGTACTTAGCTCATACTTATGAAAACCGAGAATCACTTTAAAATAAATGGTGCTGTGCCACGCATAGACTTTCTCTCAATTTTATCTTAAAATAAATTAAAAACTCGTAATATTTGTGAAACAAAATAATATGAAATAATATCCACTGATACTTACTTACTCTAGGGCACTAGGAACACTGTTCCAGAAAAATTGAGAAAAGAGAAATATCTTTGTCCACCAAAGATAATAAGAATCGAATTCATTTTCAAAGACCTGAATTTAAATATATATATATATTTGCTAATAGCTCAGAAATTATTGCTGTTATAAAAGTACATTTCAAATAAAATATGTTATCATTGTAAAGTTGTGTTAACTTTAAATGTAAAGTTATTTCGTATCTCAAAGATTTTCAGAGAAATGATGAAATCGGTAAAAATTTCCCTCATGGAAAGTACCCTCAAAATCATTCTAATGATAAAATGAGAATTGTCTTCTTGTTTAATTTAATGAATAGTGTTCAGAAATAATCTTTAATCAAAATCGTTAAAGTGAATTTTGAGAAAATTGATGTTTTTCCCCTTTGCCCTTCAGTAAACTAACCTTAAATTTAGGATTAGATATATAATTCCATAAACCCCACTCGTGAGCCTTACAAAAATCCCAGATACCAAGCTATAGTCAAGGCTAATAGTTTCGTCTCTGATCCAGGTACAGAAGACGGCATTTCAAAAACAACTTTTTATATTTCAGGTTGTCATGAAACGTTGACATTTTTCAAAATCTTGAGTTCATTTTTTTTTTTTTTTTTACGATTACAAAAATCTTTCTCTCAGAGATGTCGATATCAAATTAAAAACATGACTAGATAATTATAAGTTCATTTTAATATTTTCCAATGAAATTTAGAAATACACAGTCTTTTCACTTCTTTTTACTATCAGTTGAGACTATACGCACTTTTATGATCATTACTCTAATGTGGTAGGGATAAGTAAGGAATAATTTGCGTGGAAGGAGAGTGGAAAACCATTTAGGGAAACCTACCCATGAGTAGACTCGACTGAGAATCAAACCCTCATCTCCCCGTCATCGGCAGGCAGCCTAACGCGAGAGTGACACCTTAGACCATTCGGCCACTGAAACGGGTTAAACATATTTGAAAATCTCCTTTAGATTTAATTAAGGCTTAATGTTGGTTTATAGAATTTAATATGTATGTATAACATTCGAATATGAATTGTTTGGAAGGTAATATTCGAAATGAATTGGAATTTTAGATATTCGCATACACTTTTTTTAAACCCATATAAACATACTGGTAGTAGGAACGTTATTAATACGAATGTTTTATGAACAAAAAATTACATCACAGGTTTTTTTTTAGTAAAACAGTATTTTAAAAAACGTAATAATGTACTGTGAACTCATAAATAAAATTCTTCGGTTTAAATTAATGTTCAAATTAACTTTTAATGATATGGTGTACAATAATAAAGAATACCCCTAAGTCATTGCACTCTACAGTAAGATATTGGATATCAGTAGCACCAAACCTGTGATTTATACAGCCAAGGGTTTGTATTTGAGGAGGCCTATCGTATTTTAGAGTAATCGGAACATTTTTTTTTTCTACGGAATCGGTTACTGGTGATAGTTACTTACAATTACTACGCGACAATGTGGTTCCATTACTTTCAGCTATATTGTGATTTGTTTAATGAAATGTTCTTCCAACAATTTGGTCTGCGCCACATTATACCTGAACTGTCCTCTATTTTCTTGATGCAACTTTTCCTAACAGAGTAATAATTAAGAGAAGCTATGGACGTCCTCTGGTCTCACTGTTATGGACTATTTGTTTGGGAGGGGAAATGAGAGACAAGGTGTACAGTCGTAAACAAAAGCCTTTAGATGAATCCGATGAGTATTTTGAAGATGAATTTGCTGAAATTGACGAGGATAAAATACTTATTCAAAGAGTAATAGAAAGCATTCTAAAATGCTTAAAAGAATTTTTGAATGTGGGAGGCAAACAATCAATTGGGTTTTGATGTGTTATATATGTTATTTTACTATCTGTGCTCTGAATTTTATTTGGACATAAGGGTCTGAATTATTATTATTATTATTATTATTATTATTATTATTTAATTATTATTTATTATTAGAACCGCGTCTTACTACCTGTTCGGGCTATACACACTTACGCTAATATGTAATGGTAGGGTGATTGTGAGATTAAATGGAGGATCTACAGTTTAACGTGGAATCCGAACCACGGTGGCGGCCTGACATTCCCCACATTCACAAGTTGTGATTAATACATGTCTTGTCAGAGGTGAAGGAAGGGTTTGGTAATCAGATAAATCTGTGCTGGGACCGAGGATTGAACCCCGGACCTCCAGCACAGAAGTCCGACACCTTACACCTAGACCACCAGGTCACCCCCATTTAGTTAACATCACCCTCAGTACTTTCTGTCGGGATTCAAACCCCAACCTCCCAATCGCCGGCAATATAGACTGGATCAGATTGTCATCTACCCTTCTTGTCCATTGATGCGGGTAGTTTTGAATATTGTTAATTCGTGTTTTAAATATGCAACTCTAATGATGCGACATTAAAAGCAGAGACGCGTCAAAAATTTAATTACAGAGGATAAATGAAGTGAAATCTCCCTCTCCCATTAATTTGAATGTCAGAGGTGAATTTACTGCGCGCATGCGCTGTTAAAATAATCCTTTAATAAATGCATTCTAATTTACCAAACATTATTTTTTCACCTGGTATTTAGGTTTAGTAAACGTGAGGTTCGACCCCAGATTCTACCCAAAACAATTAATTATTTGTTTCCAGGTTTATCTTTTAATTTGTGAAACTGTGGTTGGTAGCTTAGAGTGAAATGTTGCTGTTCTAGATTAATTTGATCAAGTGAGCTGATACAAGCCTGTATTTAAAATGTCACGTGTCAACCTCGTGTTGGACTGGACTATCACTGACAGGGAGGTTTGGGGTCATAATCTGTCAGTTGTAGTCAGAATATCTCGTTTACTAATGAATTATAAAATACTGTTACTATACTTCAACGCAGATGTGAGTACATTTCTTATAAAATGATATCTTCAATTAGTGTATCAATCTGTAACCAGACAGATTGAAAAATAAATATTGTTAGCTAAAAATAAAAAACATTTCAAAAATACATTTTATAATAATGAGTATTTTATACTAGCTTTTACCCGCCGCGGCTTCACCCGCAATAATTGATAAAATCTTTTAATTTTTAACTAAACTGTTTTGGTCATAAATCAAATTTTATTTTTTTCAAATATCTACGAGTTTTTCTCAGTTCTAGCTGTAAATAATTTTGCCGTATTTTAATTTTCACTTTTAAATATTTCGTAATAAAAGAAATATATATTATTTAAGTTATCAATTATAAATTTTTATTTTTTATTTTTACCTTCATAATTAATAAGATAAATAAATAATTAAATGAAATAATATTCTTTTTTGAACTACATAGCTAAAATCACATATCTATTATTTATTAGTATGAAACTATGTCACACTAATTACTATTTACTTTAGTTACAAAGTATTAAATCACAAATTCTTAAATAACATCATTTCAATCACATTATAATCATATATTTATTATTATTTGAAATCAAAAGTTGGGAATAGTCCTATTTGTTATTCCAGGACATGTTCTACCAACGTACAAAGTCTCATTCGAATCCGTTCAACAGTTTTGGCGTGATTGCGTAACAAACATACAAACACACAAACTTTCGCATTTATAATATTAGTAAGATGATATTTAGACAGAAGACCAAAACAAAATACTCAAATAATGAAAGCTAGATTCATGATGGACAATATAAAACATTTATTTATTGAAAATAAAAACAAAATCCATCTACTGGACCTAATCTTTTTTTATCTCGTTTATTTATGACTGGAAAATTTTCATGTGAAAAAGAAACGAAAATCAAGACATGGTAGGCGTGAGGGGTGTTTGTTTGGGGGGGGGGGAGTATATTTTAATAAATGTTGTAAAGTGCCCGCACCCCCAACCCCAATCTTAGTATTCTGCAGGTGCGGAGTTCGGTTTAGTCTGTCACAGGAGGAATGAAATATGGAACTACCGAGAAGCGAGATGAAGAAGAAAAGAGGAGAAGGGTGCATGAATAATTTTGAATGGGATAAATGAAGGGGATAGGTTCTGACTGCAACCTCTACCCCTTCCCAGCCAGTTGTAGCGGGATAAGGGGGGGGGGATGGGTTCTGACTGCAACCTCTACTCCTTCCCTTCCAGTTGTAACGGAATAAGGGGAAGGGAGGATTGTCTTTCAATGTCACGTGTCTCATGAATATCATCCCAGACGAGAGGGGGTGGAAGAGGGGACAGGAGGGGATGTTTTTGGCTAATGAGAAAACTCTTGACTTTGAACGTAAAAAAAAAAAGCGCGATATAATTGAATAGGGGTACTACAATCAATGTAATGAGGGCTCTCTTCTTTTATATTATATATATATATATATATATATATTTCAGTGGTATGGCTTGTAATGTTTCCAGGGTTAGCAGGGTTGTTTTTGACCTACTTTGGTGGCCACATGGTCTAAGGCGCTACCCTTCTAATAGACTAGAACATCCGATGATGGAAAGATCATAATTCGATCCCAAGTGGGGGTACTGAGGGTGGTTTTCATAAATTTCCACGCAAACCCGGGTACTCTTCCTCTAAATTCAACCTTCCTTATCCTTAGCCCACTATTGTAATTGTTACATAAGCATGTAATCCGAATAAATAGTAAAATACGGTTTTAATGAAAAAAAAAATATCTCTAATTTTATTTCCGTTTGTTCTTAAACCGGAGCCGATATATTCCTTGTTATGTACCACATCCTACAACCCATTCAAGTTATACATAGCATGTGTACCAATTGAGCCAGTGTGTTAGGAACGAGGAAGGTTTAATCTAAAAGAAGTGGGCCCACATTTTCGTGGAGGTAGAGTGAGAACCCGTTTATAGAAAGCCACACTCACTAGACTGAACTGAGATTCGAACCCCGGTCTCCCCGCCATCAGCAGCCAAGCCTATCGCCTTAAGTTCATGCGCCCGCCGAAGTTGGTTCTATAAACTTCAACTTCATCATCCTAGGTTAATGACGGTCACCAAACCGGCGCTAAAACATATTTGACAATATTTTATTATCAGGTACTATGCATGGATAGTTTTGCGTCTCTTTGATCTAATAGACTTGACCTTTACAAAAATAATAAAAGTGAGATAGGAAAAATAAAATAAAAGTTTAGTGCTGGTTTTTAATACTTCAAACTTAAGTTACAATTTAAGATTAAATTTTTTGTATGTGTGTGTATATATATATAGTTCAAGTACTTAGCGTCAGCGAGCTTCCAATACGACGCCATAAAAATTACGCGGCTCAACTCTGTGAGCGTTTTCGCGCTAAACCACGTCTGACAAAGTCAGGGAAAAGCGCTGCAAGCACTTCGTTAAAATATGAAGAGGGCCGTAGAAAAGATTGCAAAGCAGTAAGGGAGAGGAGTAAGGGGGGAGGGTCTCGCACCATCTCTGTGGAGTGCTCTCCGGAGTGGTCTTCACTATTTGTATAGTAAGTTAGTGCCTACAGTAGCCACCACGGCACATAGCCCTTATCCTGGGGCTACAGTAGCCACCACGACATATAGCCCTTATCCTGGGGCTATAGTAGCCACCACGGCACGTAGCCCTTATCCTGGGGCTATAGTAGCCACCACAGTGTAGGGAGGGCTGTTTCCTTCAACCTGTAGCTACAGTAGCCACCACGGCACATGGCCCTTATCCTGGGGCTACAGTAGCCACCACAGTGTAGGGAGGGCTGTTTCCTTCAACCTGTAGCTACAGTAGCCACCACGGCACATGGCCCTTATCCTGGGGCTATAGTAGCCACCACGGCACGTAGCCCTTATCCTGGGGCTACAGTAGCCACCACGGCACATAGCCCTTATCCTGTAGCTACAGTAGCCATCACGGCACATGGCCCTTATCCTGGGGCTATAGTAGCCACCATGGCACGTAGCCCTTATCCTGGGGCTATAGTAGCCACCACGGCACATAGCCCTTATCCTGTAGCTACAGTAGCCACCACGGCACATGGCCCTTATCCTGGGGCTATAGTAGCCACCACGGCACGTAGCCCTTATCCTGGGGCTATAGTAGCCACCACAGTGTAGGGAGGGCTGTTTACTTCAGCCTGTAGCTATAATAGTCGCCATGATGGGAGATATCTTCATCAACCCGTGATTCTAATAGTGTATATTTTCAAGCATTATCTTAGTGTATTTACTTTTCGTTCTAGTGCCAGCAGTATCTGTCAGTCTTTATAATCAGATACGTATCCAACAAACAACTTATTAGTATCGTGAATATCTAAAAAGATGTACAAATATATTTTCTTCTAAATGAATTAATGATGGTAAAACCACCACTAATAAAACCGATTGGAATCGAATTGAAGATTAGATAGCCAGAAAGGCTGACTACATGTAAAAAGGGTAAAATGTTGATGTTTGATTAATAACTGGACCAACGCTGATAGAATTAGGATGTTTTTGAGCGAATGCTGATTGTATGGTTTCAGGTGGAAATTTATATGGTTGTATATGGTGTGAAGGGGTAGCGGGGTGTAAGTGTTCCATCATATTCAGATCACAGTCTGTAATAATGCAGGTAACCTGGTGGTCTAGGGGTAAGGTGTCAGACTTCTATGCTGGCGGCCGGGGTTCAATCCTCGGTCCCGGCACAGATTTATCTGATTACCAAACCCTTCCTTCACCTCTGACAAGACATCTTGTGAATGTGGGGAATGCCAGGCCTCCACCGTGGTTCGGATTCCACGTTAAACTATAGGTCCTTCATTTCTTCTCACAATCACCCTACCATTACACATTAGCGTAAGTGCGTATAACCCGAATGGGTAGTAAGACGCGGTGCTAATAATAATAATAATAATAATGTAATAGTGCAGGTAGGTTTTTAAAATTGATTTTAAATATGGTATATTAACTACTCATACTGACAGTTCACAGAACTACTAATTATAACTACGTCCATGTTATTATCGTTACTACAGTCTTAGTAGTAGTTCTATGAACAATATACATTATTCCTTCCATGTTATTATCGTTAATATCGATTTGAAATTTATCTTTGGTCTAAAAGTTGTACTATTTCTATAATTTGTATTTTTATTTTAAGTTGATATTTTTTCTTGGTGATCAAGTTAGAAGAAAACTATTTGAGACTATATTCGTTAGTACACTATATTCATCGAGAACAGCCATTTTTTACGTGATTCAATATGTCATTCTCACAATAGCTGTCAAATTTTATCAAAAATTTCACCCAAGGTTAATTAATTTGAATTTTTAGTTCAAATCAATTGTAATTAACTACTAAACAAAATATATTTTGAGCAGATACAATTTTTAAACAGATAGTCAGATTTAAAAATTATTTATATTTTCATTTCGCTTGGGCTCAAAGAATGTTCCTGCCAAATTTTATTAAATTGGTTCAAAAATTTGACAGTAATTGTGGAACAAACAGACAGAAATTAAATTCCATGGCGAAATACCCTCAATTTCTTACGAATTTTCAAAAAAGGTAAAGCTACTAGATCTAATTTTCCGTATTCATACATCAAGTCACATGAAATAGATGTCACTTTTTATATATACTATAGATACTAATAAAATAACACAAATAATATGGTAACATGCTATCAATATTGACATAAAATAATATAAGTTTTCTTAAATGTGATCAAAATGTTCATTTTAAAGTGACTTAGGGAATATTTGACATTTTTTTAAATGCAGAGAGCAAGATCTAATTTTTTTTTTAGTCACCACGTCTTACTACCTGTTCAGCTTATACGTGTATATTATAATTAATCTAACGCGGCAGGAATAAGGAAGGAAGCAGTCTAGAGGTGATCTACCCGCATTTGCGTGAAAGGATAGTGGGAAACCCACTCTCAGTATACATGGCAGTAGACCTCGGTGGTTTTGAGGTAAGCTATTCACCTCAGGGCCGGGTGTATGTGGGTTCAAAGGATTCTTCTTTAGCAATAAAAATTCGTAGCACAACTTCCTTCGAAAGGGAAGTAAAGCCGTTGGTCTCATACCGATTGTGGTATGTAAAATAACCCTGTAATATATGTGAAAAATACATTTCTCCCAAAATTGGTAGTCCCTTTCACTCTGGCTCATAGAAATTATCTTGGGTTCAGAAAGTGCACGTTTAATACATCAAATAAATTAAAGATTCAAACACTGATCTACCAGCCATTAGGAATCGTGTCCAACACGAGAGTGACGCCTTAGACCATTCAACCACAGAAGAGTGTATAATGATAGTATTAGTAGTATAGTAGTTAAAGCTTCCTTGATACAAGCGTCCACGTATCGATTTTCTTATCAAGTCCAGCACACAAGGAGGTATTCCTGCTCATGAATATTATTCAATACCTTTGAGATATTGTTATCGTACCTGTCGGCTAGCGTTGGACCATGTTAGTTAATTATACCTGTCTGGGCGGTCAGAGAAGAAAAAGGGGTGGGGGGGAGTTATTTTACAACAGCTGCGAAACAAATGGAAATCCAGATTGTGTAGGTGTACGCAACACATTAGAGAATTTGTTTTCTTTTCTAGAGATAAACTGTTAATTTTGTTCGACATAGTATTGAAATGAATGTATAAGAAAGGTAATTTTTTTACCGAGCTGGAACGTGAACAAAATGTTATTTACGATGAAAGATACAAAATATAGTTTATAATTATTTATGTATAAGACGATGATATGGAAAGGAGCATGAGGTGTTTAAGCTAAAATTCTGTAGATTTTGTAGTAAAAACATTTGAGCAAAATAAACAAAATATTTGTTAAGGAATAAATTAAGTTTTTTTTTATAAATATAGCAATCTCAGCAGTCTTACCTTGACGGATTACACTATGGCTCTTCTTACAGGCTGTACCATAGTGGAATAATGCAAGGTAAGCTTGCCTTTAAGTGATAATGTAATTTTCATAAGCGATCGACTGAAAATTGCTGTGAGATCGATCTTTTGCCGACCTCTGGTGGTCTAAGGTGTAACCCTCTTGATAGACTGTTCTGCTGTTGATGACGGAGATTGAGGTTCGAATCCCAGTTGAGCTAACTGAGGGTAGATCTTCCTAAATGGTTTCTCACTTCCCCTTTCACGCAAATGCTGTTAGATAGCTTTTACTCTAAAATTCTTCCTTCCTCATCCTTACCCCAATAGAGTAACTATCGTAATGTATATAACTTGAACAAGAAGTAAAGACGTGGTGTTAAAAAAAAATAGACAAGTACTTCAGGGAGAGCTGCAGTCGATATTGCGAGGGTGATAAGTCGCAGTTAATGTCAGACACTTGATCACCGATAGCGAAGGGATCTCAAGGGAGATAGGAGGAGGAGAGATAAGATCTCTTCTTAGAAAATGATAAGAAACCTCTACCAAGCCGTACGGATACTTCATCAATGTCCGCACATGCTAGCACAGGGAGACTTGGCAACATGGCTTTATGAAACAGGAGGTCTCGCAGAGGACGTGGGCCAGTTCACCTTCAACGGTTTATGTTACATTTATTTTATTTTATTTTATTTATGTCACGTGGCTCACTGTAAATATTTCAACGGTGCGGACGTGTCTGAAAGCTTTCGATAAAGCAAATAAATATACGTAAATAAAATGATATATCAGCCGTCCTACGATACACTCTCAATGTCTCAGGTTATACTTCACTGCATTACATAAAAGTATGAAGAATTGCCTGCTCAGTTTATCTAACGGCGTTCAGAACAAATTCTTTATTTGCTTAAGTACCCGGCTTTAACCGGGAGGTATTTAATTTTTTTTTTTTAAATCGAATCGAAATTTTTAAATTTCGTCTTAGAGGTTAAAACTACCATGAACAGGGCTACTAATTTTTAAAATTTCAAAATTATACGTGTGATAAATATTGCGCGATTCTTATAAGAGGCAAACCAACTTGGGTTTTTTTAATATTGCTTGATTTGACGAGTTTTTTTTTTAATTAATTTAATAGAGATATAATCAAGATTTTAAAATTAATGCTTGTGGGCACACGCGTCCATGCATATGGAGTGCTAGTTTTTAAATAACACACCTCTGCATGTGATATATATTGCGGAATGCTCACGTCAAACATGCATTTTATTAATATAGATAGAAGATGAATAAAATAGAATACCCCTGAACAAAAATGGGTATAGCACACTGCATTACATAAATGTATGAAAAAATGCCTACTCAATTTATCAAACGGAGTCTGGATATAACTTATATTTAAAATAATAAAACCTTTACCATTATTAAATGTCAACTCAAAAACACAGAAGTTTTCTATCTATTATTTTTATCAAGTAATTAGCAACTCCAACAAAATAACATGGTAAGTCACAGGAGCTGTTAAGCCTGTCTAAAAATAAAACTTCCTCCTACTGCAATATAAAAGAATATGGTCCCAGCCCTGATAACCCTCTTCCCCCAAATCCATTCAACCTGTTCCTTCCCATCCGTTTTAACCCCTCCGGGTGTGATTCTGTCCGCTTCATATCTGTTCCTAGTAGCAGGTCAGCTTTAATGTGTGGCTGTGATACCACGACACACACACACACAACTCACCCAATTACAGTACAGGCGAGTCCGGAGCTCCTCTCTCCCTTTACCCCTCTCCCATCACAGGCTTATCGCGCTTATAACGCCCAAAATCCCGCCAACGAAACTACCAGTTCAGTATTAATAAGTATGAACACACAAGCTTCCACCTCTCCACGTCTTTGACTCAGTGGGTTGGGTACCGTCGATTGGCAGAGTGAAATAACCTTGGTTTGACTAAAGCTTACTTACATACTCTACAGTCTACGTCATCAGGAACGCGAAAGTCCATTGCTACCCTTACAAAAGTACACCACCTATCTCCATCTTGAGCTAGCTCTATCCAGTCCATCACATTAAACCCTATACCTATCTTGAGCTAGTTATATCCAGCCCATCTCATTACATCCTATCTCCATCTTGAGTTAGCTCTATCCACTCCACCTCATTACACCTTATCTCTTTCAATTACATACATTATATTATCTTCCCATCTACATCTAGGTCTTCCCAGTGGTTTCTTCCCATTGGATTTGCCAGTCAATACACTGAATACGATTTCAGATCCATCCATTACCACTGCATGTCCTGCTCACAGTAATATAAGACACTTGAGAACCCTAACAATGTCTCGTGATGAGTACAGGGTATGTAACTCATCATTATGAAACCTCCTCCCCTTAACAAAATTTTCATTCCATTTTGGACCAAATATCTTTCTAGGTAACTTGTTTTCGAACACCCTGAATTGTTTTTGTCAGGAAATATAAGAGGCCATTTTTTACACCCATATAGAACAATAGGTGAAACTATTGTTTTGTATATTCTAAGTTTTACATTCCTGACAGCAGGCGAGACGCCAACAACTTATTGACCGAGTAATGGCATTCATTTTATGACTGTATTATTTTCCTAATTTCTACTTTAATATTGTCACTAATTGAAATTATACATAGATATTTAATCTAATTAACCATATCAAATGATATGTTGCTTGTAGTATTCTCTAAAAATTTAGCACATTAAAAATAATTCAATGTATTTATTTACCCACTTCATTGTTCAAAAGGTATAAGCCAGTCGTGTATAGCTTACGGCCCATGGGCCATATGTGGCCCAATCAATGTCTCCTTGTGGTCCACGGACCGTTTAATATTATTATTATTATTATTATTATTATTATTATTATTATTATTAGCACCGCGTCTTACTACCCGTTCGGTTTATACGCACTTACGCTAATGTGTGATGGTAGGGTGATTGTGAGATGAAATGTACCTACAGTTTAACGTGGAATCCGAACCACGGTGGTGGCCTGGCATTCACCACATTCACAAGATGTCTTGCCAGAGGTGAAGGAAGGGTTTGGCAATCAGATAAATCTTTGCCGGTACCGAGGATCGAACCCCGGCCGCCAGCATAGAAGTTTGACACCTTACCCCTAGACCGCCAGGTCACCACCGTTTAATAAAGCAACAAATAACGTAGCCCAATAATAATCTTATTATAAACGTTATATAAATATACCATTTAAAATTATTACGTTTGGAATTTGATAATTATTTGTGGAAACGCAGCAAGTGAGAGGGTTCCGCCAAATTTTTACTCTTTACTTACCAAAAATGTGCTTCGAAAAATTGTTAAAAACTCACCAAATATGTTCAATGTTTGTCAGTATATGAGTGTACGAACCGTTGTTTTATCTTATGAAAATAACTACTACTTGAGAAATCAAGGTTTACCTCCACGTATTTGTCATCAAATTAAGAAGTGACTTCAACAAATGGTTTAAAAAGCCTAAATAACCAATGCCTTTGCTGAATTTTTCAAATTTCTGTGTCAAAATAGAGAATAAGTTTAAAAATTGAATTAATATACATTTTAATTTTTTTACTTAAAATGAGTGTTACTGTAATTTCTGAAATGCGACACCCTTAATATTTTAAATTTTAAGGTTGCACTTACTCTAAAGTCAACTTTCCTCACCCTTAATTTATAGATTCATTAATTACTTACGTGATCAGTATATCTGTGTACAGCCCGAACGGAAATTAAGATACGGTGACCAAAAAAAAATATATAAAAATATATTATCAAACTCTTTCTTTTAACCGGAAATGTGCACTTCAATTTTTTTCCAAGTATCGCGTCTTAGTACACGTTCAAGTTGTGTACTTATATACTAATTACGCTAATGGTTTTTAACTGATTGGGAAGGTTATATCTAGAGTAAGTGTACCGCATTTCAGTTGAGAGAGAGAGAGAGAGAGAGAGAGAGAGAGAGAGAGAGAGAGAGAGAGTTGAAAACCATTTTGGAAAAACTACCCTCAATACACCTGACCGAGATTCGAACCTCTATCTCATCCTCATCGGCAGTCTTGTATATTGTGAGAGTAAAGCGTTCGAACATGTGACCACAGAAGCGTGTTTCGATTTTAATCAGGAAGCATCTTAACTACTGTCACTTATTCATACGTCAAGACATGGGATATGCAGATATATAATTTGATATATATTATCAATACCTACAAAATAATACCTATAATAGTAAAATGTTACCAATTTCCTCTATAGTGGGGAATGCCAGGCCGCCACCGTGGTTCGGATTCCACGTTAAACTGTAGGTCCTCCATTTCATCTCACAATCATCCTACCATTACACATTAGCGTAAGTGCGTATAACCCGAACGGGTAGTAAGACGCGGTGCTAATAATAATAATAATAATTTCCTCTATAAAAAGTATGTTTATACTGATTTTCTAAAATGACCTTTCTATTAAAATCTGTGTATTGCACTGTATTTTAAACTATCTCCCTTAAAATTGTAGTCATTCTCATTAACCGCTTGGTCAAGGAGATCGGAGAAAAAAAAAACCCACGGTCAACCACAGTGAAAGTGACATAAATGTAATTTTATTTATTTGAAAACAATTATTGAATTATATGTATTACGCATACAATAGGTAGTCAAATTAAACTTGATTGATTTTAAAAAATCATATAATTAAACCTTTGAACGTTTATTATGACATATATTTATATTCTAATTACAAAAATGAAATAATCTTGTTGTTTATAATATAATATAATATAATATAATAGAGGTCAATGAATTATTAAATATTTAATTAAAAAGGGGTGTATACCTTAAGTTTGGAAGTTAATGTGGTTATGTAAATGTTAAATATTTGATTTTTCTCATATAAAAATTTGAGTATCTTAAAAAAAAATATGTATTATTAGACATTGCAAAAAAAAATGTAATTTTGTTATCTATGGATAGATAATCTGAGTTGGATATGTATTATCTCGACTCTGGAGTACACGAATCGATTCCCTACCGGGTGCATTGAGCATCTTTTATTTTTCACTTTGTTAGAAAATAGGCTATAGTTAATTAAATTAATATTTCTCCTCTAGTCCTGTTATATTTAAATACCCGCCTCGGTGGCGTGGATAGCTAACGCGCTAGTCGTGTAGAGCTCTACTGCTGAGGACTGGGAGATCGAGGTTCGAATCTCAGTCGGGTGAACTGGGGTGGTTTTTCCTAAATGGTTTTCCACTCTCCCTCCACGCAAATGTGGGTTCACTTCCTCTAATTCAGCCTTCCCAATTTTTAATCCATTAGCGTAATTAGTACTTAAAGCTTATAACCCGAACGGGTAGTAAGACGTGGTGCTAAATAATAAATAAATATATTTAAAAATGCATATCATTTATTTATGTTCATTATTAGAACTAAGATATACTGATAAATAAATAAATTTAAATAAAAGTTTGATTCACATTTTATCATTTATTATATAAAATTAAATGACGTTTGTATAAGGTAACTCTAATAGGGTCAACAATTTCCATAACTTTGTTAAACATTTTGTCTAGAATATTTTGTATATCTTTTGTAAATAGACATAGAAAAAATAACGAGTCACAGATTAGAAGTGAAGGCGAGGTCGTAGTTTTTGTCCCCTGTCAAGATAGTGTAACCTCACAACAAAATTATCAGTGTCGTAAACTTTGGGTTTTCCAACAATGAAATTACAAAATCGTTGTGTTTCAGCTGAACATGACGATAAAAAAAAACAATTTTACTCACAGTATCTTACTATTCTAAAAATGTTTATGAAAAAATAAATAAAATTGAATTTAGCATCTAAAATTAAATGTTATTTTGACCGAAAGCTATGAGTATTCGATTTAATATAAAGTATTCTAACATTTAATTTTAAAACTTATCTTTAAATCAATATATGTGTGTTATTTGCACAGTCTTGTATAGTCTGGTTTTCGAGTTATAGGGAATTCTGGGTTTGATTCCAAGCTGGATTTAAAACCGGTTTTATTATTTTACTAAATTTTTGTAAAGTGTACGTCAATATCTAAAATAAATAACATTTTACTATATTATTAATGTTATTATATAAGTATTGATGATATCTATCAAAAGTGGCATCTGTAAATCATATGACTTGACGTATGAATATGTGAACGTCATCCGATTCAATGGTCGTGGTCTAACGCGATACTCTTGCAGTAGACTAGTCTACCGATGACGGGGAGATAGTCTCTCTAATATTGGCCGGGTGTACAGAGGGAAGTATTTCTAAAATAGTTTTCCACTCTCCCTCCACGCAAATTCTGGCACAATTCCTCTAAATATAACCTTTATAATCCCTAAAACCATTAATGTAATTAGTACTTAAGCGTATAACCCGAACAGGTAGTAAGAAGCGGTGCTAAAGAAATTTTAAGAAAAAACGTGAAAATTGCAGTAGTAACTTCTCTGTCAGAAAAGGTTATGCCCATGAAAATTGGACTGTATCTCCATACGAACAAGTTTATGCAATGTGTTTCGAAACAATTTGTACGTTCTCTCTGTTCCACCACATGTTATGAATCTGCGACCGAAGCACTCCCACGTACAAATTATCTCACCACCATTGTTACCATAACGAAGCGGTTCTCGGACTTTAGGTTAATGAGAAAAGTCAAGAGGGAGGGAGATATATGATGACATATGATATATAAATCATTTTGACGGCTATTAAAAGTGGCCAGCTGCGACCATTGCCTTTTACAATTGTCCAGGAATGTAGTTGTCGTCTGGAGGACGACTGAGTTGAAAATCTGTTTTAAATGTCACCAACAGGCTTAGGACTTTTCAAAACATGATAATTTAAAATTAAGGGTACAAGGGAAATAGGGATGAGATCTAGTATTTAACCCAAAATGAGTTAGTGCTTCCAAATGTTAGACAATTATCAGCCCAATTATAATCCAATTTAGATTATGGTTAAAGAATTTTCCGTCATATTTAAATTATTAATTTTCTTAAAAGTATTTGACGGGGTATTATGGGGTTTGATATATAAAAGTCGTTGTTCTATAAAATGTAGTAATGTGCCTTTTACCTCTTTTTTTCCTAACCTAATTATTGTAAAGAGTAAGGAGATTATTTACAATACATGTTAGCCATGTTGCCACGTTATCAGTTTTCCCAGTGTACGTTTTTGTTACAAGGCTTTTTTTTTATATTTGAGGTAATTAATGTGCACTTTCTGAACTTAGATTATATCAGTACACGACTTATAAACTAACTTAAATGTAAGACAGACACAACACCCAGCCCCCCGACCTTTAAATCATTACTGTGAAAGGGAATCCCACATTTACAAATGATAAAAATATGTCGGCCATGACCAAATAGACCAAAACACTACCGACTGAGATAAGGTGTCATATTTACAAGGATTTTGATTCATATCTTCTTGAGCTCTTGATATGAGGGTCGTCCCTCTTGTACGCTTTTGTTGTTCTTAGGTTGTTAAAGTGGTCTTTAACACCCCTTGAGGGACTTGAGGATTACCTAGGAGGAGAGTAAGAGGCAAGGTAATAGCAAGGGGTTGATGGAGCGGGAATCTTAGATCCCGTGATCGTAAAACATACAGTGGGATACTGGTACCAATCCATCGCGTTTAGAATGTACTGAACATTGAAATAGTTACCAAATGTGTTGAACCATCCTCAAGGAAAGTATGCTCAAATAATACAAATAGTAATATAAAAAAAGGGACAACAATAGAAGTGAGTGCTATGGAGTTCAAGGCGTTGAATGTTTTACCCAAAACATTCCAATACCGAAGCTCGCAACTCAAACCTGTTGCTGGGTTATTCAAAAGGGGCCGTCTACCTCTAGAAAGCAGTGAGATACTGCAACCTGCCTATCAGCTCACATTAAATTAATAGAAATATATTAGGTCTAATACCTAGTGTATGGAGAGGCATATATAGAAAATATTTGTATAAGTCATAAGTTGATATTTATTTGCAATCGCACAATTAGATATTTAACAGTTCTATACAACGTTAACATTGTTGTAGTGAAGATGTATATAAAAAATATAAATTAAATTATTATACAACAACGAATTGTAGCCAAAGTTAAAGAGTCTGAGGTGAAACATATATCAGTTTAATTTAACGTTAATATAAGATATTGATAAAAGGTATAAATGTAAATTAGACTCATCAAAAGTCATGAACATAGCCAGACGGCATTACAAGAAAATTTAAATAAACGTAGTTAATTCTAAGTCTACTTGATAGGACGCCTTTCTTATATGCAAAAAATAACAAGAACATGTATTCAATTATTAAATATTCGTCCATGAGAACTGGCATGTCGCAAAACAACAATAAAATATCTAAATTCAAATATTTAATATCTGCCCATCATAGCTGGCATGTTGCAAAACAACAATAAAAAATCTAAATTCAAATATATTATAGTTCACGAGAACATTATTTAAATATAGCAATTCACGAAATCGATACAATCGATTAATTATAACTCAATTGGCGATAAGACACCATCACCTAGCAATGAAGCGGCATCTAAAGAACAATAAATTAATTTTCTAACAGTCCGATTTATTTCTAAATTATTTAGAATCTTAGGAAAACTAGGTCGAAAAGAAATTATGGTAACGTCTTACAATAAAAAAGAGTTAAATTTGCCTAGAGTGAATTTTGACCTTACATTTTAAGTTTGAAGAAACCCGGAGCTTATCCTATCTCAGCTACGACTTAGGCCCAATTGTAAATTCTGTTGGCACAGACGCCAGTATATATACTATAAAGCACAGAAGAGGGATAGATGGGAAAATTAAGGGGAGGTCACATTCTAGAACATCAAGGAATACATAGATAGCGCATGTCACACAGCTTCGGGAAGGTCCGTGGTCGTTCGGGAACATTATTGAAGGGGATATCTTCACTGCGCATGTCCAATCAAATCAAGATGTTCGTTGAACTCACGTCACATTTTACCCTGCCAGTGTTCAATTTTCCCGGTACCGCGAAGGTGCGGGAGACGGTTTTGTGTCGTTCTTCCACGCAGCCCCAGTCAGCAAGCAAACGGGGTAAGTCTCGTCTATTTTTGTTTAGTGTCTTTCGTAAACCATCCGATGCTACAGTGTAATTTGAAGAGACTTGCTTCTCTTAGAATTTGAAATAAATTGTATTACTGGATAGCGTTAGTCAATATCGTCTAAACCACTTTGGTGGTGTATGGTTTAACACGATACTTTCACATACTAGACTGCCAATTACTGGAAGATAATGTTTCGAATATCAGTTGGGTACTGATTCTGGGTTTTCGAAAATGGTATCTCTTTCCACGCAAATGTGGGTACACTTTTTCTTAATACGACTTCACTAATCCTTAAAATATGTAGCGTAATTAGTACATAAGCGTATAGACCGAACGTGTAACAAGACGAGGTGCTAAATAAAGAACTCTAATTCAAATTTCTGATCCCTCTTTAAAGGCAATGACGATTAAATAATTACTTGTGCAAACTTTTTAACTACAACAAAAAAAAAATTTATTCATACGAATGAATGTTGGTCTGTATTTAATATTTTCTTTTGATCTTTACTGCTTCAAAAGGATACTTGCAACAAAAACTAAACTTGTGTTTATTGCTACATCAACATGATACAACACAGGGCAACTTAAATCAACAAACGCCAACTTTTCATTTGAGGCCATGTTGCTGTTGATATAAGTTTGCTTTATGTTTCTTCAATGGAGACGAAGCTTTAGATTAGCCAATAAATGTTGCGGATCCGGTCAAACATAAAAAGTAGGACGCAAATTACTGAAACAAATAAATTAGAACTTTTTTCAATTTGAAATCCAAGGGATATCTAAAGTAATTTGAAATATCTAAAATTCAAACTAACCATTTTTATTAGTATTTTCGCAGCTGGTACATATTATTATTATTATTATTATTATTATTATTATTATTTATTATTATTATTATTATTATTATAGCACCGCGTCTTACTACCCGTTCGGGCTGTACACACTTACGCTGATGTGTAATGGTAGGGTGATTGTGAGATGAAATGGAGGACATACAGTTTAACGTGGGATCCGAACCACGGTGGAGGCCTGGCATTCCACACATTCACAAGTTGTGATTAATACACGTCTTGTCAGAGGTGAAGGAAGGGTTTGGTAATCAGATAAATCTGTGCCGGGACCGAGGATTGAACCCCGGACCCCTCAGAACAGAAGTCTGACACCTTACCCCTAGACCTCCAGGTGACCTGCCACCAATATAGGACTCCCGCTTTCGCTTTTACTTTGCGTCAATAACTCTTAACTTTATTTGACATTCTTGACATTTGAGAGAGGAAGGGGGGAGTTGTTAGTAAAGATCGTTAAGTTAGGTTTGAGATAAGTACAAAATAGAACACACTTAACAATGGATAGGCCCTTTCTGAATTATCCAAATATTTCCATCTAAAATTTGAATTAAATATTTTTTTACCATTGATTTGAATAGAAATTTCATGAAGGTAGATCCGAAATATCAAATTTTTTGAACTATCCAATGTCGAATTATCAAGAGATATCACTGTAACACTATGTAACACAAAGTATCGTGCTTTGACCCCTCTGAACGATCAGTCATTAATTCCAACACCGACACCCCACCCCTCCCCCCGATGGGATAAAACTCCCATTCTGTCACCCGGGGACACCAATGTTCTCCGGAGGGACGTGGCCCTTTTTGAGATGAATAAAATTAGAATGAATGTCCATCAGGAGTGACGCACGTGGCTGACTTGTTGTTTTTTGGGGGAGTAAGGGCGGGGGGGTGGGGGTAGTGTTGATAATCCCTCGACCTCACATGACGTCACGTGACCCGTCCAAAGTATGTATTTATACCCCCTTCTCTCTTTTTCTCTCTGGAGGATTTATTGGACTGACACAAACACACACACACAAACACACATACGAAACAGTCGAATGGGGTCCAGAACTAAATACAGAATGCAGGCATCCCACCTGGGGCTTGTGTGCTCAGCCGCTGCCACCTCATATTGATCACGTGAATACACTGTCAAAATGTGAACACACTATTACTACACTGTTAAATTAAAGATTATATATATATATAATATTACAAACTCACGTCTAAAATTAAGGCTTTACCTATATATATATATAAATATATATATATATATATATAAACTCACGTCTTAAATTAAGGCTTTACTTATATATATATATATAACGCAAGTGTTTTAATCTACAAATTTGAATTAAATATGGGGGTATTGTTTTAATTGTAGTGAATTAAATTTAGGAGTTATGTGTTGTTTTTACTTCCAAATTTTTTTAAATTAATTTGTAGATATTTCAAACTACAAAATTTAATCAAATATGGGGGTGATAGTTTTAACTGTAAAAATTAAGGTCAGTCCTACTTTAGTTTCTATAAAAAAACAATTGGCTAAAATAAATAAATTGTTGCTGTAGTAGATGTTATTAGCTTAATTTTCTACACATGGTGATATCAACAGCTCTTATATATTTGATATGGGTAATGAATTATTTGTCAAGGATTTTTTCTCCGTCATTTAAAAAACTTTTGTTCAAATTCCCCGATGCCTATGACCAATATTCAAGAACCGTTGAGATTAATATTAGTATATAATTAAACTATAAGTATCTTCTTGTTTGTTTGTATATCACCGTGTCTTACTACCCGTTCGGTTATA
Organism: Timema cristinae; assembly: GCA_039000515.1. Classification (NCBI taxonomy): domain Eukaryota; kingdom Metazoa; phylum Arthropoda; class Insecta; order Phasmatodea; family Timematidae; genus Timema; species Timema cristinae. The sequence goes on along the minus strand of JBCFYV010000003.1, from coordinate 68,850,984 downwards.
CGCCCCTATAATAATAATTTCTACTAATGGGTGTAACAATACAAGGGTTGTATTTTACAATCAAAGCCCCACCCAACCCGATTCTGCATAGACTATCGTCCGATTCATACTACCCATTCCTCGAGAAGCGGGGAAAATTTGCCTTGGTGTATCAGCACTTGATGTTCCAACCAGCCCGGTTTAGACATATCTGATGGGCGGTTTTCTTCACACCTGGCGAAGAGTGGACGCGGACATGGCGGCCCTCTTTCGGATGGTTTGAGCAACCATCACCTGGTCTCTGACGTCAGCAGAGCCAAGCAGTTAAAAAGATTTTTGACAACAAACCAGAGTATCGTCTATATGAAGCGGGTTGACCAATCAGCGACCTACAAGCATGATAGCCTACGTGAGGAAGATGGCGTGACCCTCCAAAACGTGACGTCACCGGCTTAGTTTGGACTAATTCCCCCCTATCACACCTACACAGTAGACAACTATATAATATGAAAGTGTGGAAGAAATAATCAGACTATTGAATTCGGCACCATCTAGGATGGACCTCTGTAATATTTATGTATAATGTACTTTTGAAACTCGACGCCATAATGGACGGACTGTGTTTATTATTCTATATCGTCAGGAGACGATTTCCAATAATATGGACTCTGTGAAGAAAAGTTATAATACTTTGTAAATTTTTATAGTTTTTCGTAGAAGTTTGAATTATGGAACATTAACTATTTAATTTAATACTGTTATAGTCGAAATAGGTTATTTGTTTATTAAGTATGGGCATTATTTAATACTATTTTTAACTAAAAGTAACTTCGGTTTCGTGTCGCCACTTAACGGCTAGTTTTTTAAAGATGTTTGTAAATTCTCAATGTTTGCTGTTCTAACTTAACGAAATGTTAATTGAAATATATTAAAATTATCTATCTTAATAATCTGGATATATTGACTATTCGTATTATCCTAGCTTTTGTTGTTGTATATTTAAAATCATTTATATACATTTCAATATTTTGTGTAACGTAAATTTGGCTATTCTTCGCATATATTTGAAATGTGTAAAATTTCTAAATGTTTTTTAACTTAGTATCAATTGTTAGACTTTGTTCTGTAGTTGAATGATGCCGATTCAAGTAGTCCCTCGTGAGCTTACATTAGGTTTGTGGTGTAAAACTTTCGTGTTAGTTAAGGTAATGATTGTAGTATAAATGTAAATCGTAGTATTTGTAGGTACTCTCGTTTTGTGTAAGGTTTGAATACTCTTGTGATATTTAAAGTAAAAGTATGGAATTTAAAGATATAACTTTACATTGGAAGAGTATATGTTTTCGTAATGTCTGTAGATATTCAGACGCTTTTGTAACAGTTTAGAAAGGCTTTTCTAGCTTTTTATATTTCATGAATAGATTTGGTTATTAATTGTTTTCATAGCTTTATTCATATAAAGCTAACCTGGTCTAATTGAATTAATCTTTTTTAGCAATAATGTAATCAACGATTTTTTTCTTCGTTCTACTAGATACTTAAGGCCACTTAAATTACTGTCTGTTATTTTTGAATGAATTAAATTATTATTTACATTTAACTCTTACTGATGATGTTTTCTCTTTAGTATTATTATGTTAGCTTATTCCCGCTTGTCCTTGTAGTATTTTCTTTACTGGCCTTTTGCTACAAGGTAGAAAAGAGAGAGTGTAACATGGGGTAGGGATTAAGAAGGCTTTATTTAGAGGAAATACACCCGCATTTGGGTGGGGAGAGTGGAAAACCATTTAGCAAAAACCACCCTCAGTGCACCCGACCTGGTACGAAACCAGATCTCCACCATCTTCGGCAGTCTAGTCCAACACGAGAGTAGCGCGTTAGACCACGCGGTCACTGAAGCGGGTAGAAATATCTACTGAAGCATTATTTTATTTATTTTTGGGTTAAATATTATTTTAAAAACATTACTAACCTCAACATCTCACTTAGCTAACTCATAGCTTAGCTAATAATATACACCTTGATTTTAGTAAGAGGCCCGTTCTTGAAGGCCTTATTTGCTATCAGAATCCTACTGAACAATGGTATTTTGACAGGATAAAAGGACTTCTGGAATGGTCTTTCAACCACAGTTATGTAAGGTATTTTATCTCAATAAAATATAGTAGGATTCTGATACGAAACAAGGCCTCACACATTATGGGTTTCCTAGTCAAATGATGGTGTACTTAATAACTTGTCATGGGACGGGCTCTTATTATTATAAGCACAGCGTCTTACTACCTGCTCGGGTTGTACACACTTACGCTAATGTGTAATTGTAGGGTGATTGTGAGATGAAACGGAGGACCTACAGTTTAACGTGGAATCCGAACCACGGTGGAGGCCTGGCATTCCCCACATTCACAATAGGTCTTGTCAGAGGTGAAGGAAGGGTTTGTTAATCAGATAAATCAGTGCCGGGACCGAGGATTGAACCCCGGACCCCAGCACAGAAGTCTGACACCTTACCCCTAGACCACCAGGTCACCCCTTAATAAGTAAACTATGAAATTTCTTCGTTTATACATTGATAAGAATTTATTTGTTGCTGTTCTTTACAATATTTTTATTTGAATATAGATATTTATTTACCGACATTTATTACTCGTCATGGCTATACGCGTTTAACCCACTAAGCGAGTAAGGTTGATAAAAATGTAGAGTTTAGAGGAAATACCACCATTAGTTAACCGGGTCAAGACTCGAACTCTAGCCTCACTATTACAATGAAAACCAGAGTAGATTAGCTTATCATTTAGTCCACGCTCTTAACGATGTGAACTGTGTTGAACGTTCTTTAAAATAGATTATTTAAAAAATTAATTATTCAACAGTAATAACCTCACTAAAATTGTACTAACATTTGTTAATTTAATATATTAATAGATGATGTTGTTTACATTCTAACACGTGTTTCCATGAACAAGTTTTTGTTTTGTATCATGTGTTACACGAAATTTAACATTCAAATTTCCAACGTGTATTATTTTCGATTCAACAAAACGTGTAATTGAGAATTCCCTGTATAATTAATTATGTGGCTACAAACAATTATGGGAATTAGTTTTTTCCAGTAGTGGTATAAGTATAGCTTCCTGAACATGATATTTTTACAATTATAGTTTAAAAAAAAACAAATGATCATTTTAACGCTCACCACACAAAAAATTACGAAAAACTAAAATGAGATTTTATATTTCCAAATAAAACACTTATTTTCCACTGTAATTATATGAACTAAACTATTAGTGATACAAAATTGTTTTATATTACAGTCATTTATTTAAGACAAGAAGGTCGAGGATTTAATAAGAGCCTGGTGTTATAAAAAAGTTGTCACAAAGGCTTACCTAGTCTTTATAGGCAAATTGGGGATATATTTTCTCTCAATTGTACCTCATTCTTATCTAAACATTAACTTTAATTATTGGGATATTTCATGCGCATAGTAAAACACGGATCTTGTAAAAATCTACGATACTAATTAGCTTTGTCAATCCCATTCACAAGAAAATCATTCTTAAAATAAACACTTGTGTCATATGTTAATTATCTTAAGTTCTCTTAAACTAGACAGTGTAAAATTGATTACTTCATTAAGAAATTTATCATATATTAAGTTTCTTCTTGAATGTGGTCACCCTCCATGATCTTGGGGTAAAGTTCCCGTCTCAGGACCCAATGGTCGTGGGTTCAAACACAGCCCAAATCAACGGGTTTTTCTTGAGTGATAAAAATCCGTAGCACAACTTCCTTCGGAGGGGAAGTAACGCCGTTGGTCCCATGTCGATTGTAGTTGGTAAAAAGGACTCTGGAAGGTATGTTAAAATACCGTTCCCGGAAATGGTTTTGTCCTTTCACTCTCGCTCATAGAAAATCTCATGTGCTGATATAATCAGTCGGTTCAGAAAGTGCAGGTTTTATACAACTTTTTTTTTAAATCTGGAATGTATGATTTTAATAATTCAGAGCCTGGTAGGTTATTCGATCTGACAAAATGTGACTATCTCAAAATAGTTAAGTTTCGAATTTACAAGTCCGGAATGTCGGTAAAGTAAATTCAAGTGTTTTTTTAACCAGTCAATAAGGCAGAATTATCTTCCAGGGAATGTTTATAGTCTGTTAGTCTAATTATACTGTATTATTATTATTATTATTATTATTATTATTAGCACCGCATCTTAATATCCGTTCGGGTTATGCGCACTTACGCTAATGTGTAATGTTAGGGTGATTGTGAGATGAAATGAAGGACCTACAGTTTAACGTGGGATCCGAACCACGGTGGAGACCTGGCATTCCTCACATTCACAAGTTGTGATTAATACATATCTTGTCAGAGGTGAAAGAATGGTTTGGTAATCATATAAATCTGTGCCGGGACCGAGGATTGAACCTCGGACATCCCAGCTTAGAAGTCCAAACACCTTACCCCTAGACCGCCAGGTCACCCATTATATTGTAGTATGTTAAAATATAACACGATTATGCAAGTGCTATGATTGATGTGGTTTAATGTTTCCTACGTTAGATAAAATTTATAAATAAATATATAATAGGCCTTTAGTTTATAATGTAACTCTCAACTACAAACCATTTATCTTAAAACACAATATGTCAACATATGACATATTGTATTATCCTGCCTCTTGGTTGAATGTTCACATTTTGTAAAGTCATAGCAAAGTTAATGTAAATATCAAGTTTATGGCTGTGATGTTAAGAATTAATAAAACGTTTAACAAACGTTATTTATTGAAATCTAGTACCTATCTATAATATAAATATAAAATCTCTTTGTCGATGTGTTTACTCTTTATTATATTTGTTTAGTACTACAATAATTTTATACGACAAAATTATGTATTTATATAGCAAGTATCGCTGGATATTTAGCATCTTAATTCAAAAATGTATACTGGAATCCAAAGTATTTAGATTTGATAATATTATAAATGTGTACATAAAAAATTGTACATTCATCCTTTATTTAAACCGAGTTTACAACTTAGCTTTCAAGTAACATAACTTTGAGTAGCGTAAATAAACCGAGTATATGATCATGGTTCACGTAACGAAGCGTAAAATCTCGAGCAAGTCACATCCAATAAACGTAACTATTTTAAACCAAATTGCTATCTAAAATACTACTCAAACTACTATGTCTTGTTAGGCACCAAGTACTTTTAATATAATCTTACAAAAAAAAAAGTAAGAAAAAATCCACCATAATATATTTGTTGTACGCGAGACTGAAGCGAAGAAGCAGTCTCCACGCTATAAACAAACAAATGAAGTACTAAATAGCCGTGTTGACGTGGATCAAGATATTATTTCTTGGCTGGAGCACGTGACACATTCCACGCAACGTGAAGTTAAGTTAATTTTATTTTCCCCTGGACTACTTGTACGTCAAGCAAAATTCACATCAACATTAAGTTATGCAAATTTTGATAGATTATAATTATATTTTTTTAAACACTAGGAAAACCGTTACGTCACGAGAAAATAAAGGTTCCTTACTGAGCAACTGTTATCTAAAAAGTTTAGTAGATCTTGATGGCTTCCATTTTAAATAAGTACAAGACCCTTTTTGTTACGTTAACGTTAATTGAGCGTAAAGTTTATCATCATACCTTCGTTATCGAAATTATAACAAGTTTTAAAAACATTTAGAAATGAAAAAAAGCATTAATTAATGATTATATATTGCTAACACCGTGTGTTAAAACTAGTTTGTGATATACGTTTATTTACTGATTACGTTAATGGTATTAGGGATTATGAATGTTATATTTATACGAAGTGTACTCGCATTTGCGTGGAGGGTAGAATAGAAAACAATTTTTGAAAAGCTCCTTCTGTATACCCGACCAAGATTCGAACCTCGATATCCCAGTCATTTGGCAGTATAGTCCAACATGAGAGTAGCGCATTAGATCACGCGGCCACCAAAGTGAGTTTGAAATAGTAATTATTTCCGAAAAGGTTGGCATTAGTTATTTTCAGCCATTATATGCAATAAAGAACCTTCTACTAACTTTAAACTACCATCACTCTTAAGGTAGATGGGGTGTACCAATGTAGTATAGAAACTCATGATTCATTCACAATACTAAATCTAGTGCCACTACTTTTGGAGCCATTTACAAAATTGCAGATGAAAAAAAACCCATCCAAGTGGAATTGTAGTAAATTAATCGACCAACTCTCCCTAGCCCATAGCTCTACCCACACTACAAACACATAAACATGGTTAAATTGTATTCTATTCCTGTTAATGCCATTGTGTCTCGTAATGTAATTACAAAATGGCCTCATAAAATCTAAATACGACGCACAGTCTCTTATTGTTGTCCGGAAACAAAAGAAATGTATTTATGAACACAATAAAACAAAATCTCATCTGTACTATAAACCAAGCAATTGTGTCGAATAAGGAATACTAGTGATGTAATTGTTGCAAGTCTATTGGATTCTACTTCTAATCTGGGGAGTTGCTGATGAATATAATGTATATATCGTTTTTATAAAAGTTAGGGATTGTTGCATAGTATTATGATTACTTTCTAAATTAAAGTTAGTTTTTTTAAGTTATCATAATATGAGTATTTGCTGTGGTCCTTATGGAGTTCGAGATATAACAGTTGTTGTGCTGTAAATTATGTATAATACAACTTTCCCCATTTTTCCCTAGTATCCTTGATGTATAAAAAGTACGTTAAGTGTACATTTTGTTTGGTATGCAAGGACTGCTAGTATATAACACTAGACACTATTCTAACATAAAACAACACATTTAACACCGGCTTGGATGGTCAAATGGTCTATGGCTTCACTCTAACAATAGACTGGGGTGAGGAGATCGTGGTTTGAATCTAGGTCAGGTGAACCTAAGATTATTTTACTTAATAGTTTCTCACTCTCCCTCCACGTGAACTTGGGTACAGTTCTCTTAAATTCAATCTAACTCATCCTTAGCACATTTATCCAATTAAATGCGTATAGTCTGGAGAGTTAGAGAAATGCGATACAAAACAAGTTTAACATAAGATTTATTTTTGTCTAAATCGAAGGAGTAGGTATGAGGAGGTTAATTTAGAGTAAATGCACCCACATTGGCTTGGAAAAAAATCACTTTTGATAAAACTCCTTCGGTGCACCCGGTATGGATTCATAGCAATAAAAATGTATGAGGGATTATTAGCCAAGCTATGATATTTGTTAATTACGGTTATAGACGCATATAAATATAATCCTCATGCACAGTTTCTTGCCATGGCCAAGGTCTGTCTCGAACATAAGCCTCTATATCTACTTGTATCCTCCCACCACCTTTCTTCCTCCACCCTCAATCCACTCCTCTCCTCTCCACACTCCTCCTCACTCCCTTTATCTATCTACCTGTCCTTGTATATTCCTCTAAGCCTCCTGCCCATCACCTCCATTTCGAGCATCCTCCTTGGAACCTTCCCCTTTTCCATCCTCTTCACATGTCCATACCACCTCAATCTCACCTCCTCTATCCAATCCTCATTAACTCTATCTCTCACATGGTGACCTTGTGGTCTAAGGGTAAGGTGTCGGACTTTTGTGCTGAGTGTCCGGGGTTCAATCCTCGGTCCCGGCACAGATTTATCTGATTACCAAACCCTTCCTTCACCTCTGACAAGACATCTTGTGAATGTGGGGAATGCCAGGCCTCCACCGTGGTTCGGATCACACGTTAAACTGTAGGTCCTCCATTTCATCTCACAATCACCCTACCATTACACATTAGCGTGAGTGCGTATAACACGAACTGGTAGTAAGACGCGGTGCTATAATAATAATAATAATAATAATAATAATAATATAATATCCTAATCACTCTCGGCCAACTCCACAGAAATTTCATCTCGCATGCTTGTAACATGTTCTTATACCTTTCCATATAAATAGAATATTTTTTAGATTGAAAATTGAAACCTTGACACGAGAATCGAACCCGGAACCTTTGACTTAGTATGGCAATGCTCTAACCACAGAGCTATCCAGGAGTCAATCTGATATAATGAAAACTCGTGATCTTAGGTCACTCGTATGTAGCTGGCAATATAAGCACGTCCATTACAGACTCTGCCCTTAAAATATGAGTAAAGAATGACCGCGAAACAGGACCACTCTTGGATAGTTCCTTGGCGTACTAGGTCAAAGGTCTTGGGTTCGATTTCCGTGTAGAGGTGTCAAAATTCAATTTAGAGAATATTATAAAAATATAGTTTAAATTAAACACCTTAGACAATTTAACTACATTGCTGATTAATTTACTATTTAATCGATAAATGAATTTTTTTAGTACGGTTTGATTAATTTCAGTTGGTACCTCGTCCACTTTATCTGGAGGTATCTTTATTCGTGTGTCTGCAGGCTAATGGCGGCTCTGACATTGTGCTTATCGAGACGTGAATATTTGATGGCGCGAGTAGGTAAGGCTGAAGCCTCACCTGTTGAGTGAATCACTCCCTTGGGAGTCGAACTATAGAACAGTTGCCACAGAGGTAATCGATACTATCAACCCTCTCCCTCTGAATCCCTAAACATCCCCTCTCTTCACGCCCTAAGACTAGACCTTAGCTTGTAAAAGTAAGACTGAAGAGGTCAAGAATGGAGATGGAAATTTTCCTGTTAATAATTTCACATAGTTGAACCACTGCGGAAGAAAATTTAATTATAAAGGCTTTGCTTATAATATCGAAGAACTAATATAATTCCCTTATTCTTGTTACCTGTCCCCTAGAAACTGCGAGATTATTCAATTTTCATATTAAATGGTCACATGACACATTCTAGAAACTTTTAATCTCCATCCCCTAGAAATTGCGAGATTATTCCATTTTCATATTAAATGGTCACATGACACATTCTCGAAACTTTTAATCTCCATCCCCTAGAAATTGCGAGATAATTCCATTTTCATATTAAATGGTCACATGACACATTCTCGAAACTTTTAATCTCCATCCCCTAGAAACTGCGATGTTATTCCATGGCCCTACCAATTTTGCCGGGAAAGGTTCTTTCACACACACACACACACACACACACACACACACACACACACACACCTCCAAGGTTCTTATATACACCACAATCGAGATGGGACCAACGGCTTTACCTCCCCTTTGAAGGAAGTTGTGTTACGGATTTTTACCACTCAAGAAAAATCCGTCGAACGCGGCTGGGTTATATATAACCCACTAAAATCAGGTCCTGGAGCGAGCATTATACCCCAAGACCACCGAGTTCGATGGCGTCATTTAAAGTAAACAATAAACATCAAATTGCATTGTGTTCGTAGCTCGCTAGTGGTTATTATTGTTGACTGATTACAGGGATGTTACAGCGTTCATTAACATGATGCCTTGATATGACTCGGCTCGTGACGTCACGCCTCGTCCATTGTTCAGAGGGGATCAGTGTTAATTGAAATCTTACACTGGGTTACTAAGCAGCGTCAATATAATTTAATATCTATGATGATATCAAAATTTATGTTAAGGGCAGGGGGAGGGGGGAGGGATGTCTCCAACAATGGTCATTCGACAATACAAATGTACAATGGAATTTTAAAAAGTGTATAATTTATAAGCTATTTGGTGACCTGTCGGTCTAGGGGTAAGGTGTTGGACTTCTGTGCTGGGGGTCCGGGGTTCAATCCTCGGTCCCGGCACAGATTTATCTGATTGCCAAACCCTTCCTTCACCTCTGACAAGACATCTTGTGAATGTGGGAAATGCCAGGCCTCCACCGTGGTTCGGATCCCACGTTAAACTGTAGGTCCTCCATTTCATCTCGCAATCACCCTATTATTACACATTAGCGTAAGAGCGTATAACCCGAACGGGTAGTAAGACGTGGTGCAAATAATAATAATAATAATAATGATAAGACTAATTATTTTTATTTAGCACCTTGTCTTAATACCCGTTCGGGATATATTCTTACGTACTAATTACATTAATAATCTTAGTAATTAGGAAGGTTATACCTAGAGGAAGTGTAACTGCATTTGCATGGATATAGAGAGTGGAAAAATATTTAGGAAAAAATACGTCAGTACATACTACTGAAATTCGAGCCTCGATCTCACCATCATCAACAGTCTAGTCTACTGCTAGAGTAGCGCGTTAGGCCATTTAATGTAGCCACTGAAGCGTTTATTGAAGTAATTAATGATGGGAGTGGTATTTAGTATAACTTGACATTCACATGACGTGTAAAGAATAAAATATGTATATTATCAATAAAATTAATATCGTTATAAATATTATTTATGATAATATAATATTATAATATGTATATGATAATATTAATATTAATATTATAATATTTATAAGATAATATAAATAATAATTATATTATGTGTTCTGTCTTACGACAGATCAACTCATTTTACCAGTTAACTTAGACCTCCAATGTATCCTGTCTTCTGCCTCCTCCTTCAGCTCCTATCATTTTCTTCTTTCCTTCAACTCATCCAATATTTGAATCCTCCTTCCTAAGCTCCTCTTTCCCTCACCTTTCCTTCTATGACGTCATACAGAAGACAGTTCCTCCTAATGATGTGTCCGATACAATTTGCTCTGTACCGAAGAATCACATCTAAAATGGTTCTCTCCTTATAAATATAATTTAATATAAAATAATATAATTTTATAAATTTAAAATTTTACGTAATAAATTCATAAAATAAAATAGAGTAAGCGTGGGTAATATGGAATACCATTTACTTTTTCAATAATATCAAACCGTATTTTCAAATTTTGTCATAGAGTTCTATATTAAACTTATAATTAATATTTTTTACTATTTTTGATCTTTAAAATAAAATTAATAAGTATTAATGTCCTGTTGGAGAACTTAAAAGAGATATGGAATAAATTAGGGCAATATGGAATACTACATATTTTATTAAAAAAAACTAATTATATTTATCAAAACTAACAAATGTTTCATAAGAAAGGGTAAAAAAAAACATGCAAATATTATGTGTAAATCAATAAAATATTAATAATAACGAATAATTGAAAGAATACATTATAATAAAAATAATTTATGAATCAATATTAATAATGAATTATTAAAATATAATAGACTAAAGTATTGTATCAGGTAACATTGTTATTTTAATATATTTCTTAGGTGTTAGGAAAAATATTTAAACTTACGTTGACAAAATAAATCTTTTGCCAAATACTTATAAAATATGCGGGCATTATGGGATAGTATTCCTTATTACCCGACTCGCCATTTTGGAAAACAATAATTTTTTGCAAGGTTATAGTAAAATTATAGTAAAAAAATATTTTAACTCAAAGATAAGCAAGAGTGAGCCTTAACCTAATGATTTGATTAGAATTAATATTAACATTAGAGTAAATAAATATAGCATGATAAACATTAGCCGGAAAAAATTTGTGACAGCCAAAACAAACAATCGTCTCTCACAAAACAATCGGTTGATCTGTCGAAGTGAGGGGGTCACCAGCTGTTAGAAATTGTTTTGTGTAATAGTTAAAATAGTTAACGATAGATTGTGACACTTAATATATGAGAAACAATGAGGAAATGGTTTTCCGTATTGCCCGACTATTCCATTATACCCGCATCTCCTCTATAAATAATATTAATATTATAAATACTTACCCATCGTATCAAATGTTTACATTTGAACAAGATATTCAATGAGCTTGTTTTCTAATATTCTTGTATCGACCCGTTTATAATAAAGGGGGAACTCCTCTCCATCTCTCTCTCTCGCCATGACTGTCCCTCTAGGGACCTTACTCCGATAAGACGGTTTGTCTGTATAAAAGTTTCCGAGAAACGCCTCGAGACTAGGTCGGTAATGAAAGAGTTGGAACTTCCATCTCCAGTTTGGCGCGAATAATATCTCGAAACAAACAACCCCCTCCTTAATCAACGCGGAATTTGTTGACGTCTGCAACATGTCTCAACAATCCGGCGATAGACTCACTATTTATCTATTAACTGGGATATTAACTACCACTTATCAGATTATAATCGAACCAGAAAATATATCGAGTTGGTTTATATATTCTTCCCTTGACGTCAATATAGGGATCAACGCTATGAGTTTTCTTCATTATGGATTAAATAGCCAGGTTTTGTTAATTACAACTATAACAGCATCTAAATATCATATTATTTAAATTTAAAAGTGACACCTGGACACGGGTATCGAACCTAGGTACTTTGGTTTAGTACGCCAATGGTCTAACCAGTGAGCTATTCAGGAACTATTCCATTCCATCTTGTGCTATATTTAACAACTATAATAGCTTGGATATTTAATCTATTATGATATGCACATCCGTACAGTTGTCATTGGAGGGTTTTATGCTGCCAAATGTACAGATTCCAAGATGGCTGAGTTATCTGATAGCTCCTGATCTTGGTGACCTGGTGGTCTAGGGGGTAAGGTGTCAGACTTCTGTGCTGGCGGCCGGGGTTCAATCCTCGGTCCTGGCAAAGATTTATCTGATTACCAAACCCTTCCTTCACCTCTGACAAGACATATTGTGAATGTGGGGAATGCCAGGCCTCCACCGTGGTTCGGATTCCACGTTAAACTGTAGGTCCTTCAATTCATCTCACAATCACCCTACCATTACACATTAGCGTAAGTGCGTATAACCCGAACGGGTAGTAAGACGCGGTGCTAATAATAATAATAATAATAAAAGCTCCTGATCTTAATTGATCACTCATATGTGTCTGATCATTTTCTCACGTCCATCACAGAATATGCCTTAATATATGAGTGTAGAATGACCTTGAATCTGGGACTACTCTGGATAGCTCGATTGTTAGAGCAATGGCGGACTAATCCAAATGTCTCATGTTAGCTTTCCGTATAAAGATGTCTTTTTTTTAAATTAAATATTAGTTTTTTTTCATTTTAAAATATTAATGTCTTAATTTTTTGGGTTTTTTAAATTATTTCTACTCCTCTGATTTGACCGCAAAAAAAAAATTTAACTCGAAATTTGATGAATATTGACGTTCCATGACCCCCTAACACCAAAAGATGTTTATTTTTTATAGTACTATAAAATTACACAGGTAAGTCATTTCATATGTGAAATAGTTGCGGAGATATAATAAAAATTGTAAAAATTTCTGCTTTGCCGATTTCAAATTTGTGGATAACAGGGAGAACAGAGCTTAATCTCGAATGGATGTATTAGAGAAGGATTTTTTTTTCCCCTTAAATGGTTTTCCTACTTTATCTCCATTTAAATACGGCCTCAATCTAACTTGCTCTGCCCTCCCCTTTATTAAAAATTAAATAAGTAAATCCCGAACAGGTAGTAAGACGTGTTATAAAAACACAAGAGCACTCTAAACCTGTAATTAACTTTTTCGGCGTTCCGACCAGAAAGGATGAAATAAGTAATGCTATTTTAATTGACTGATGTAAATTAATTCTTCAGCCTCTTAAGGAAGAACAATAAGTTTATCCTAAAGTTCTTTTTTACAGGTTGTCTTATAAGTAATTGCATTTTTCTTATATTTATTATATATATATATATATATATATATATATATATATTATATATATATATATATATACCATATTTATTTAAGAATATCAGTACAGCTCAAATAATAGTACAAATAATCAAATAACAAACATAACTTACCAGAAACAATTTTTTTTATCATCGGTGAATCTATCTGTACTTAAAAACTCTTTAAGTATTTTAGGAATGATTTTGGTTTTTCTTTGAATAAGTTTTTTTATCCTTGTCAATTTTAACAAATGTATCCTCAACATTCGCTTTTATACTACTATAAAGCCACATGGCCGACTCAATCACTGACATTAATGTTTACCCACTTCCAGATGAGCTAGAAACTTGAAATTTGGCAAACTATAGCTTATAGCCTGTAGGTGGCCTGGTAGTCTAAGGGTAAGGTGTCAGAATTTGGGACTGGGGGTCCAGGTTCAATCCTCGATGCCGACACTGATTGCCAAACCCTTCCTTCACCTCTAACAAGACGTGTATTAATCACCACTTGTGAATGTGAGGAATTCCAGGCCTCCACCGTGGTTCGGATTCCACTTTAAACTGTATGTCCTCCATTTCATCTCACAATCACTCTACCATTACACATGATCGTAAGTGCGTATAACCCGAACGGGTAGTAAGACGTGGTGCTAATAATAATATTATAGCCTGTAACCAAAGGGAAAATTCAAAAAAGTTTAAAAAAAAATTTAACCCCTGACAAAAATTCAAAATGGCAGAGCAACTTTAAAGTCTGTGTGGACATTTATTTAGGGGTCTCTTGTGGCTAAACGGTAAAACCTATCAAAAAACGGCTCTGGAATTAAGTTAGTTTACATCCACTTGCATAGAAAACTCACCGGGGGCTTAGGGCCAGAGCCCCCGACGAGCAAAGCGAGATAAATTAATCTAAATACTTTTGTTTACGACTGTACACGTTGTCTCTCATTTCCCCTCCCAAACAAATAGTCCATAGCAGTGAGACCAGAGGACGTCCATAGCTGCTCTTAATTATTACTCTGTTAGGAAAAGTTGCATCGAGAAAATAGAGGACAGTTCAGGTATAATGTGGCGCAGACCAAATTGTTGGAAGAACATTTCATTAAACAAATCACAATATAGCTGAAAGTAATGGAACCACATTGTCGCGTAGTAATTGTAAGTAACTCGTGTTGAGCGCGACTGTTGAGGACGGGGAGATCGAGGTTCGAATCTCGGTCGGGTGAACTGGGGGTAGTTTTTCAAAAATGGTTTTCCACACTCCCTCCACGTAAATGCGGGTTCACTTCCTCTAATTAAACCTTCCCAATTCTTAATCCATTAGCGTAATTAGTACTTAAAGCGTATAACCCGAACGGGTAGTAAGACGCGGTGCTAAATATTATTAATTGTAAGTAACTATTACCAGTAACCATTCCAGCAAAAAAAAAACAGGGGCTGATTACTCTAAAATACAATAGGCCTCCTCAAGAATAAACCCTTGGATGTTGACTTTCAATCAAAAGGTTCGTATTACTGGCATCCCGGCATTTTATTGTGTAGTGCAATGACTTAAGAGACGCTCTGTATTTTATTTCACTTCAAGGATATATTTTCATGTTGAATGAACGTATAAACCTATTGTTTCAAAATGAAAATACGAGGTAAAATGAAACGGAATTTAAAATTATTCACTTTTGTTAATTTGTAAGAGGTCTATTGGAAACTTTGTTCTAATATCTTGAGCCTCGGAATTGACGCGAAAAGCTATACTTTACGGTTATTTTCTCTTGCGTTGCTAAAAGACTTAGTAATATCAGAATATGTTTTTTAAAACAAATATTTGAAAAAGTCTTCAAAGTTTCAATTATTTGAAAGTAAGAGCCCAACCAGATCAATAAAAGGCTTTTGAATCTCATATGAAGTTTATTGATCCAAATATGAACGGTAGGTATTTAATTAGGAGTATTACCGTAGGTCATGTTTTAATAAACTATTCAAAGATCTCATTTATGTTTTATTAATTTATTTTAACGTGTATTTTTACCCTTCCAGGCTTCTCATATTTTATTACACTAATGAGGTAGGTTAAATGAGGCAAAACTTAGAGGATATCTATCCGCATTTAAGTTAAAGGATATTGTAGAATAAATTTAAAGTAAAATTCACCCCTCAATACCACAACCTGGAATTCGAACCCCAATCCCTAGTTACTGAAAGAAATAAACTACACGGACTTAAGTTTATTAGGCTTGTCCCCAAATGTGGTGGATTGGACCCAAATTTTAATATTTTCCAAGAGGAGCATATTGTTTTTTTATTGTGATATTTAACAGGTACTCTACAGACAAATAAATTTTACGGTACGATCTGGTTAATTTGACTATGGCTAGTTAGAAAAATTGTCTAGTTCGAAAACCACCATTATCTCCCATTAAATCCATATTTAAATCAATGGTAAAATATATCATTAATTCGAATCTTAGAAGGAAATATTTGTATAAGTCAATGCCTATACGTTGTTAATTAACTTAGCGATCTTTATTAAATCCTCCCCCCCCCCCCCACCCCCATCCCTCCATTATACCAAGAATGTCAAATAAAGTTTAGAGTTATTGACGCAAAGTAAAAGAGCAAGCGGAGAATTCTACACCGGTGGTTAGCGGGTTGCCTAGAATAGGGGATATGTTGGTTCGGCTTTCATTACTTCTGTGAGACGATGTAATCACGTGTGGCCTAGTATGGAAGGGGTAAGCTTTCATGTTGCGCGTCATCAATGATTTAAGTCTGCAAATTTTTTTTATTAGGAAAGATATATTGAGAGGAAGTGTACCCCCATTTGCGTGTAGAGAGAGAAAGATTGGAAAACCACCTTCAGTTCACCCGACCAAGATTCGAACCTCGATGTCCCCATCATCAGCAGTCTAGTCTACTGCGAGAGTAGTGCCTTAACCCATGCTGCCAACGGAACGGGTAGTATTTTTTATTTAAATTGTAATTTTGATGCACCGCGTCCTACAGCCCAGTTAGGCTACCCGCACATTTAAACTAATGCGTAAATAACTAATAGATTTACGGTCAACATTTATAACGCAATACAGTACTATTTGTTTTATTTTGTAGATATTGATAATATCTATCAAATGTGACAGCTGCAGATCACATGACTTGACGTATTAATAGATTAAGGTAGATTTAATAGTTTTCCTAGGTGTCAGATAAGGAAGGTTCTTTCGAGTAAAAATTGGACTGTATAAACATTAGCACGTGCAACATTGTTTTTATTTTAGAAAATAGAAAGTAATCGCACGTCCATGCAAAGAACATAAGTAAATTCTGTATTACTTCGAGCTAATCGATTCCTCGACGTCACGTGAGCTGCATAATGGTATAAGGTGTGTGGGTGTGTGGGTGGTATATATAAAAGAGTTATTCAAGACAACACCTAAAAGTCCCTAATGGTACCAACTTGACCGCGCTCAATCCTATTTGAAAATGGAACATTCTTGACCTCAAAGACAAGTATTTCTACTCTGGCCCACACCCCTTGAGGAGGTGTGTCGTCCTGTGTATCGAATTACAAGCCACCGTCCTCTCCCCGCCCGCCACTATGACGTCACTGTTTGAATATTCCAGGTCGAACAGTAATTAGACGTTGGACGAGGAGGTTGCTAGGCACAAGGGCTGGCTGACAGCTTTTGGTCTGGGGACGCCTCCGGATGGTAAAGGGGGGCGTCACGTTGTTTTGAGGTCACGTGGCCGGTTAGAGTATTGTCAAGAGACCATATTTGAGGTAGAGAGGTAACTATCATACTTGAGTACAAGAATATGTGGGTTCGAAAACACATAATGAATAAGTTTGCTAAGAACGGTAATTCTGAAGCTTCAAAACCACTAAAACAGTTTTTATTATCTTTAAAAATATAATGTGGACTACCATAGTCTATCGTAGTTTATCTCAATCTTTCTACCAGACTGACAGCCTTTGTTACACCTCCTATATTTCATGGCACCTTTGTTACACCTCCTATATTTCATGGTACCTTTGTTACACCTCTTATAAATCGTGGTATCCTTTGTTACAATTTATTATTTCATGTCATCCTTTGTTACCCATCTTATATTTATTGATACCATTGTTATAACTCACATATTTTACGTCATTCTAAGTTACACCGCCCCTATTTTATGGTAAATTTGTGACAGCCATATCTTGCGTCTTCTTTTGTTACACCACCTAAATTTGTTAGAATCCTTTGTTACACCTCCTATATTTTGTAAACGCCAATTTTTACAGATGGTGTGGATTTCAACAACTGTCAAATGAAAATAGTGAAATTGTTAAACGCATTTCTGCGTTTTTTTATATATACTTTAAAAGGATCTTCTTAGGTCAATCTGAATGTGGGGAATGCCAGGTCTCCACCGTGGTTCGGATTCCACGTTTAACTGTAGGTCCTTCATTTCATCTCACAATCACCCTTCCATTACACATTAGCGTAGGTGCGTATAACCCGAATGGGTAGTAAGACGCGGTGCTAATAATCAATCAATCTTAGGTCAATCTGATTATTTTTTAATAATTAGTAACCCCCCCAAACCTCCCCCTAAACCCCAAGAGGTACGAATCGTTGTGGTTTCCAAGGTGAGCCAGTCTTGACGGAACTGTACTAGTGACTTAGAAGGGATGTCAGATCAAAAGAAAAGTATATATCGATACTTAGTTTCTAGTATCGATAAGGTAATGTATCGATATTAAAAGAATAAACTAGTAATTGTATCTGAATTTAATGTAAGGTCTAGTTGTGTGTTTAACTCATTTCCGATAAGGCAAACAGAATTTTAATCAGTGTATCAGAAAGTGGAATTAAAATATAAATAAATTATAATCAAATTATAGTTTGCTAGTGAATCCCCGTTCTTCGTACGGGATGTTGGGATATAATTTATTTTTGGATGAAAATGAGGAATTTTTGTTTGAAGCTTAATGGAATGGTTCTTATCACTAACCGTGAAACACCGCTAGGAGGTGATCATATATCGTGTCTCATCGGGAGTTTTATTTTCAGCAGGCCCCCTTACCTACTGCCTGCGGCGTTATCAGCTGAATGTGGCTGGACAGGTCTCCCCCCACCACTCCCTGCCAACACACACCACCCGGGCCGGGCCCTCTCACTCACACAGATACTACAAACACCACAAAAGTCAGCAAAATATAAACTACAGACTTCTACCGTCTCTTGGAGTTTCATATTAAAACGTAATTAGATATTTTAATTAATTGTCTGTATTCATTTTTTTTTCCACCCCTTAGAAGCATCTACTGGGCTAAAATTAATTGTTATATTTTTTCGAAGGCCTTATTAGAAAAAACTAATCGGTTTATTCTCCTCTAAACGCTTAAAAATGGTTCATAAAGTAATATTGTTGATTAGTTTAGCTACCCCGATTTCATTCCCCTTAATCACAAAACATCGATATGAAACATTTTTACTTTTCTTAATTAGCTTATAAGGGCACCTGTGCCAAATTTCAGCCCTCTAGCTTCGCGGGAAGTGCGAGAATTAGTGATGAGTGGATGAGTGAGTGAGTTAGTGAGTGATGAATGAGTGAAGAGTGAGTGATGAATGAGTGAATTAGTAAGAGCTTCCGCTTTTAAATCTAGAAAGATTTCTATAGCAATCCAATACTTTTTTTTTATCACCGTGTCTTACTACCTTTTCAGGTTATGCGCATATTTGATCATTACGCTAATGGGGTAGGAATTAGGAAAGAAGCATTTTAGAGGCAATTTACTTAGAATTAGCTTGGAAGCAGAGTGGGGAGCCATTTAGTAACAAACTTCAGTAGTCCCGACCAGGATTCAAACCCCAATCTCCTCGTCATTCACAACCCCGTCCTGTACGAGAGTGACGTCTTAGACCATTCGGCCACTGAAGTGGATGAGCCACTATATTAGGACTCAAGTAGTCATATGAGAGTAAAAGTAAAAGCTAGTAAAATTTAGTATATTCTGTCTGACGTGATTTTTCTTGCCCAAAAGCCGCCACTGCCCTCCAACATGTCTGACCCACTAGGCTGCTCTGTACGCCACAATATCTTTCTCCCATAATAATTGACTTCAACCTCCAACATGTCTGACCCACTAGGCTACTCTGTACGCCACAGTGTCTCTATCCCATAATAATTTACTCCAACCTCCAACATGTCTGACCCTCTAAGCTGCTCTGTACGCCACAATATCTTTCTCCCATAATAATTGACTTCAACCTCCAACATGTCTGACCCACTAGGCTGCTCTGTACGCCACAGTATCTTTCTCCCATGATAATTGACTTCAACCTCCAACATGTCTGACCCTAGGCTGCTCTGTACGCCACAGTATCTTTCTCCCATGATAATTGACTTCAACCTCCAACATGTCTGACCCACTAGGCTGCTCTGTACGCCACAGTATCTCTATCCCATAATAATTGACTTCAACCTCCAACATGTCTGACCCACTAGGCTACTCTGTACGCCACAGTATCTCTATCCCATAATAATTGACTTCAACCTCCAACATGTCTGACCCACTAGGCTACTCTGTACGCCACAGTGTCTCTATCCCATAATAATTGACTTCAACCTCCAACATGTCTGACCCACTAGGCTACTCTGTACGCCACAGTGTCTCTATCCCATAATAATTGACTCCAACCTCCAACATGTCTGACCCACTAGGCTGCTCTGTACGCCACAGTATCTTTGTCCCATGATAATTGACTTCAACCTCCAACATGTCTGACCCTAGGCTGCTCTGTACGCCACAGTATCTTTCTCCCATGATAATTGACTTCAACCTCCAACATGTCTGACCCACTAGGCTGCTCTGTACGCCACAGTATCTTTCTCCCATGATAATTGACTCCAACCTCCAACATGTCTGACCCTCTAAGTTGCTCTGTACGCCACAGTATCTTTCTCCCATGATAATTGACTTCAACCTCCAACATGTCTGACCCACTAGGCTGCTCTGTACGCCACAGTATCTTTCTCCCATGATAATTGACTCCAACCTCCAACATGTCTGACCCTCTAAGTTGCTCTGTACGCCACAGTATCTTTCTCCCATGATAATTGACTCCAACCTCCAACATGTCTGACCCACTAGGCTGCTCTGTACGCCACAGTATCTTTCTCCCATGATAATTGACTCCAACCTCCAACATGTCTGACCCTCTAAGTTGCTCTGTACGCCACAGTATCTTTCTCCCATGATAATTGACTTCAACCTCCAACATGTCTGACCCACTAGGCTGCTCTGTACGCCACAGTATCTTTCTCCCATGATAATTGACTCCAACCTCCAACATGTCTGACCCTCTAAGTTGCTCTGTACGCCACAGTATCTTTCTCCCATGATAATTGACTCCAACCTCCAACATGTCTGACCCACTAGGCTGCTCTGTACGCCACAGTATCTTTCTCCCATGATAATTGACTCCAACCTCCAACATGTCTGACCCACTAGGCTGCTCTGTACGCCACAGTATCTTTGTCCCATGATAATTGACTTCAACCTCCAACATGTCTGACCCTCTAAGCTGCTCTGTATGCCACAGTGTTTCCCCCTCATGAGAATTGAGCCTGCTCTGACCTCCAATATGGCCCTCCCATGAGTGTACTCGCTGTGACGTCTCTAATGGCATGGTGACTATGACACGTGTCAACAAGTCACCAAGGAAATGTGGGCGTGTAGTGATGAACTGTCTGGTGTGATGAGAGATGCCGGTCTGTCTTTGAAGGGATGATATACTGTACTAATGAGCCTACTCTGTGATACCCTCTTCGTTGTCTATCGGTTTATTTGCAGGCACGCTCTCCGGAGATGGGAACAGCGTTGCCAACTGTACAATCTGGTTACTACTTGGACATTTATTTCCCCGCCTGCACATTCATACGAGCATATTTGTGTACTACGCTGAAATAAACACCTTGGGGATTTGGTTTGGAATAAAAAATAATTAATTACTCCGTGGCACTAGAATCTTTAGAGCACATTACTGCACTTACGAAAACACACAAGTTATCTCTATTTTAATCTGTCCATCCAGTCTACCTCATTACATCCTATCCCTATCTTGAGCTAGTTCTATACAGTCAAGCTCATTACACCCTATCCCTATCTTGAGCTATTTCTATCCAGTCCACCTCATTACATCCTATCCCTATCTTGAGCTAGTTCTATCCAGTCCACCTCATTACACCCTATCCCTATTTTGAGCAAGTTATATCCAGCCCACCTCATTACATCCTATCCCTATCTTGAGCTAGTTCTATCCAGTCCACCTCATTACACCCTATCCCTATTTTGAGCTAGTTATATCCAGTCCACCTTATCACACCCTATCCCTATCTAAAGCTAGTTCTATCCGGTCCACCTTATTACACCCTATCCCTATCTTGAGCAAGTTATATCCAGCCCACCTCATTACATCCTATCCCTATCTTGAGCTAGTTTTATCCAGTCCACCTTATTACACCCTATCCCTATCTTGAGTTAGTTATATCCATACATACATACATACATACATACATACATACATTTATCCTGTATAAAATGCACACACACATACATAGATACATACGTCCATCCTCCACACGAGTTGTCTGTAAAATGTCATTACATTAATTCTCGAAGCCATCGAATCAATCGACCGGCTTTTCCGAGAGGGAATCAATTTAGTGACGTCAGTAGAATTGAATAGTAATGAACGAAGGAAGGATTAATGGACAATAATGGCATTGCGGGACGAAAAAGAAATATCGAGAGTTTAAAATGATTAGCGGGCGAGAAGTGGGGAGATGGTGAGGGGGGGGAGGGGGGGTTTGCAATGTCACGTACCATGTGGTACCGAATATTTCTGATTCACATTACTTACTGGTGATTGCCGGGTGACATCTGTGGACGTCACCAGAAACGGAACTGGACCCACACTCGTCGTCACGTGGTAAATGACGCCAGTATCGTGAGACTAGATTCTCTGGTGACTGTGGCAGGTCAAGGTTCGAAACTCGGCTGGATTCTATCCGTGGGATATAACCCTTCTCATTCATGAATATTTAATTTAAACCTTTTAACGGCCATTGCTTGGAACTTAATCATTTTATTCTAATTAGGCTTAATGGAAGGTGTAACAAAATGGGAAAATATTGATATTTAGATAATATTTATTCAAGGTAGTGTTTGTAAGTACATGCAAATACCAGCAACCACCTTAATATCGACTTAACCTAGGACAGCACATTTTTCATATAGCACCACGTCTTACTACCTGCTCGGGTTATATTAATTACTCTATTAGTTAAGGATTAGGAAGGTTTAATTTAGAGGAATTGTAGCCACATCTGCGGGGAGGTAGAATGTAAAACTATTTGGAAAAATCCTCTACACTCGACCAGGATTGAATCCCAATCTCCCTGTCGTTGTGAGAGTGACGCCTTAGACCATCCTGCCACCAAAGTGGGTCTAGACACATTTAATTTTACAGCCAGCTCTAATATTGAGATATATATATATATATCATCTAGGTTAAATCCACTAACCATCAATGAGTCATTACTTTGTTTATATATAACTCTTAAGTAATTTATGATCCCACACGTCCATGAGAGACTCTGCCTTATAATAATGATCAATGTATGATTGAGGATAAGTTTAGTACAATATTCCAACGAAAGCTTCTAAACGTCCATTTGTAAGAAAATTAAGGTGTATCAAAAGATAACTTCATTATATTGGATACTGCTTTGAGATCCCGTCTCACCCCACGGATAACATCCAACTTAGGTAGGTTACAGCTTTAACTATGTGTCGCATCGTATTTATGTGTTCTATTTTATAAAACATTTGATTTGAGACAAGAGAAACCGCTTAAACATTTATTTTTTTAAATACAGCTAAATTTAAACATAAATATTTTAAAATGAAATACACCCGCCTCGGAGGCGTAGTTGGCTAACGCGCTTTTCATGTTGAGCTCCGACTGCTGAGGACGGGGAGATCGAGGTTCGAATCTCGGTCGGGTGAACTGGCGGTGGTTTTTCCTAAATAGTTTTCCACTCTTCCTCCACGTAAATGCGGGTTCACTTCCTCTATTTCAACCTTCCCAATTCCTAATCCATTAGCGTGATTAGTACTTAAAGCGTATAAGCCGAACGGGTAGTAAGACGCGGTGCTAAATATTATTATTATTAAAATGAAATAATAAATTACCTTGATACAGATTTCACTTCTGTCTAGTGAAAAATACAAGAAAACGATCACTTATTTACGTCTTTTGTTCCAAGAGAAATTTTTAATTTACATGATATCCCGGTTTAACGGTTGTGAGAAGGTATCTTTAAATACCTCTTTAAATCTCCTCTCACCCTCTTTAATCACCCAGCTAAATTTTTGGGTCGGCTTTTTTACAGCTTGGTGAATATAATAGAGTTTATAGATTAACATCCATAAAGCCGGAGGTAAAAGGAGGATTGATATACAAAAGTTATTATGTTTATGTGATATTACGACTATAATACAAAAACTAGAAAGTGAAATATATTGTATTATTTGCAAACGCAAGGTATGTATTGTGTGGATACAAAAAAAAAAACTGTTTGCTAGCCCGGCTCTGAAGTTCAAATTGTTATTTACAGTACATACCGTAGCAAATCAAAATTATCCTCCTAAGCCCCATTTTTGTTTTATTTCAGGGTATTTCACGAGTAAAGTTCGTTTAAATAGAAATTATTTAAAGGGTAAATACGTGGAAATGTTTCTGGAACAAAAATAAATACACACACTTGATTATAGATGACGGTTTTAAATTTATAAAGGTTATCTAGTTCAAATATCAATATTCCTACAAAAAAAATGAGTGGCAAACATTGTCAGTATCTTAACCAAATAAGGGGTAATTTAATCAATATATCAACAATAAGGATGGTTTTAGGGTAAAGTGCTCCCCTTAGTACTCAATGTTTATAGCCTTGAACCCAGCCGGGGTTGGCCCATTTTTATTGAGCGATAAAAATACCCTTAACAAAAAGGTATTTACATAGATCCTCCAGGGTTATTTTAGATACAACAGGTGACCTGGTGGTCTAGGGTAAAGTGTCGGACTTCTATGCTGGGGTCCGGGGTTCAATCCTTGGTCCCGGCACAGATTTATCTGATTACCAAACCCTTCCTTCACCTCTGACAAGACGTGTATTAATCACAACTTGTGAATATGTGGAACGCCAGGCCTCCACCGTGGTTCGGATCCCACGTTAAACTGTAGGTCCTTCATTTCATCTCACAATCACCCTCCCATTACACATTAGCGTAAGTGCGTATAACCCGAACGGGTAGTAAGACGTGGTGCTAATAATAATAATAATTTTAGATAAAACAATCGACATGGGACTGACCTCCAAAAGAAGCTGTGCTACGGAATTTTATCTCTAAAAACAAACTCGTTGACCCCGGTTGGGATTGCACCCATGAGCATTGGGTCCTGATGCGACCACAGTATCCCAAACCCACTGAGGATGATAGAATATAAGAAACGTCGAGAATACTTTTAGTACTTTTCTATTATCTAACTTTTTATTGTCAACTCGTCTAACCACCCGTCAATGAAATACACATAGTAACTACGTTAATGTGGCGAGGAGGATGGAGGTAGAATTTAATGGAAATGTACCCACATTTGCATGGAGGAAGAGTAGAAAACTATTTACTAAAACATACTACAGTACACTTGCCTTGGATTTGAACCGCGAGGTTCCCTTCAATCGCAAAATAAATGTTGTGTGCCTGACATCTAGTCCACGTGTTCATTTATATGGGTTATTGTTATGACTTTCCCCAACATTCGTTAAAGAAATATTACAAAAAGATTTGTTTAAATCATACTAACAAATAAGTTTCTTATTCTTATTTATTTTTACATTCATTTTTCAAACCAATTGTTAACTAATCGGGCTGAGAAGAAGGGGACGAAGGAGGGGGGGGGGGGGGGTAACCAAAATTGATTTTGAACAATAATAAGATAATCTACAAAAGAAAGAAATGAACCAAAATAAAAGGACATAAAACTATGAAGCTAAAATAAGAATGTCTCTAGATTTAAGATATTTTCTCGTCTCGGGTTTCACAGAAGATACGAACCAAACCGACATTTAATGACGTTAAAAATTGAAATATTTTTTTTATTTTACTACTTCTATTTCGTTTGATCGTTTGTTTAACTATTTAATGTGGAAAAAACTGTCCCCAGAACCAATTAACATATTTCATACGAGTGAAGGACAATTGACAATTCTACCTAATTTTAATCCATGAAACAGCCGAGACAGGACAACTGACAACGGCGCTATTTATAAGATATGGGGGTAAGAGTGTTGTTGAAGACGCTCGCTGTTCTAAATTAAAATTAGTTTGAAAGACTTGAGCTTATATAGTCAGTTGGTTCAGATAGTTTACGTTAAATACCTTTAATACAAGTATTTATGAGCATGCGGACAAGAAGCCAGGCACATTTAGTCTGGTTTACCGGTGAAAGGTATGTTGGAAGACAAATTACAAGGGGCAGTACTGAGGGAGTGTTTTGTATTAAATGAATGAAGTTTGTGAGGAGCATGTTAGCTGTCAAGAGGAGGAATAAGATTAGGAATGAAGTTATCCGGGAAAGAGTGGGGTACAGAGAGTAAGTACATGCGATAGTAGAGGAAGCGAAGCTCAGGTAGTACGGGCATGTAATAAGGAGGTTGGAGTACATGAGATAGTAGAGGAAGCGAGGCTCAGGTAGTATGGGCATGTAATAAGGAGGTTGGAGTACATGAGATAGTAGAGGAAACAAGACCGAGATGGTATGGGAATGTAATGAGGATGTTGAAGTATATGAGATAGTAGAGGAAGCAAGACTGAGATGGCATGGACATGTAATGAGGATTTTGGAGTATATGAGATAGTAGAGGAAGTACGACTGAGGTGGTATGGACATGTAATGAGGATGTTGGAGTATATGAGATAGTAGAGGAAGCAAGACTGAGATGGTATGGGAGTGTAATGAGGATGTTGGAGTATATGAGATAGTAGAGGAAGCAAGACTGAGGTGGTATGGACATGTAATGAGGATGTTGGAGTATATGAGATAGTAGAGGATGCAAGACAGAGATGGTATGGGAGTGTAATGAGGATGTTGGAGTATATGAGATAGTAGATGATGCAAGACAGAGATGGTATGGTCATGTAATGAGGATGTTGGAGTACATGAGATGGTAGAGGAAGCAAGACTGAGATGGTATGGGAATGTAATGAGGATGTTGGAGTATATGAGATAGTAGAGGAAGCAAGACTGAGATGGTATGGGAATGTAATGAGGATGTTGGAGTACATGAGATAGTAGAGGAAGCACGACTTAGGTGGTATGGGAATGTAATGAGGATGTTGGAGTATATGAGATAGTAGAGGAATGCAAGACAGAGATGGTATGGGAGTGTAATGAGGATGTTGGAGTATATGAGATAGTAGATGATGCAAGACAGAGATGGTATGGTCATGTAATGAGGATGTTGGAGTACATGAGATGGTAGAGGAAGCAAGATGAGATGGTATGGACATGTAGTGAGGATGTTGGAGTACATGAGATAGTAGAGGAAGCAAGACTGAGATGGTATGGACATGTAATGAGGATGTTGGAGTACATGAGATAGTAGAGGAAGCAAGACTGAGATGGTATGGACATGTAATGAGGATGTTGGAGTATATGAGATAGTAGAGGAAGCAAGACAGAGATGGTATGGGAATGTAATGAGGATGTTGGAGTACATGAGATAGTAGAGGAAGCAAGGATGAGATGATATAGTCATGTAATGAGGATGTAAAAAGAGAGTATGCCAAAGAGAATGATGGGAATGAAGTATGTAGGGAAAAGACCACAAGGGATGCCAAGAAAGAGATGGAAGGAGCATGTAACAGAAAGTGTGTAAGTGAGAGGAGGAGAAGAAAATAGAAGCAATCAATGAAGGGAGAGAGGTGGAAGGATATAGGAAGCTGGAGGAAGGCTGGAAACAGCTGATGTTGGTTACCTACTTCCCCTCCACGAAATTGTGGGTACATTTTCTACCCTTCTAATCACTATCAATATGGGGTAGTTTACACATGTGGTTAGCCTGAACGCGTAGTAATACACGATGTATAAAATTAGCCTCCAATAAAAACCCGATAGTCTGCATCTCGCGTGAGATGGCAAACGCCACCTCCTCTATCTTTTTGTCATCCTGTTATCCCGTCATATATTCAACCGATCACTGTCGCTCGTACAAAGAAACGTTCAGCTATTGTTGTGTGTGATGGAAAAGGGTTGGGGGGGAGGGAGATTGATAACAGGGAGCTTACGTTGACAATCGATGTAAGCTGCCTGCACTGTTAGCAGATGCCACATCTGTCTTCACACATAGAATACGATTAGGGAAATGTACCGTCAGTAGTTGCCATGATTCGGATTAGAGCTTTCAAGTGAATAAATAGAGTTGTTGTGATAGAAAGATTCACAGAAAGGTTTTCAATAAATATTCACCATTATCGTGTATTGAAGGTGCTCCGATTTAATTGTTTCTGGCATTTTAGCATCCATAGCAGAGGTAAGTTAACATTTATAAATATCCTCTTTGATGACCATGCGGGCTAAGGTGTTGACATATTTTGGTTTGGTCTGACGGTGAGATGAAAGTAAGGAATTGAATCAATACTGGATGCAAGTACAATGGGTACGTTTCTCCCAATATGTTTTTTCCACTCTCTTCCCAATCAAATGACTATACGTTTCCTAAAGATTTTAGCTTCCTCGTGTTTTAACCCATTTATGTAAATATGTGAATATTCCAGATAGGAATAAAATCAAAGTAAATGATAAAAAAAAGTAATACTCAAGCGTATTAATTTGTGCCAAATTGTATTATTTTCTCCCAAACTGGTAAAATATAATAAAATAAACATAAATACTGATTACGCTTTAATGAAGAGATCCTGCCTGATTTTAAAAAATGGCTTAGTATTTGGATCAAAGTGGGTATCTTAAGTTTTTTAAATTATAAATAAATGTATGTATATTTTTGTTTTTTAAATCATTAAGTAATTCACTAATGAATTATTTATGTAAAATTTGAATTATATTTTAATAGCTTAAACTATTTTTTTAAATTGATATCTAAGTACTATTATTATTTACATTATAAATAATAATGTATGTTTATTTTTTCTAAAATAAATTAATAATTTAGGGGTAGTTTACTTAAAATAAATTATAGAAAATTTGAATTTTTCTTTAATTGACCTTGAATATTGAGCTCAAAATTGGTAACTGGGAAAAGTTTTCCTTGTTAAATAAGATAACGTTTTTATTTATACAAATTAAAAATCACTTTAGGGTAGTTAACAAATCTAAAAAAAAAAGTAAACAATTTGGTTTAAGATGTATGCATAGAATGTCCATTGTGATTATCAAGATGTGTGTGTTCTAATGGGCAAAACTTTCTTAAGGCTGACTTATTGAAAGGCCATTTTTAAAAAAAGTTGTTCCAAGTTATAATATACCATGTAAGAAACTTTGTTTGCGATTGTGTCGTACAATTTATTTTCATTCTGAACACAATGAATCATACCAATAAAATTATTCCATCATTTTCTTGCCAACTCTCCAGCAATTCAAAATTTCAGTATTTACATTTAGATAACAACCAAAAAAAGCCACAGTAGACATCTTTACAACTGCACAAAATATGTTCAACTTCTTAAGCTTATTTTCTGTGCAAAGATTGCCTCTAGTTTTTTTTATTTTCTTCTGTGTAAATCTAGGGAAGGGGAGGAGTAGGGATGAAGGGTTGTGTGGATAAGAGGGGAACGTAGGAGAGAAAGAAGAGTGTAAACTTCCTTCTCCTTTAGCTCGAGGATGTGAAAACAGTAACGTTTTCTCTAAGCATCCCGGGCACGTCAGCCAAGCCAAGGAGAAACTTTGCCACTAATAGCGAGTCTTAATATCACTCAAACGGTCTCGCGCTTTAATTATTAGCGCGACTAAATTCTACTTCCACTCGTAAGACGTAAAACGACTCTTAAAAAATTACTTCCTGAGTGAAATGAAACTTTTATCTAAGGTCAGTCAGTCATACAGGATATGAGGCTGATTGAGACCACATAGGGTTTGTGTGTGTTTGTGTGTGTGTTTGTGTGTGTGTTTGTGTGTGTATTTGTGTGTGTTTTGTGTGTGTTTTTGTGTGTGTGTTTGTGTGTGTGTGTTTTGTGTGTGTGTTTGTGTGTGTGTGTGTGTTTGTGTGTGTGTGTTTGTGTGTGTGTGTTGTGTGTGTGTGTGTTGTGTGTGTTTGTGTGTGTTGTGTGTGTTTGTGTGTGTTTGTGTGTTTGTGTGTTGTGTGTGTGTGAATATAAACATATTCTCTACGTTTTACGTGTCACTTAATTTTCCGCCAATAAAATAATTTATATAATTTTCCGGCAACAGGTAGTAATTACGCATCTTGTTAAAATAATATACATTCCTCAAAGATGGCACCACACGTGGCAGTTTGCAGCTCTGCATGATCGTGTAATATACCTAAATGATCAGTGCACGTATCAGAAAACTGGCATCTCGATTCGTGAATATCAAAAGAGTTTGATATATTCTGATCGGACGACTGCTTTATTGGCCTCCTAGTAGATTTTCTGCGCTTCCAACTTGGGGAATGTTGCACCGCGCATTAGCGAGCCTTATCGAGACAAATATACCAGTGTATCGAAATTTTTTAGTCATTAAATGAGGAAACTTTTTTAATGAATATAAAAATTTGTCATTAAATTTCAGAGCACCCTTGTCAGATATTCAAGAACATTTGAGGTGAAGAAAATTAATCTTCAGATTTTTATTGGTGGGTTATTTGATTTCTTTTGAAAAAGTGTTGATATAAAAACTTTCAAAAAAGCTCTCAACACAATTTCCTTACCCTCTCACCTTAAAGATGGTCAATGCTAAAAAAAACTCAATAGATTTGAACTTAAAATTCTAAGCAATCAATCAAGCACCTAGGGGGTATTTTTTTAAATTTAGTATACAGTATCTTACGAGATGTAAGAATGCAAACGCTTGCACTATTAAATGCACAGAACTAGCAAGGATTTTAAGATCGAAATGTTCTTGAGGTTACAAATATAGCCGTATAAAATGTAATATTTTTAAATTGTAAAAATTACACCTGAAGATAGGATCACTTCTCCTTGTCTAGGTGTAATTTTTCGATTTACGAATATCTATTACAAGATTTACGTCTCGAGTCACGTGAAAAGTAGAGTAGGTAGGATTTTTAAGTCAATTCATAAGCATTTTTCTTGTATTTATATGTATAAATAGAGAGAGAGAGAGAGAGAGAGAGAGAGAGAGAGAGAGAGAGAGAGAGAGAAATAAAGAAACACCCTTCTCAGAACAAAACGACAGAATCAAAATCATAAATTCAAAACTCTGGACTAGTCTTGGCGATCTTTTAAATCAAAGGGTTGTTTTGTTGTTGTTGTTTTTGTTGTTTGGACTTGTAGTTTCCGGACGGAAATTTAAAACAGACTGATTCTTTCAAAATTAACTATGATAACTAGTTTACCTTTTTGAAGTGCTCTAGTTCAAAGTGAACTACGAAATGACGTTACAGAAAGCTATCGTAAATCTTCAACCAATCTCGATCGTAAAATTGACGTGATGAAAAAAAAAATCTTTAGATTTTCCCATGGATTTTTCCGGCTAGCTTTTATGCGTTCAAATGAAGTTAATTATTTGACATGTACCTTATTTGGAAAATATGTATATCCCCTTCAAATACCTCTCTGCTCTGGATAATAATAACCTCTCCAGATATCCACAATTATATAATTTATATCAATGACATGGAATGTATGCCGTTCATAAACTGGTGAACGAGTGATTTACAATCTGTAGATCACGAACTACTCAGCTATAGAACTCATTTCATTAAACTGAATCACTTTAAATTAATCCCAACGTTGAAAATATTTCCCCATACCTATTTTATCGATAAGTTTGATGACTTAATCCTGGAGAATGGTTATTTGAAGGATAAATAAATAACTCCATCGTAATTTTCCTAGAGTGGAATATAATTCTTTGAAAAAACAACTCCTCCACGTCCAACAGGGACTAAACCTGAGAATTACAAGTCAATAACGTAGAGGCAACATGTATGGTTATTCTTGCTTATTACAAACAAATATCTCAATCTATCTAGTCTCAAAAGCACTTTTAATAATGTTTGGCTGGCGTGAAATTTTTAATTTCGCTGTGATGCAAAGTTGTGTCTAGTTACGTGTATATAGTCTAACAAACGCACAGGTTTAGATTATACCCCTTTAGGAGTGAGCAATTATTCATGAGCGAGAGAGTCCCTTATGAAGGTTGTGAGGGGAAGAACAAGGTTATTAATTCCTAATAACCCTGCAACAGTGGCTTGTCGTGGAATGCTGCCAGGGTAAACAGAGTTAATTTAAACTGTATCCGTGAATACTATTCTCATCACTCAGTAGAACACTCATTTTCCAGGTATCAGGTTTCCCATGTGATGTATGTAGAGCATATCTTATGTAAGATTGGTTAAATGGGGTCATAGTGAAGGATAGAATATCACAAGTACCATTTTAAAATGTTCTGCTTAACCTAACAACACCCCACAACACAACATCATAAACCGTAAACCAATTTCCATGTATCTATAATACGTTATAAATTGGTTACTATTACTATTACTATTATTAATTGCTTTAACTCCTTATGTGTAACCTATGGCGTCAACAATACTCCGACCATTCCCTGTTACAGTTCCTGTGGTAGGTTAATTACAGGTGGGACCTTATTAGGTGGCCGCGTGGTCTAACGCGCTACTCTCTCAGTAGACTAGACTGCCGATAATGGGGAGATCGAGGTTCAAATCTTGTTCGGGTATACTGACTGTTGCTTACTCCAAAGTGGTTTTACAATCTCCCTTCATGGAAATCGAAGTTCACTTGCTCTAAAGTGACCTGGTCGGTCTGGGGTAAGGTGTCAGACTTCTGTGCTGGCGGCCGGGGTTCAATCCTCTGTCCCGGCACAGATTTATCTGATTACCAAACCCTTCCTTCACCTCTGACAAGACGTGTATTAATCAAAACTTGTGAATGTGGGGAATACCAGGCCTCCACCGTGGTTCGGATTCCACGTTAAACTGTATGTCCTCCATTTCATCTCACAATCACCCTACCACTTACACATAAGCGTAAGTGCGTATAACCCGGACGGGTAGTAAGAGGCAGTGCTAATAATAATAATAATAATAAACTTGCTCTAAATATAAGCTTCCTAATCCTTAATACAACTAACGTAATTACATGAGCGTATAAACTGAACGTTTAGAAAGAAACGGTACTTAAAAAAAATATATGAATGTACATTTTATTTATTTTAGATACTTTTTATATAATTAGATACGTAAGTATTCAAAGAAAGAATTAATTTGAGGAATACATATATTGTGTATAGACTAAATAAAAAGACAAAAGGGGGTAGGAAAAATTAAGGGTGATCAGGTGACCTTTCATAAGTTTATAAGTCCATTGGGAGCCAAAAAAGTTGCAACCCTTGCTGGAACATTTCTTCGACGAACTTTCGGATATCATCAACCACCCAGACGCCTGTCGGCAAACATTAAAGAAAAAATTATGACAGCACTCACCTTGGTTTATTTTCTCTTCTCACTTTTCCGATACAGAATAAACATTTGATTTTCATGCATCCGTGTCGGCAATACGGGTGTGAATTTATTTCGTGCAACACCTGCTTCGGTGGTCGCATGGTCTAAGGCGTCACTCTCGCAATAGAGTAGACTATCAATGTCAAGGAGATTGGGTTTCGAATCTTAGTCGGGTGTACAAAGGGTGGGGTTTTCCAAAATGGTTTCCCACTTTTCCACCACGCAAATGAGAGTACACTCTCTTTAAATTCAAACTTACTCATGTCTATCTCATAATAATATATCTTGAACAAGTAGTAATACGAGGTGATAAAAATACGTGTATACACACACACACATATATATATATATATATATATTGTGTGTATACATATTATATATATATATAGTGCAGGCGTTACACCCTATCAAAAACCCATGATCCGCCACTGGTTTAATTTACTTATCGACATCGATGGTTTTGGGATTAAAGTGCTCGTCTCATGACCCAATGTTCGTGAGTTCAA
This sequence comes from Timema cristinae, assembly GCA_039000515.1. NCBI lineage: Eukaryota > Metazoa > Arthropoda > Insecta > Phasmatodea > Timematidae > Timema > Timema cristinae. Next base: position 68,817,107 of record JBCFYV010000003.1, on the reverse strand, counting down.
ACCCAACTGGAGTCGACGGATTTGTCTTGAGCGATAAAAATCCGTAGCACAACTTCCTTCGGAGGGGTAGTAAATCCGTCAGTCCGATGTCGATTGTGGAGTGTAAAATAACCCTGGAAGGAATGTGAGAGTACCTTTCACAGCAAAATTGGTTTGTTCTTTTACTCTCGCTCATGGAAAATTCTTGTGTGTGGTCTATTAATAAAGTAGGTCTACACGTTAAATACCCCAAACAAATAAAAATGTACATTTGTTTATTTAGGTTAGATGGCTTAAGTTGTTCGTAGCCAACACTTTCATTAGATTGTACTATTCTTGTAAGTGTTTTGACACAATTATTGTAAATAATTTCTCATATAGTTCATCAATGAGTTGTTTATTCGTTTGTTTGGTCAAAACACCCTTAATTTTACGTTTAGAATCAAAATACTTTAAAAAATGACCGAGATTATATAATAGAAATATCAATCTTTCACAAAATACATCACACCACCATGTCTGCAGCGTTGGGTACATTTGTTACAATACTTTACCTATTTTATTTAAAAACAATAAATCTCCCTGAGTGTTTTTTTCCGAAAGAATTAAACTAACAAAGCTGCCAAACCTGGTCTTTCAAAGAATTGAATAAACGGATACTGAAACTTTCACAAAAAGTTGATAAAGGATTATGTTTATCTAACTAGACACGAAAGATACTTCTGTGTGTTTCCTAAGCATTACTAGCGCCGATTGTGTCGGATGTTGACGCTGACGTCGCTTAGTTTAAACGATGCCCAAAGCCGTCACATGAAGAGTCGTGGACACAGCCCAGTCTCATGAAAACGGCCGCAATATTTACCCTTCCCCCTTTTCCCCTCTTCCTCGCAACTTTCCGCGGACCGCCATTGTTTCCGTGCAGAATGTCTGGTATTTCAACAACCTTTCCCGAACCTGCGGCCATTCAGCACAACGTGGAAGGAGAGACAGTCGGACAACTGTGGTCGTGTTTTAACTATGTTGTTGGAAGAAATAGTGCTGAAAATAATTGTTAGCATCGCTCATTCCTGGAAGGTAAATAAATTGAAAAGTTTGTAAGCCTGAGCAAAGTTACGAAATTTTGAATCCACAATTTGAATCTTAATGGGTTTCGTATTCGATTCGAAATTCTAAATCTAAATATTAGATATTGTATGATTAGTATAGGATTCGAAATTTCAAATCTAAAAGTAAAAAGTTTGAGTGATAGTTTTAACTTTTTAAAGAGAATTGTGTAGATCCGATAGGAGCTTTCTACTCTGGTAATATTTAAAGTCTTGTCGTTATTTGGACAGGGTTTAGTAACTTGGTTTTTTTTTTTTCACTAAATTTAAAAATAAATGTGTTATTTAATATAATATCAGATATGGATTTGTCAACCATAATTTATTCGATTAAGAATCAAATTTACTTTTTTTTTAAAGGCTTGATTTGATCTATATTCGAATTGGTAAGCTAAGATTCGGAATGTATTCAATATTTAAAGTCTTGGATTCACATTGGCTTAAAAGTTCTCTAAATTGGAAAATACAAAATTATTTTTGATGTGAATACGTTCTTACTAGGGGAGTGTTAGGGGAGTGTTAGGGGAGTACGGGATAAAAAGTTGAGTATAACGAAATCATTCGATAAGGTTTGGCTTAATAATTTAGAAAGTATTAAAGGTAACCAAACCAGACTGATTTCATTGTATAGTTGAGAGAATAAAGATTCGTCATTGTCCATCAGATTACGCGCTGCGCCAAGTGGGTTGGCAGAGGGGGGGGGGGGGATCCACAATTTTGTCTACAATCCGCCGCGCCTCGGAAACTTCCAAGTATAACTTCTCACTCTGTCGTGGTACGACACTCGTTTCAGTGTCATGGATATCCAAACTAAACCTCCGAGGAGGGCCCCCGAAAGACTTTCAAGCTACACAACACCCGGGCTCAGAGATCCTTTATAGTGCAACCTCTGATACCCATCGGGCCCGGAACCTTTTCGCCGGACGTGGGCAGAAGTCTACGAATGCCATTCCGGGTACTCGGGCACCCGAAAAAACTAGTACCAGCCCTACCATGCCAGCCTGCCTTGGGTTACTTGAGAACTCCCCTCCACCGGGACCAGATGGAGGGAGGAGTGGGCTCCTCCTAGTGATCGCCCAATCACGAGGAAGTCAGGATCTCAGCCTCCGAACAGTCGTCTCCTCAAACCTTCATTCTTGCCCCAGGACCTTCACTACATCTCCCAAAACTTGGCTGCCGCCCCCTCAGCACCTTTCTTGAGACCGACTGCCCGGAGTTGCCCAGCGGGGACCTCTAGGAGGTGCCCTGAGCAGATATCCCCGCTACACGGGTACGCACTACCAACCACTTAGTGCAGGAGCCTCGCTCTTCACACACAGAGGACCTTATTGGGGTCTTAGCTCTGCTGGACTCCAGCGTCCGTCACATTGCTCAGGGACTGGCCCGTGGAGACGCTCCGACAGGACTTTTAGAGATCTGTCAGTACCGGAAGGTGGCAAAGACAGTCTAGTGCTCGTTTATATGAAACTTGCGCGGGCCCGGATCGCGTCCGACCGCCGTACGTCGGGCCGGTGCTTTACGACTGAACACCGAGTCGTTTCAGTGTCAATCAACAGCTTTAAAATTTAATCACGGTGTTGGTGAAGAAAATGTGGATTCAAGTTGAAAAAATTCCAGAAATTTCACAATGTCCGCCAATATTCGGCGGAAGGCCAGCCAGAAGTATGTCGAACGTATATGACGGGAGAGAGTAGCTCGTCAGATATCCAATAATACCTCAATGTCTGGATCGGAAAGAAAATGGAGTATCGGGAGGGAAATAAATAGTTGGAAGTATTCACGTGCACCGACACATCCACATCCGAGATTTTCGCGGTAAACATTGATAACGTTTTACTAAATTATTGGATTTATCATGGAGGCGTTTCAAAAGTGACAGCTGCGGATAATATGACTTGACGTATGACTCTTAGCCCCCATGTACGCTGGTGTGGGTATATAAATGTTGAACAGAATTACTGTTCTCTGGTGTAGCATCAATGATATCGGTTTTGAAAATTAGTTTATTTGAATACTAATTTGTCCGATACCTTAGCTCATTCGGTAACGTGTCTACTTACTGAACTGAGAGGCCCGGTTTCTATTCTCAACATGCCCAAAAAAAATGCATTGTTGGTCAGATGTGTTTTTATCACCATTTACAGTGATAAATTAACGGTCGGAGGGCTGGGTGTAGTGTTTTTTGTCGATTTAAGTTAGTTTATGGTTTTAGTAGTTGACATAGTCTGTCGGTTCATAAAATAAATACCATAAATATATTTATTTTTATAGTACAAATTTAGTATTTACTTTTATTAATAGCTCACCTCGGTGGCGGCATGGTCTAACGCGCTAATCTCGCAGTAAACTGCCGATGACGAGGAGATCAAGGTTCGAATCTCAGTCAGGTGTACTGAGGGTGGTTTTTCCCCAAAAAAAATTCCACACTCCCTCTACGCAAATGTGGGTAACCTGAACATGAACCTGAACATGTGATAAGACGCAGTGCTAGAAAAAAAATATTTATCAATATGTAAAGTTATAATCTGTTGGTTTAAATAGCTAGTGAGCAGCTATGTAGAACTCAATAAACCTTTATTTCACAAAATGTCGCAAAAATGTCGATCTACCAAAGTTATGTGACTTGTAATATGATAATTGCACTATTTTTAATGATACATTGACCTATAACCTCTAGGCTTTGAGTACTAGACAGGATGACAGTATTTACAACTCGCTATACATATCCTGAGGCAGATCGCTTGTTCAGTTAAATAAAATAAAATATTTTAGTTTTAAAGGTATTTTTCTATGATAAAAATAATCCTGGTTTAAATATAGAAATATACCCCGCATTCCTAGGAATTGCCCAAGACATTCTACAATACTCTTGACTTTAATGTATAATAATCATGGCTGCCGTATAGGTTGAACAAAAACCGAATACTGTTTTCTATTGAGTAGGCCTTTATATAGTATACTCATTTATATTTATGTATTAAATGATATAGTATTTATAAATAATACACTCAATAAAAATATTATACTCAATGTTTCTGCTGTAACAAAACCTCTTGTTTGCGTTCAACATTTTTTTAACTACTTACCCTAATTGTACTTAAATTTAAACTAATGGACACTTTAATTATATATTTTTACATTAATTAAGATGATAATATAACCAAGCACACTCGCACAAGATGATGTTGAATATTAATTAATATAACATATCACTCAAAGGAATGTAATTAAATAAATTGCACCTACTTTATACACCATGATCAATAGAATAAACAAAATTATTAATTAAAACAAAAGACATTACAAAGCCCTATTGGGAAAAATATAATGATAATGTACCTTAGGGTCCTCCTACCTGTTAGATCGCAAGGGGATTGGTAGTCTTCTTTCTGAATCTCAGCTTCTGGCACTTCTTCACTTTCTCAACAATACCATGATCACAGGGGTTGTTCCTTTACCCGAAAATCTTTTTATATAATTCTTTAGAACTGTTCTCTTCATTTAACATTTTGATGTAATTCTTAGTGAAAATATTGTGATATAGAGAGAGTAGGAAACGATTTAGTAAAAAAAAAAAACTTCAGTGCACCCAACCAGGTCCGAACCATGATATCCTCATCATCAGCAGTCTAATCTACTGCGCCTTTAGACCATGCGTCCACTGATGCGAACTAGCAATAATGCTTATTAAGAGTATAGGTTAGTAATGTTTTTATGGAAGTTATGTATTATTTAGCAATAGTAGGGTAAAATATTAGCTAAATTAATAGATCAAAACAAGGATTAGTGCTTTAAAACATTATATGAGTAGCTAAACATATAAAATTAAACTACTAGAACAAAGAATTTATGATTACTTATTGAAATAAATTACAAACTCTATACACTAAGTTTTATTGTGAACGATATTCATTTTACCATGAAATGTGTGCTGTAAGGCAGGGCTTATACTCATGCATAACACATAGTTAATACCAAATATTGCATAGCACATAGAACGCAACTTAGTTAAATACATTATTTTCACTTATATGTTTCATAATCAATACTTTACGAATAATTAATAATGCACAGTTATATTATTATTGTTGTTGTTGTTATGTGTTCTGTATTGCGACAGGTCCCTTCCTTTTGTCAGATAAGTTAGACCATCAATGCACAATATATCAAGTTGATTAACTTTAACTTGGTATGCATAATTCATCTAGCTAAGCATATACGACTTTACGACTTGAAACGTATCAGCCAATGATAAGGCAAGAAGAGTCTCTAGTCAATTAAAGGCTAGCAGACGAAAAATATATTCTATTCATGTTTGAAATTCATTCTGTTATCTATACTTTTCCAAACGAATTTTCGTTGTTTTAGCGTCAATGATTGGAAATAAAGGAGAACTATTACATTTTTTGGTTCTGTTACCCAGAAGTAAGATTAGGAAAATATGTTTAACTTTGATTGGAGTCAAATAAAAACTAAATTTGATTTAATGGTAAAGGCATCACTTAAATTAGGTTATTTTTTTATTTCAAAAGTAACAATTAAATTAATTTTCTTCTTTAGTAACGCGTCTTACTACCTGTTCAGTTTATACGCTTATTTACTAATTACACTAATGGTTTTAAGGACTAGGAGGGTTATAATTAGAGGAAATACACCCTAATTTGCGTGGAGGAATAATTGAAAATAATTTTTTTTAAACAATTTTAGTACACCAGACCTAGGTTCGAACCACGATTTCCCCGTCATAGGTATTCTACTCTACTGTAATAGTAACCACGTTTGATCACGCGGTCAACAAGGCGGGTTTTGATTAATGTTGTTTTTCGAGCAAAATCTTAAGTGAAGTATTTTAAAATACCTTAATTAGTAGAGAAAAGAGTTTAGACTAACTTCTGTTAGTAAAATACAATCGATTTAAGAAAGACTTAAATTACTAAGTTACATAATACATCGTTGTATTTGTATTATCTATTGTGAACTGTACGCCATGCCCTATTCATCATTTGACATGCATTATGCCTGAATACAAAACATCCTAAATTAAGGACTAATTATTATTAGTAACGTTTTGTGAGGGAATCCAAACCTAGACTTAACTATCCAAAGGCCACTAATTAAATAGCGAACACAACGCAAGAACCAAATTTAGATAATCACGGTTACAAATTGCAAAGGGATATTACCTCAACATAAACGAACTTCTCATATTTCATTGATTAATTCTGTTTTCCCTTTATTATATATTCATACAATCCTCCTTTCAAAATATAATTGATGACAGTTACGAGGGATTATAATGAATAAAAAATGAAATACGTTCATCATGATTTCATTATGTTTTTTTAAATGAAATCGTTAATTTAATAAATTAATGAGTGGAACTAACTGTTATTGTAGTTTACTTTATAGAATCATCTGCTAGAATCACAAAGCTACATAAATGCAAATTTTATGCTCTACACAATATGTTTAATGACACAGCCATTAGTGTGGTTAATTTACAATCGTTTGTTCAAACAACCGCCTTAATACGCCTAGAACGTGTATCAAATTTCAAATCCACTAGTATTGACATGTTAGTAACCTGCAGCACACTACCCCAACTGACGTAAAACTTGACGCCTTCTTCAACTACCAAGTAGTGTTCCAAACTGATCATTGTTTTACCATTGACGTTAAGTTAAAAGTTTAGGGGACGCGATAAATGTTCAGTGTTTTCTTAGTTTTTATAGCAAAATTTGTTTGGACAAAATAAATAAAACAATGCTCCAGTAGAGACATAGTTTAGATTTCTTTACATGGTGAACTTAACAATTGTTGAATATCTGTAATGCTCATAGCGGCATTAGATGAAAAACATTTTAAACAAACACAAAACGTCATTAAATTACAGGACCACATTGACAGATATTAAAGAACTATTATTAATAATAATAATAATACTTAGCACCGCGTCTTACTACCCATTCGGGTTATACGCCTATGTACTAATTAAGCGAATGGATTAGGAATTTGGAAGGTTGAATTTAAAAAAAAAATTATTGAGTCTACATTTTGGTGGAGGTAGAGTGGAAAACCATTAAAGATAAATCACTCCAGTTAACCTGAGCGAAATGCGAACCTCGATCTCCCTGTCCTTGGCAGTCCAGCTGAACACGAAACTAGCGCGTTAGCTAACTACGACACAAAGATGGGTTCCCGGGGAAATGTACTTCAACTTTTAAATTGATGAAGTGACGTATGGAGGACAGGTTGTTGTGTTCACTCAGTCTTGTGCTGATACATATTTAATAGTTTGCTACGCTCAAAAGTCAAATATTTTTAATTGTACTGCTAAGTATGTTTAGAACTTATATAATACTTATAGTACTACAATCTATTTCCTATAGAAATGAGCTTTTTGTATAGCAACAAAACGTACTAAACTATCACATATTCATAAACCAAGTAATATAATATATAGCTATCACTGTTTAATGCTGTTATCAACATCTTTAAAATGACACTAATAATTAGGTAAAAAGTTATCAAAATTGTCCGGAAAAAAAACTATGCTTATATGTTCTTAAAATGATCTTCCTACAAAAACACTACAGCGGACATCAATGACACAATAAAATAAATTAGAAAACTAGTAAAGTTAGTTTTAAAGGAAACTTATCGTGTTTCATCTAGTGGATATTCATATGCTTGTGTATGAGCTACGAATAAAAAGTCTATGAATGTGAAACGTGGGTTTGTCGGGAGAAATACAAGAGCAAGTTTAACGCGAGTGTAACGAGTTATCTAACAGATGTATGTGGAAAAACTCGTATGGACAGAGTCAGTAATGAATGGTTGCTGAAGGAGTGTGGTTTGAAAGAGAATACGATATGTCAATGTGAAATAAGAATCTGGCGTTTGCTTGGGCATGTTGAGAGGATGAGTGTGGATCTAGGGACGATGCAAATATATGAAGGTAGAGTGTGTGGATCAAAAGGAAGGAATAGGCCATGTAATACGTGATTAAAATTTGTAGAATAATGTGTGAAAATGAGAATCAGAGAGAGTTTAAAAAATGAAAGAGCATGTATGACTCATTTGTATGGATGTTGTTAAAACGGGAGTATGCAAGGATAGGGAAGTGTGGAGAAAGTTAGTGAAGATGGATTAGGTACAGAGTTATATTTTGAGCTTTATTCCAAATTGATGACCTGGTGGTCTAAAGGTAAGGTGTCAGACTTCTGTGCTGGCGGTCCGGGGTTCGATCCTCGGTCCCGGCAAAGGTTTATCTGATTACCAAACCCTTCCTTCACCTCTGACAAGACATCTTGTGAATGTGGGGAATGCCAGGCCTCCACCGTGGTTCGGATTCCACGTTAAACTGTAGGTCCTTCATTTCATATCACAATCACCCTACCATTACACATTAGCGTAAGTGCATATAACCCGAACGGGTAGTAAGACGCGGTGCTAATAATAATAATAATATATTCCAAATTTCCTGCCTATCCTGTAAGAAACGGCGTGATTAGATACGTTGTAAATCCAACTTGTCACAAACAATAGGTGGAAATATGAAAGGACTGTCAGTACCTGCAACAAACTATAATGATCCAGCCTGAGGTTACTGTGTTGCACACCTCACCGGGTTAAAAGGCATCTGTTTTGCCCTAATTTGGGTCATGTGATCATAGCTGTGTTCTGATTGGTTGCAGGGCACAGTTACAAAACCAACAGTTTGAAAAAAAACAAGAGTATCTCTCGTGACATTTATCCGATAGCTGTTTTCAAGTATGGTTGTGTGTCACCGCAATATACAATTTATAATCCATATTTCGCCGTTAGGGGTTTTCGTGTGTGGGTGTGAGTTTCCCCCATACTTATATGTGTGTAATTTTTTTTTAGCACCGCGTCTTAATACCCGTTCGGACTATATGCTTATGTACTCATTACTCCAATGAGTTTTAAGCTAAGGAAGGTTATATGTGTAGGAAGTGTAGATGCATTTGTGTGAAAGAGTGAAAAAACATTTTGGGGAGATCCTCAGTACACCTGACCTAGATTCGAACCTCAATCTACAGCAAGAGTAGCGCGTTAAACCATGCGGCCACCAGGGTGGGTTGTTTGGAATTAATAATTTGATCAAAAATATTTGAATTGGCCGTAGCTATTAATAAAGTTGATAAAATGATAATGTTGAACCTATTATTCTACGACGTGTTTAATCCACTATACAACCAACCTAATGTAATGTCAAAATTAGCAGATGTTCCATTATTGTCCACGAATTTAAAAAAAAAAATTGTTACGCTGGTTGGTATTGAACCCAAGAGCTACCATCTCAGTGTCTACCAGTTTGACTAATTATTCCAGAAGTTAATCTCCCAGAGCTTTCATCTCCATTGTTTTATCGAAGATTGTATCCTCGGGGGGGGGTGGGGGCGAGAGGACTAGGCCGCACGAAACAAAACACTAAATGAATCCAAAACGAAACACAGCAAGGTTTCAAAACCACCTAAAAGTCCCGGCATTCTCACCCCTCCCCCCTCCCAAATCCCACTTGCACTTAGGGTGGGTTAGCGTGACCTTACACATCGCCCTTACAAAAACCTTTCCACTTGTATTCACGGTCATGACGTCCACCGTTGAAAAATGGTTTCACCCTTAACCTTACAACCCTTCCTCTCTGGGGTGGATCGTCTCGTCAGGGTAAGCAACAGTTTCTAGAGATCTGTCTTTTTTATAACGTTTTTTTTTTTCTTAGCTCTGCGAAGGTAAAAGAGTAGAGGATACATTAGTGAATCATGGGAATAAATTTATGTCCAACACCTGAACAAGATTAACAATAGCCCCTGTATGATGGAGGTATATGGGTTCACGATATGGCGTGACGTCAGCTACAATATGTGTTCACAACAAAAGGATCAATTTTGAATGTTGCTTTTATCTGCTCCTGTGGCCTCATGGTCTAAGACGTCACTCTCTCTCAAACTGGATTGCCTCGTAATAAAAAAGGGGGGGGGGAACGATAAAGCGAAAAGCTCCTTGCAATGATGGAATCCTGTACATTTTCCTTTAATAGTTTTTTATATATGATTTACAATGTTTTTGAAAATTGAAATAAAAACGAAATTGTCTTGTTACACGAAATCCTCCTATAAAACGAAATAACACTTACAAAAAAAAGATAATTAATAAACACGAAATTAAGAAGAAATTTTTACCATGCTATAATTTGACTAGTATTTTGATGCTAACTTTAGGCTACAAAATTGTGAAATATGCAAAAACAAAAAAACGACAAAGAATATTAAGGCTATTACATAACGATTCAATAATAAATTTTAATTTTGTATACATTGTCTCGTTATGTAAATAATACTTGAAACCCCTCAGATAACATGTAATTTTGAATAAACACGAAATAACACCAAAAAGTGAGATTTAAAAAACTAAGTTTAACTAAATTAAAATCATTTTTACGTGGCTCTACAGATGACAGATCGGATTTTTAATCCCGGTCGGGTGTACTGAAGGTGGTTTTGCCTTAATAATTTTCCACTTTTCATCCATACAAATGTGGGTACAAGTCTTCTAAATTAGAATGTTCTCATCCATAGCGCATTAGAGTAATTTGTACACATGAGTATAGCCTAAACAGGTATTAAGGCGTGGTTCGAAAAAAAACCTGTAGCTTTATCTATAGATGTGATTTGAGCTTTCTGGACGGTGGTGGCTTGGGCCCTTTTTATGTGGAAGATTGATAGATTGGGCCTTTTTATGCGAAGGTTGGGGCTTGGCTCTTTTTATGTGGGAGATTGATAGATTGGGCCTTTTTATGCGAAGGTTTGGTGGCTTGGGCCCTTTTTATGTGGGAGGTATTGATGGGATGAGTCCTTTTTATGTGAGTAATTGGTGGATGGGGCACCTTTTGATTTATCTAGAAGAATTTTTAAACGGGTTGATTGGGCACCATTGATTCGACTAGAAGTAATTGTAAACAGGTGGATTGGGCAATTCATAGTAGAATATTAATTGGAAATTAATACATTAAATTGTCAGAATATTTTGGTCGACTATAGCCCATCCATCTTAACTTCATCTACTCCATAGAGTATGGCCCAAGTAAAATTAATTCTTATTTAAAAGGGGAGTAAGGGTAGGTTAGGCCAGTGATTCCCAACCAGGGTTCCTCAGAAGCTTGGGGTCCACGAGCCCGTGTCCGGGGTCCCGTGAGAATTTTCAAAAGCTTGCGAAAAAATAGTACAACTTGCCACCTTTTTTTTTTTAAATTAATAAGCAAATTAAAATATTAAGGTTTCAACGTGAAACATAAATAGAACAAAGAAGCATTTTGAAAGTTAAGCTTTGTTAGACATTTGCTTGATAGTTATTAGTTAATAAACGAGAGAGATTTATGGTGCATTTTCTTAAAGACGACCCTGCTATGTTTGTTTTCTTACTAGCGGCAATCTTCTTTGATCATTTCTCTTTGATAGTAGCAGCTCCAGATTTTCTCCAGAGAAAACATTAAAAGTTCTTCTTCCAACTATCTTGAGGACGAATCTTGGATTATGAAACTAGTACCTGGCAGATATTTATGAACACCTAAATAAGTTGCACACCAACATGAAAGGTGCCAAGAAAAATATTTTGACGTGTAAATACAAACTTATAGCATTCAAAAATAAAATTTGGGGTTGGAAAAAACATCTTTCTAAGGCTAATTTTGAAATGTTACTCCTATTTTCTCATCTTCAGACTGATAACCACCGTGAAGCCGTTATACCCCGATTTTCGGCTATCTGGAATCTCTGGTTGAAAATCTTGAGAAATACTTCACTTCTTTGTCTTCGGAAGAGTATGATTGGTAAGATACCCTTTCACAGATTCTTCAAGCATTTCAGAAATTTACTCAGCCAGCAAGAAGAACAATTGACTGAATTGAATTATTATGATAACACACTAAAAATTAAATTTAATTAAATGTGTTTAGATATGTTTTGTATATCAGTGAAAACAAAGTTTTCTGCCATCTCTCAGAAAGCTATGAACATATTGCTAGAATTCTCAACATTCTACTTGTGTGAGCAAACATTTTGGTGGGTAACCAAAAACCAAACAGAGAAATAATAGATTGTGGTCTGTGGAAAAAAAATGATGTGTGTGACTATCAAAGATGAGACCACGAATTAAGTTGTGTTCAAAAAAAGCAATCCCAAGTTTCACTTTAAATTAAGAGATAGTTGGAATCATTTTTATACTATTGAAACTTGTATTATTTTCAGTTGTGAATTAATAATAAAACAATAAAGTGTAACTTATTATTTTGTCAACAAGTTTATAAATAAAAATATATATAATAACACAAAACTATTGCAAAATATATACACCAAGTTTGCTTATAACCAGTAAGCCAGATGTAAGATGAAAAGTTTGTAATTTTTTTACTGACAGTAATATTAGTAAGCTAAATATTAATAGTTAGTAAATACTCGTGTAATCATTTATTAAAAGTATTATTTAATTATTATCTACTACTAACCCTACTGCTTTAAATCTTTATTTAATATAACCCTATCGAATCTATTATATGTCAGCCAGGTAGGGGTTCCTCGAGATTTTCCAAAATATTTCAAGGGTTCCTTCAAACAGAAAAGTTTGAGAATCAATGGGTTAGGTGGTTATAGGTTAGCATCGCACAATTTATCTAAAGTAGGAAATCTTACTTCAAGGTATAATTTCCCAAACAATATTGAAGGGGTTTAGTATGGTGGGGTTAATATTGGTGGTAGTCGTGTCCAGTCTACCTACGGCCAATTTTATAAACATAGTTTGTTGTCAACACATTACTTACAAATTAAACTAATTCTTAGGGTTGAACCCTTGGTAAAACAACCCAACATAAGACTTAACTATAGTCAGATTTATATATGAAGGAACGTTTTTATCAGTTATAAAAATTGCTCAAACAATTTTCCTGAATTCACGAGTCAAGTCTAGCTATCTGCAGCTGTCACGTTACATATATGAAATCAATACTTGTAGTAGAGACGCGCCATTATTATTATATCAATATGTAGCTCAGTTTGTGGAAATATCAGCTAGTACTGATGTACCGTTGTCCAGGGGACGTCCGAATGTATTATCGTACATCCTTTCCATGGAGGCTCTTTCCATGTCCAGATGAGATGAGATGAGGTGAGGGTGATAGTGAGTATGAGGTGATGGTGAGTATGAGGTTGATGGTGAGTATGAGGGTGGTGGTGAGTATGAGGTGTTGGTGATTATGAGGGGTTGGTGATTATGAGGTTGATAGTGAGTATGAGGGTCATTGTGAGTATGAGGTTGATAGTGAGTATGAAGTTGATGGTGAGTATGAGGGTGGTGGTGAGTATGAGGGTGGTGGTGAGTATGAGGTTGATGGTGAGTATGAGGGTCATGGTGAGTATGAGGGTCATGGTGAGTATGAGGGTGGTGGTGGTGAGTATGAGGGTGTTGGTGAGTATGAGGGTGGTGGTGAGTATGAGGGTCGTGGTGAGTATGAGGGTCGTGGTGAGTATGAGGGTGTTGGTGAGTATGAGGGTGGTGGTGAGTATGAGGGTGGTGGTGAGTATGAGGGTGGTGGTGAGTATGAGGGTGGTGGTGAGTATGAGGGTGTGGAACTAGTGGGAACACTTAAACCTAACTTAAGCCTAGATAACCAAAACATGGTGACCATTGGGTCATTGGGTGAAAAATACCCAAGGTACCAGTCGGGAAACAACCCCGGGATCTCTAGGCTAGCAGCCAGGATCTCTGAGCTCCATAGTTTACAATGAGGCCGGTTAAAATATTTATAAAATACTTCAAATATAAAAGATTTCTTTGTTAATTTTTTGTCATCACGTCTTAGTGTGCTAATTATGCTAATATGCTATGGATAAGGGTGATTCAGTTCAGAGTAAGTGTTGAGTTATTTTTATTTTTTGAGTTGTTTATTTACTGTTTATGAGTCAAAGAAAGTTTAATATATATAAAGTTTAAAATCATAATATGAAGGAAACGAAGAAAAGTTAATAAACCTTTCATCCCGAAAAGAAATGTAATGGTTCTGGCCAAAGTAGATGTTTATAGAATACATAATGCATCGAGCCAATTTTTTTAATCTATTTATTTATTTACTTGTATCTATGCCGTATTGTTTACTAATGTAGGAATTTTAAGTAAGCCTTTCTTGTCTTTACGTCAAACAAAGCAAGTCAGGCAAATTGGCAAACATTTAACCCAGAGAGAGGGGGTGGATGTATTCAGTATTGACTGAAGGTATCAGGATAACATGAATCACAAGAGCATTAAACGAGCTCCCACACATACAGAGGGAGGAATACAATTATCTAACAATTATAGAAACATTAGTTTCGACTCGGTTACGATTTCAAAGTACGTTCTTGAAACTATGAAGCTCAATTCACAATTTCACCCGGAAATATAGATCCGTTTGAGTGAAGCAGAAAAAATCACACGTTTGCAGAAATATATTGTAAGGGTCTCAACTTAGTATTTTAGTATAGTAATAATAATAATAATAATAATAATCGTAATCATCATCATTATCAAATGTGTCCAACCACTGTTCGGGTCAGTTTAGTAAAAAGCCTCACTCTTCCTCTATTCTTACACCATTCCTCTTACTTGTTTCCATTCCAACAATTTTTCCGATCCGGTATTTTATAAACCAAATTACTTGAGAATATAAAATATTTTTGTGTAATGCGTGTATTTTTGTGTAATGTCACCCGCCTCGGTGGCGTAGTTGGCTAACGCGCTTGACGTGTTGAGCTCGACTGCTGAGGACGGGGAGATCGAGGTTCGAATCTCGGTCGGGTGAACTGGGGGTGGTTTTTCATAAATGGTTTTCCACTCTCTCTCCACGCAAATGCGGGGTCGCTTCCTCTAATTTGACCTTCCCAATTCCTAATCCGTTAGCGTAATTAGTACTTAAAGCGTATAACCCGAACGGGTAGTAAGACGCGATGCTAGTATTAATATCTGTTACTTTTGTAATATCATACAGGAAGTACAGTAAGCTACTGAGGGTTTTTTTTAGCATCGCGTCTTACTACCCGTTCGGGTTATATGCTTAGGTACTAATTACGTTAGTAGTTTTATGGATGAGGAATGTTATATTTTATAGGAAGTGTACCCGCATTTGCATGGAATAAAGTGGGGTAAACCATTTTGAAAAAACTACCCCATAACACCTGACCGAGATAATTTGTAGGCCTATACATATTTATACTAGAGTATTCATTATCTCCATTCTCATATTTACATTTACAATTGTTAGTATCTTGCATCTGTGGTCAAGTCGTATACGGTGTCAACCGTGTAATATATAGTTTACCAGTGACTAGTCAGTCAGGGTGTGAATACCTAATTTTTGCACTATAGGGGGGGGGGGTTTCCCTAAAGGGATTTGAATCTCCCTTCACGCAATTGCTGATACATTTCCACTAAATTATTTTCTCCTTCTACTGTGGCTCATTAGTGTAGAAATTTGTATAAATTGAATGTGTAAAAGCTAATATTATTACTATTATCATCGCTATATTTTAATTTTTAATTCTGTAATGCTTTTTTTAAAAGTATAAGTGGCAAGAAAAAAGATAACTCCTTAAAATAAAGTTAATCCACATAAAACATTAAGTGAACGCCCTTTTGAATAAATATTATTTTATGTCAAATCTTTTTTTCCCCCTTATCATAGATTTTTTTCTTAGGTGCCTTTCAATATTTCCATATTCATTTGAATTGTAAATATCACCTACTATAAGGAAATTACAAAAGAATATAAATAAAAAATAAATCACTCTATTTTCTTTCATTTTGTTCTCCGAAGAATTTTAATGCTCTTCTGCCAATCCCTAAATTTCGCTGTTCTCTCAATTTGAATAGTGTATAAAAAAATAAGAGATGAAAGTACTCTGTATGAATGACCAACGACCTGAAATGTTTAGCCACCAGTACATAACAGCATTTGTCAAGAAAAGTGAAACTTTTTTATTTGAACGTTCGATTTCTCATTTCGATAGTTAGATCTAAACTTTTATTGATAACATAGTTTAAAATGTTCCAAATTATTTTTTTTAATATCTGTAAGATATACATTATTTTAATAATAAAAAATGTATCTTACTTTGAGGTATAAAAGAACACATTATTTTAAATACTTTTTAATTACTTAACGTGCATTTTTTTTGAACGGACGGATTATACCAGCACACGACTTATATACTAACTTAATTCTAGTACCCCAAACCCCTCCCCCTAACATTAATTTATCACTGTGAAAGGGGGAAACCCACATTTCACACATGAAAAATCGTTTGACTATACTGGGAATTAAACAAAGGACCGTTAGCTAAGAAGGTATACACGTTACAAACTGAGTTACGGTATCAGACCATTTAAATTTAAGGTGGTTGTTTTTTTTTTTCACGGCATCTCAATATCTGATCAAGTTTTGAGCATGTGTATTAATTACTCTAATGAGTTAAGGATGAGGAAGATTGAATTTAGAAGAGGTTGTACCAGTATTTACGTGGAGAGCGAGTTGAAAACTGTTTAAGAAAACCACCCTCAGTACATCCGAACGGGATTTGAAACCAGGTCTCCCTGTCATCGGAATTCTAGTCTATTGTGAGAGTGGCGCCTTAGACTATGAGGCCACTGAAGTGGATATTACTATAATTGAATGAGGATGATAAAACCAGTATTTTAGTAGTGAGTGAAACCATTTATAATAAACCACCCTCAGCACATTCTATCGGAATTATAGCCCCGATCTCACCATCACTGGTAATTCAGTCAAACACGATATTAGCGCGTTATACCTCGTAGCCAACTACGGAAGTATGTGACAACTGAACGAATGAAAGATGCTTTAAAAAAGCTTTAAAATGTTTTGCACATTTCAATTTGAAAGTACTAACCCCCATAAAATAGATATTTACGTTACTTCATGGTAAAAAAAAAAAATACTTATTTTTTTTAGAATACAAAAATGTATTTATTTTAACTTAATATAATTGTTTGCATTTAATGAAAGCTTATAGTAATTGTTTATCAAAAATTATGTTTTCAGGGTGATAAGCCCTTGGAAAACCCAGGAAGTTTAAGGAACAAAGGATACAAGTGGATATTCAGGCATATTTGAGATATTAACCATAATTTTCAAAAAATGAAGTAGAAGAGTAATCAAAGGTGATATAAATTATTTTATAGAAAAACTGCATTCCATAATTAATGTTTTCAAACTTGATGCCACATTAAAATAAAATGCTTCTTTAAAATAACTAGTGCCTTATTTTTTAAATATCACAATACTTTCTCTATATACTGTATTTATAAAGATATAAAATATCTGAAATTTAGTGTTCATAAAAAAAAGTAGTTATCTTTGATTGCAAATATAATTTAATATATTGCACTATAAAACACCTTTATTAAATCAATATAGCTATTTTAGAAGTTCTGAGCTGTTCGCAAACTTAGAAGACTTAGATAATGTAAAATCAAATATTTGGAGATTCAGACTCAAAAATTTCTTTTTGTCTACTTTAGTACAGGAAATACCATAATAATTCCTTTCACGTTCTATTTATTCTTTATTTTTTCCTTTAAGGAGTTTGAATTCAAGTAGGTATTTATTTTCAAAGATTTTGTATTTTCAAAATGTAATAAGAACACGGTAAAAGGAATTATTGCTTTTGGAAATAGCTGTGTTTGAATTGGGTAAGCTGTCTTGGGTGTCCATGTTAACAACCAGCGAGAGATTAGTTTAAGAAAAAAGAAGCTACTTCACTTTTTTTTTTAAATAAAGAAAGCTCCCAGTCAAATAAAAACGTTGGGATGGAATTTCTGAGCGTATTAAATAAATTCCGGGTTGGATGGATATTAAACTTAAAATTTGACCTCTTTAAAAAAATCGATAAATGCGTTGATTTGGATTTATTGTTCTAAATAATTGATTTATAGCTTCAAATAATGGAAGTAATATATTGAGTGGTAATAGTTCAAATACCAACTGGGTTTAGTAAGGGTATTTTTCTTAAATTTATGTCCACACAAATGTGGATTCATTTCCTTCAATTATAGCCCAATCATCCCTACCCTATTAGTGCAAATAATATATATACAGGGTGTTTGGAAATCTCACAGCCCAAACTGCACATATCACTTGTTTGAACAAAAAGTAATACAAAATTCCTATTCGGAAAAATATCATAATACCGTTAAATTGTTTTCAAAGTTTCGGAGTATAGCGCCTGGAGAGCAAAGCTGTCAAGCATACGTGTACAACAGGTTGCATAGGAGCCTGGTGCCTGGCACTGCACATGTAATAATGGCATTGACTTTCTGTGATGTGGGACCCTCGGAACGTATTCACATTTCTAGATGGACTGGTGTGTTGTTTACTATTAATTATGGTATTTTCTGCTGCCGTTCTCAAAGATGCCGAGGTGTGTAGTGCCACAGAGCCTAGCTCCTATGCAACCTGTTGTACACGCATGCTTGCACAGCACTGCTTTTCCGGCGCTATACTCCGAAAATTAAACACAATTTAAAGGTATTAACATTGTTTTTCGGATCTAAGTGTATAAAGATTTTTTATTAGTTTTGGCTCAAACAAGCTATAGGTGTAGTTTTATTGGCTAAGAGTTAACAAACACCTGAATATACGTATAACCCAAACGGGTAGAGAAATATTGATAAGATTTTTCTCGAAACTTTCTGATTGATATTAAAGATATAACTCCTGGAGAAAACATATATCTAAAATAATTCATTGGCCTTCAAGTCTGTAAGAATTTATTTTAATTTTTGATTATCTTAAAATATTAGCCAAAATTTCTAATTAATTAAAAAATAACGTAATTTTTAAAATAAAAATTCCATTTTATAACCAGTTTTACCGACCCAATTGTTGACATTAATTTTATTTTTGAAAAACTTAATTTATTGAAATTGAAAATGTTTACTCTCAACGAGTTTTATTTAATTAATTCTCTTCAAACAATTCATCTTTTGAAAGTTTTACTCGAAATTTAAAACGTGCTGTCGATTGAAAAACTTTTATTTTTTAATTCTATATTTTACGGCAGCTTAGAGAATCGATGTTCAAACCCAGAAATTCAATTTTATAAACTAGATTAGCAAAGAGATTTTATTTGACAGCATAGAACACGTCTCTATAGAATACACAATTGAGGGTGCTTGGTGAATTTTTAACTGATCTTAATTTTCAAATTATTTATTTTATCGTATCCCCAGCAAACCAGATAATTAAAAGGTCAGCGTATCAATTGACTATATTTTGTATGCAATAAATCATTGATTATTAGATGTTCTGTCTTACGACAGGTCCATCCCTTTTGTCAATGACCTTAGACCAACAATGCACCCTGTCCTCCGCCTCCTTTCCCTTCAGCTCTCAGAATATTCTTCTTTCCTTCAAGTCATCCAATATTATAATCCTCCTCTTTCCTAAGCTCCTCTTTCCCTCAACCTTTCCCTTCTATGACGTCGTGCAGAAAACAGTTCTCTGGCTTGGTGCATGAGGGGAAGCACTCTGGCTTGGTACATGAGGGGAAGCACTCTGGCTTGGTACATGA
>JBCFYV010000003.1:68733423-68797287 GCA_039000515.1 Timema cristinae | reverse complement strand
GGGACGATAGTAGGAGATATAATACAAAGACTTATAGGTCGAGTGGGAAAAAAACGTCTCGTTGCGGACGAACCCCCCCCCCCTTTTTATCAACCCTTGTCCCCCATTTCTCCCCCACCCTCATCGTAAGTATTTCCATAACAAAATATATTCTGAGTAACTTAAGAAATAGTTAATTAAATGAAAGCCACCCAAGGCAATGATACGCGAAACACAACGCTGTAATCAGTTTAGCGTGTACATTGTCTAGATTTCAACAGAAGTGGTGGTTGATTAAGGGGGTTGGTGAGGGGTAAAAGGGGGTAAGGGAAGGGACATGCTTTCGATAATCGAGTTACCGCTCAAGTTTGTAACAATTTCTCGACGTTAAAGTTTGTATCGACCTTCAGAGAGGGATGTCTTGTGGTAGACGAAACCCATGGGCGTGTTCCCTAAATATATTTAATTTTTGCTTATAATCAATAATTAAATCCAACTTCCATATGAAGGGCTAGCATTTAAAACTGAGTTTTTTTTAACACTGCATTTTACTACACGTTCAATTTGTACAAATTATGTACTAATAATTCCATTGAGCTAAAGATGAGGGATGCTTTATTTATAGGAAGTGTACCCGCATTTGCATGGAGGCCCTCAATATTAAAGTCTGGTGTTCGAACCTCGATTTCCTTGTCATCAGCAGTCCATTTTATTGCTAGATGAACACCTTAGAAAATAATATAAAAGAGGGTGTTTATTTGATGTAAATGTATGTGTATATATATATATATAATATGTATTTAATAGCGTAGACAATGAATATGAATTGCATTTAAGTTCAGTTATGTAATAAACAAGATTTAATTTTTTGTTTTGAAACGATCGTTAAATTTGAAAATATTTTTTACAGAAATCATCAGTCAAATATTCAAATGTTAACAAATTATATAAATCTTAAAATTTCAACTTCATTTCAAATCGTTTATTCCTTTTTCTCTTCAAGTCCTGAAAGTAAACCTATTATTTATAGGCCATCAAAATGGAGAGGGATTTAAGAAGATGGTGATTTAATTTTAAATCTAAACTAACGGTCGATAACAAAAGTAGCGGCCATAAACTTGTTCGGAGATAATAATTACCTCTATAGTATATATAACTCTTAGGTTAACGACGTTGTCTAATTGGTGAATTGGAAGCCAATTTGGGATACATTTTGCATTAAAATATTCCAAGCACTATCACATTTGTACGCCAATGCACGAAATAGAAAAAGAGTGAATAAAATTAACAGGCTCAGTGGTCGAATAGTTACTAAGACATCACTCTCGCGTCAGACTGGTCTGCTTAAAATGGGTAGTTCGGTGTTCAAACCCAGGTTGGGTGTATTTAGGGTAGTTTTTCTTAAATGGTTTCCCAATCTTCTTCCATGTAAATGCTGGTACATTACCTGTAATAGGATTCCTTCCTTATTCCTTTCCCATTAGAGTAATTATCAGATAGGCATATGACTTTGGCAAGTAGTAATATGTAGTGGTAAAAAAAATTGAATACAATTAGCTGTTTACCTCTTATTTATCTGCCGATGAAACTTCCCCTCTTCCACTGACATGTATAAGCACTCACTTTAATATTTGCTTCTAGACAGTATTGAATTGCATTTCATAATTATATGTTTCCTATTTTATATATATAAGCTTCCACAATCTTTTTTAATCTATATCCTGTCAGAAAGAATCATACCAGCCATTTTTGTGATTAAAAAATATGTTTGACAAAAAATACTCTTAAAGTTAAAAAAATAATAATTTTGTGACAAGGTATGTAATTTTTAGAATTTTCAGAATTAATGGTTTATGCTTCAATGTTATATCCATAAAATTTGAAGAATAGAACCTGAATTCACTAACGTGAAATATTCTCTCTTGATTTACCGACACGTCACAGATGGCAAAATCGTTAATTATTCAAACTAGAAAAATAGGTGGGTTTTTTTCATCCATAATCTCTGTCGCAATTAGAAGCACGAAAGGGTGTAACATTATTGTTATATTTTTTTCCGATATTGAAAGACTAATCAAGGATTTGAACAAACATCGAAATATTGGATATCTGATGGAATATTGGCTTCGTATCCATCTGTAACCATCCAATATATATAACAAATAGGTCACATGCAATTTTGTAACACGAAGCTTTATTATATGCAATGTAGAACATTTGCTCTCTTCCCAGTTCAAATTAACTAAGGTGCATTCGAATAAATATTTGTTTAAGAATTTATATTAAAATCTATAAATAGCTTTAAAAAAATTGTTAATATAAGTTAAAACTTCTTTTTAATGTGTAGCTATTTGGCTAAATCAGAAATTGGTTTTTCTTAGAGATAAAAAAAATAATATAAAAGTTAAATATAAAAAACGTAGCCATATGTTTACACCGAGCTGTAAAGGGCTAAGAGATGTGTAATTAGGCATGGTCATAAACACCGTGTAATTTATTAAAGTATTTCTGATTTGACGGTGATTATATCTGGGTAAAAAGGCCTCTTAGAGATTTATGTTTGCAATATAATGGAAACAAGGGAAAATCCAACTTTAACTCTAATTGAGTTAGTGCTGACATTTGTTAGACAATCATAAGACTTTCCTAATAAAGTTAAGATTATATTTATATTAATCAAAATATATATTCTTGGCTCCTTATGGAGTTTTAGACATAAAAACTGTTTCCCTGGAAAATGTGTGTAATGTCTTTCCCCCCTTTTATCATTAAATTTTAATTAATCTCTCAGTTACAGTCGTTAAGATTTTATTGGTGTGGTGTAAAAAGCCGTTTCTAAATTGTAAACTTTGTAGATGTTAAAATTACAACTTAAAATGTTCTTATTCAAAATGTTTATGAACAAAATTTATAGTCTTTAATTGTATTCATCACAGTAGTAAAATTAAGATATTTTGGTTCCTTAGCATAATATTAGTATTATTAGGACAAATAAAACATTGAGTTTAACATGAAATTTGAGCCAAACCTTTATTTATTAAAAAAAAATGTTAGTCACATTTCGAATCCTCATATCTTTAGAAAAAAGTATTCAAAGTATAAATATTTAAAATTCAATTAAAAAATGTGGTTTTAGACTTGGTACCACTGACAAATAATATTTTGTTTGTCATATCTATTACGTCCTAAACAAAACAAAACTTTTTTAGTAAATTAATTGTAATAATACAATTTTCTCTATTTTTAGGGTAAAGGGGGGAGGGGTTATTGTTGTGTTTCAAACTACACAAGTTTCGATATTTCCTCTAATAAATTGCTTAAAATTGTTTTTTGGAGTCAAGGTATTGATGATTGTATTCTTGATACTTCGAGGTTTTTTTTTACGAATCCTTTATCTCTCAAACACCATGGGATTCGAGGGATTATAGTGCCCCAATTTTACTTAAAATACATATTTCTCCTTCGGAAACTTGAAACTCCATACTTAAATTTAATTCATATGTAATTTGAAAATCTGTGGATTTAATAATAAATACAGTAGTGTGTCGATAATTCTGACTAATTGGGGATCGAACCAGCTCAGATTATTGATCTGTCCAGATTTTAGAAAATACAGTATCTATACCAAAAATTAAAAAAATAAGCATAGACGGGATGGTTACTAAAATTCAGTATTAAGTTAGAAACATTTTCCCTTTATTTAAACAACAAATTTACACCTTTTTTTGTTTAGGGTGACCTGGTGGTCTAGGGGTAAGGTGTCGGACTTCTGTTCTGGGGTACGGAGTTCAATCTTCGGTTCCGGCACAGATCTATATGATTGAAAAACCCTTCCTTTATCTCTGACAAGACTTGTATTAATCACAAATTGTGAATTTGAGGAATTCCAGGTCTCCACCGTGGTTCGGACTCCACGTTAAACTGTAGGTCCTCCATTTCATCTTACAATCACCCTACCATTACACATTAGCGTAAATGTGTACAACCCGAACGCGTATTAAGACGCGGTGTTAATAATAATATTATTATTACTATTATTACTATTAAGATTTTTTTTTTTTTGCTAAACATCACAAATTCTAATATAAGACAAAAATATAACATAGAAAAAAGTCATCGGACAAAAGAAGTATTGTGACCATCAAAATAGAATCAAACTCGATATTTTGATAAATGCTA
This sequence comes from Timema cristinae, assembly GCA_039000515.1. Taxonomy (NCBI): domain Eukaryota; kingdom Metazoa; phylum Arthropoda; class Insecta; order Phasmatodea; family Timematidae; genus Timema; species Timema cristinae. Next base: position 68,793,129 of record JBCFYV010000003.1, on the reverse strand, counting down.
TCGTTTCATCCCCTGAAACTGAAAAAGTTTTTTTCGCGATGCCACCTGTCTGTCTGTCTGTCTGTCTGTCTGTCTGTCACTAAAAATGAAACCGTTTTACCATTCGGGCTAAAATTTGTTATCAAGGGTTCCAAACCTAGAATTTATTGTAGTTTACCTCAAGGATAAAATATAAAATGGTTGATTTCTCAAAATCGGTTCTAATGATTTTTTTAAATCAAAATTTGGATCCAGGTACTGTTTGACATTACAAACAAAATGGTGTATCTCAATTCTATGGGATAATGACTTAGAGAGTACTTTACACTAGCGAAACTCTCCAATTTTGGTAACATCTAAAAAAAACTATTTGAGATATGAACTAGCTTACAATTGTAAAGTTTGCATTAATATTAAAAATAAAAACTTTTATTTGAAATTTTTTATAAAATCAATAAATTCTGAGTGTTTTTTAATGTAGGTCTGTGAAATGCAGCGTTGATTGTCATACTCTGTGGTGAACAGAGATATTACAATTAATCAATCTGTTTCTGTAACAATAATATTAATTTATCCATGCCTTTTGATGGAATATTTTGAATTTTTTCATTTCACCTATCTTACAACTTTTAAGTAATTACTTCATTTTTAGATAAAGAAGTGATAAAGTTTGTGTGATGCACAGCACTACTTATTTCAATAATAAGATTATTTTACAACTAATAAAGCATTAAACGACATACTTTTGAATTTTATAATAAAATAAATCACATAGTGCAAAACTTGTTGGCACTGAAAACTTTAATGGCAGATATTAAGAGAAAAAGAAAACGTTTTATATTGAGTTCAAAATAGTTTAACTTGCGTTGATTAAAATTGTTTATTACCATTGTTTTAAAAAAAAGTCAATATTATCTTAATTGAGTTTCTTACCTGCTAAGATCTTGGTGTGTAAAAAATGTTTTTTATTTACAATAGCAGCAACCAGTCTTAAGATATTAAATTTTAATGTTTAAACTAAACCATGAAGGTTCTCTGCCCTTCAAAATAATATATTTCTATCACAATATTTAATTTCTGGTTTATCTTATTCTGCTTCACCTCGTATACAATTTTATCTCCTTCTTAACAACCAATCTTGCGTTTATACTGATATTGATATCTATCCATTTTAATTCTGGGTAAGAATTGAGAGAAGACCTTTTCCTTCATCCTCTAACTTCGACATATTTGCCAAATTTCGGATAATTCAATGCACTACTTATTATGTATTTTGTTCAATTCTTAAAAGAGCTGAGCAATCGTTGTCGGTGAATTCAGCGGATTACTTATGTGTAGGGATGTGGAAAAAAAAAGTATCGATACTTTACTAATATTGATATTTTCCTTTAGATACTAGTATTTTTTACTCGATACTTTTCACTGATAATTTTACTAATATTATTACTCACACTCTGGTATCGGATTGGTATCGAATGAAATAACTATATTGTTATCTTATCGATAATTTTCTTCCGATACTACTACGGTATCGATATTTTTATTCCGATACTTTTAATGAGTACAGTATCGATACTTTTCTTTCAATACCACATCCCTACTTATGTCTCTATTTCAGGGCTTATAAAAGGAGAAAGACATATATACATTTCCAATCCCGTCATTAGCTGTACAAACCTCATCTCGACAACCTGGGCCATTTCAATTCTATTTTTGTAATTAATCTCTACCATACAAATTAAATTGATAAATACGACCCACTTTAGAGGTGGAATGGTTTGATCCGTTACTCTCGCAATAGAATGGATTGCCATCGACAGGGATATCATGGTTGTAATTCCGATCGGATGTGCCAATAGTATTATTCTTCTAAATGATATTTCCACTATCTCTATCCACGTGAATGTGAGTACGCTTTCTTTAAATTCGACCTTCTTCATAGCTAACACATTAGCCTAATTAGTACATAGACCGAATGGGTAGTTAAGAGCGGTACTGTTTTCCCAACTAAGGTCATTTTGACAAATAATGTCACTTATTTTAACCCCTAGTTTTGATAAATCTGGTCGAGGGGTCAGTCAGGATTGATTAAGGGATGGAAATAGGTTATGTCCGAATTAGACAAGGTGTGACTTGGGTTTGAGGTTTATTATACGGTACTTATAGGGATAGTAAGATAAATATTCTGATGATAGTAGTCCATGAATAAAGAGTAATTTTGAAACAAAACCACTTAATGTCAACAGTTTATGGTTGACAGATATGTAGCCATTACTATTTAAGGTAGTTAGTCCTATCTGTCCCTCCATCTTAAGGTCTTGCAGGGTTACTTGTGTCGATCGGCTAGAATCGAAAACATTTGCCCATTAAGCTATTAACCATGTCACTTAGACAAAGGTCCAGTTTCATAATCAAGTACACCTCAAATGCGGCTCTATACTAAATACAGAACGACATCTACCCTAAACTTGATTGGAATGGGGCAGTTTTTCATTTGGAACTGGCCCATTCCACTCTGAACTAGGTATGTGTAGTCTTTTATTTAGTATAGCACTGCACTTGAGGATTACTAACTCTGTATATGGAACTAAGTCCAAAAAATGTTAATTGCAGGCAATGCGTCTGTGCTAGGACATAGTTCGAGTTTTACACAAAGTACGTCCAAGTCAGTATTATCTTTCTAAGAACCTGCCAGGTAGATTTTCATCTTTCTAAGAGCAACAAGATAGATTTTCATCTTTCTAAGAGCCTATTAGGTAGATTTTACTTTCTAAGAGCCTATTAGGTAGGTTTTCACCTTTCTAAGAGCCTATTAGGTAGGTTTTCATCTTCATAAGAGCCTATTAGGTAGGTTTTCACCTTTTAAGAGCCTATTAGGTGGTTTCATCTTCATAAGAGCCTTTATGAGGTTTCATCTTTATAAGACCTATTAGGTAGTATTTCACCTTCTAAGAGCCTATTAGGTAGGTTTTCATCTCATAAGACTATTAGGTAGTTTCATCTTCATAAGAGCCTATTATGTAGGTTTTCATCTTCATAAGAGCCTACCAGGTCGGTGTCCAACTTTATAAGAGTTTCATGAGAGCTCTTTGTTTACCTACCTAACACAGAAAACGTAGCTATTTCTCCTTCCTATTTTATCCTCTGGTTGGGGAGCGGGGGAGGAATAACGTCATTATCTCCTTAAACTATGGCTGAGTAAGCAATTATCCCAATCAGCGTCAGAGGCGTTTATATGTTTGTCAACCATATTCTGTTACTCGCAGTAAATGCCACACATTCAAATTTCCCTTTATATACTATGAACTAGATTCAATAATGGAACTTGCAATGACTACGCAGGTGCTTACAACTGGAATTAAAAAGCTCAGTGAGGCGTGATGGGGAAGAAATCATCTTCGCCATCCCTTCCCTCTCATCTTCTTCTCTATCTCTAGAGATAACGGATAGACAGACTGACGCGGGAAGATCTCCAAAGAGTATCGCAGATTAATTTGGATCCTTTCTCCTTGGAAAGACACAGAGTATTTCACGGTTCTTATCTCCAGTGGTTAGGTTTTAATCCTAGACTCTCTCCACTCTTCTTTCCCTACGCCCCACCCTGTTAGGACCCCCTGGGGGGGGGAGAAAGTGCCTAAATCACAACTTCTAAATATAGAAATAGATTTAACAAGATTGATGCTGGAACATGATCTCCGTTAAAAAAAAAACTAAAATGAAACCTGGTGCAGTATAATATTAAAATATATGAACCTTGGTAACAAAATACATCCGAATGGAGAACTATTTCTTTACCAAACTAGTTTTAAATAAGTACAGTTCAATTGTAATAATAATAACCTTATTTGACAGCTAATAGGTTAGGAATTAGGAAGGCTGAATATCGAATAAATGGACCCGCATTTACATGTAGGAAGAGTGGGGAACAATTTTAAGTGAAAAGCAACCTCAGTACACCCGACCGGATTAGAACTCCGATATCCTCGGCAACTCATCGATCCTGATCGATAGGTCGATCTCGTGACAGTTTTCAGTCGATCACGTAATAAAACTAAATAGTTTTTGGGGGTTGTTTAAACTAGCAACTATATAAAGTACTTTAAAATTAACCGATGTTCTTGGGGTCAAACCCAGTCATGGTCGACAGATTTTTGTTTGAGCGATAAAAAAATCCGTAGCACAACTTCCTTTGGGTGTTAGTAAATCCGTCGGTCTCTTGTCGATTGTGTCATATAAAAGAACCCTGGAAAGTGTGTGAAAATACCTTTCCCAGCAAAATTGGTAAACCCTTTAACTTTCGCTCATAGTAATTCTTTTTTTTTTTATAACCGGTTAGATTAGAAAGTACACGTAAAATACCTAAAAATAAAACTACATTTAATTGTGAAGACAAGAGTATTTGAGGAAAGGCTGAATTTTAAGAATATACAACAAATAACCGAAAGTACATTGAAGTGACAATGGGTGACCGTGGACTTTGATAAGTTTGTAAGTCGATCGGGACCTTAAAAGGTCGCCGAAAACTGGCTTCGACAGTCGAATATGATAAAAAGTGGTTTCGTACCATTTTTTGTGATTGATATTTGCACTCCGCTAAAATTACAACAGATATCAATAACCGTCCTAGTGTAGTGGTCAGAACCCCTGGTTGCTCACCTTCAGGTGCCTCCCTCGATTCCGTCTGGTACCTGGGGAATTTCTCGAAAGGGAAATAATTATCATGGTCACCAGGTTTTGGTTAATTAGACTTTAGGTTTAATATCTATATAGGCTTTACCCCATCATATCCATTCCCATTATACTCTCACCTCGTCGGGACATGGAAAGAGCCTCCATGGAAAGGATGTACAATTAGTACAGTCAGTCATCCTTTGGACAACGGTACGTTAGTACCGGCTGATATTTAAACAAACTGGGCTACAGATTTATGTAGCCTATTGTTTGTGCAATCTGGTTAACAAAATAAAATGTTGTTAAAAATTAGTGCAATTGCGGAAAGGTTTAAAGCTATTATCAGATTTCAGATATGAAGCGCAATAAATCAAGCACCCACTTCACACTTACTCCTCTCTGTAGTTCTTCAGTCCCAATAGAAAAGTGACGTCTTTCTGAGTTCTCTCATGTCCCATAGAGGAGGTGACGTCTCTGTATCTTCGTTCCAATAAAGAAAGGTGACGTCTCTCTCTGTGTTCTCATGCCATAGAAGAAAGGTACGTCTCTCTCGATTTCTCTCAGGTCCCAATAGAAGGAAAGGTGACGTCTCCTCTGTAGTTCTCTCATGTCCCAATAGAAGGAAAGGTGACGTCTCTCTCTGTAGTTCTCTCAGGTTCCAATAGAAGAAAGGGAAGTCTCACTGAGTCCTCATGCAAGAAGAAAGACGTTCTCTCTGTAGTCTCTCAGGTCCAATAGAAAGTTCTCTCTCGTAGTTCTCTCATGCCAATAGAAGGAAAGGTGACGTCTCTCTGTAGTCTCTCAGTCCAATAGAGAAGTGATCTCCTCTGATTTAGGTTCCAATAGAAGGAAAGGTGACGTTTCCTGTAGTCTCTCATGTCCATAGAAAGTGACGTTCTCTCTGATTTCCTCATGTCCCAATAGAAGGAAAGGTGACGTCTCTCTCTGTAGTTCTCAGGTCCAAGAGAAGTATTCTCTGTATTCCTCAGTCAATAGAAGGAAAGTGACTCTTCTCTGTAGTCTCTTCCTAAGAAGTCTCACTCTCTGTAGTTCTCTCATTCCAATAGAGAAAGTGCGTCCTCTCTAGTTCCTCATTCCCATAGAAGGAAAGTTGACGTCTCTCTCTGTAGTTCTCTCATGTCCCAATAGAAGGAAAGGTGACTTCTCACTCTGTAGTTCTCTCATTCATAGAAGAAGGTGACGTTCTCTGTATTCTCCCCAGAAGTCTTCTCTTGTTACCGCTGCCACAGGTGGGTCACATCCAACACGATGGGACGAGGGAGATCGTTGGAACAGTCTGGTCGACAACTATGTCTCCCTCCCTCCCACCTTAACTTCTCAGGACCATCCCATTGCTTTTGTGCTCGTGTTTTTTTTTTTACTGTTCTTGGATAACTGACAGTTTGGAATCCTGCCATCACGTGGGCACACAAATGCATACATACACACACACTCTTATAAACACATTTAAAATAAATTATGTAAAAGGTCGTATTAAACAGTCTTTTATAACACCAGGACTAGAGTTACTGGGAGTTACTGGGAGTTACTGGAAAGTGGCTGGAAGTACAAAGTGACTAAAAGTGACGGGAAGTGAATGTCTATTAGATACATTTCTATTAGATTAAATCATTAATAACCAAGGGTTTGAACATAATAATTAAATCAAACGGGAACATTCTACACAGACACGTCTTGCCTCCTCTAAGATATTTCAAAGTTAAGTGTGCATTCATTCAAGTGAAAAATGGCCTAAGTCACCTTTCTTGCTTGCCCAACTGACACTGTTTGTAGTGCCGGCCCAGCATAGGTTTAAACGTTTTGTGATTATTGTGCAAATCTAAATCTTAAAGATGGATTTATTATATCAGCGCATAAGAATGTCTATGAGCGAGAGTGAAAGAGCCTACCAAAATTGCAGGGCAAGTTATTTTCACAAACCTTCCAGGTTCTTTCACATGCCACAGCAAAATGGTTTAGGTAAAACTCAAGGAATTATTGTATAAATGAAAGGCTTCACCTTTTAAATAAAGAGATAACGATTGTATTAACAATTTTTTGGTATTAACTTTTATTTAAAAAAATACTTTATCGTCACATCCTGGATTCGTTAAAAACACACCTCAGGCAAGCAGAAATTTAAAGGACAAATGTGAATTCCTCTTAGCCTCAAAAACATAAATTTAACTAAATCCAATTTTATGGATAATATATATTTACTAGTAAGCCTTTGCGAAACTTTCGCACATTCAACCTTCTCCTGCCCCCCCCCCCCCCCGCCCCCGTTTAATCCTCCCCACTCCCTTTACCCCTCCTCCCCCGCTCTCAAACAAAAGAAATAGTATTTTGTTGGGTTGTTGAAATTAAATAATCAGCGAAATGTATACACAAAATAGCAAAGATAATTTATTTTCTGTAATTGATACAAAAATATTGTTAGATATTTCTTTTAACTTAAATTTTAAACAATGTGTTTTAACGTAAACTGAGTATGCTATGTCAGAAGCCGGTAAAAAAAAATCCTATCCACTGATAACTTATTCATCGCTGTAGGTTTTGTATCAGTTGAGAAAAAAAGATGTTAACAATATAAATAATATATAGGATTCATTTGAGACTCAATCTTGTTAATGTGGGAGTAAAGGAAACGCGCAAAAGGTCGGTGCTTTTTCAGTTTTATAGCAAAATATTAAAGTCAAAATAAAGCAAATACTACTCCAGTACAACCAAAGATTTTAATTTTCTTCACGTGTTGATATCAACGGTTGTTGAACATAAAATGTTAAGAGCAGTCTTAGATGAGAAACTTTTTAATTTAAGTAAAAAATTGTCATTAAATTCCAGGACATTCTTGACAAATATTCAACAACTGTTGATATCACCATGTGAAGAAAATTTAACTCTATGTTTCTAATGGAGAAATATTTTGTCCAAAAAAATTTTTTTATATATAAAAACTACAAAAATACTGCCCTTTTCTCGCGTCCCCTACACTCTTAGATTAAGTATCCATAATGTACAATCTGCTTTTAATAGTATGAACCTTTTATGACAACTAGAAACCTGATTACATAAACTTTCACGTACCCATACGTCAAGTAATGTGATCTGCGGCTATCAAAGTGTCGGAAAAATGGCGCCCGGGAAAACTGCGCCTTCCCAGAAAAAAGGAAAAACTGTGCCCTCCCATGAATCACCCAATAATAGATGAGAAAAGGGTGCCCACACGACCTTGTCTGTCTCACCTAAATAGTTTTAACAAGGTCGTGTGGACGTACCTTTTCTCATTTTACTCACGACCTTACCACTTTCACCGACGTAGATCTTTTGTTTAGGAGGGTGGGTATAGCAAATGGACTCATCACACATCATGAGGTCTTGAGGAAGTCAAAGCACATCGATTCATCGCCCCAGTCTCTTTGCCTGTTGTTTAGGTTAGGTTAGGTTAGGTCAGTTTAGGTTTTTCAATTAAATAAAGATTAGTGTGTATCTGTAAGCATTTGATGTGAACGTATAAATTGAAGTTACCAAACTAATTATTGAAGACCTTTTACTTCATTTTTTGAATCTAGACTAGACTTTTCAAACACTTTGCTAGGTCCTTGGGTGTACTTGTTTTGTAAGTGTGTAAAACAGTTTGTGGGGCGCAATTTCCCCACCTAATGGTGTGATAATTGATAGGAGGGTGCACTTTTCCCACCTAATGGTGTGATAATTGATAGGAGGGTGCCATTAATTTCCCCTTTTTCCTGGGAAGGCGCAGATTTCCCGGGTGTAATTTTCCCTAATCCATTATAAATACCTATAAAATAGCACTAATAATAAAGTACCCTCTTCAGTGGCCACATGGCTTCAAGTGTTCACTCTCACAATAAGCTAAACAGCTGATGACGGGGGGACCTGGGTTTGAATCCCAATTGGTTTTACTCGGGGGTGGGGGGGCTCCTAGAATAAATTCCATTCTACTTCCATAAAAAAAAGCGGATTAACTTCCTATAAACTCATGTTTCCTCAATTCTAAAATATTAGACCAATTAGTAGATATACGCACAATCCTATTTGATAGTAAAACGTGGTGCTAGGAAAAAAACTCAATTAAAATGATGATAATTAATTAACCATGAATGTTTTGTCTGTACAAAAAACAACTACACATATATTAATTAATCCCTCCGTAAGAATTGTGAAAAATAATCACTTAGTTTGTCAGAGAGGCGATATCCTTAACTATTATAAATGCGGATGTGAGTTTGATTGTTTGATTGTTTGTTTGTTTGTTTGTTTATTTGTTTGTTTGTTTGTTTGTTTGTTACGCTTTCATGCCTAAACTACTCGACCGATCATCATGAAATTTTGCATAAACGTTGTCATGGGTAGAGAAAAGGACATAGGGTACCTTTCATCCAGAAAAAAAGTACTGTTCCCGAGGGATAGAAAAAAATAACTTTTAGACTGTCGTCCAGCATAACAACTTGTCCTACTGATATGAACATGAATTGCAACATGATGCCTGGAGTACAGAAAAAGGGACCTGCTGTATCCCTGAAGAAAATCTTATATCCCGAATAAAAATCTGTTCTCGAGTTATTTTAGGCACATTTATCTTTAAATTATTAATAAAAATCTGTTCCCAAGTTATTTTAGGCACATCTATCTTAAAATGATTAAAAATAATTACATTCAGCTAATTAAGCTCTGTCTGTTCACCCCGTTATGTTAAATGACAAAATTGTCGTAAGAAGTTTGGTATTATACTGTGATGAATAAAAACAAATAAAAACAATATTTTTACTAAAGTGCCTTTAACGTTTAGTACTATAACAACTCGATAGATGGCACGGTATAGATTTGTACTATTATTATTATTAGCACCGCGTCTTACTACCCGTTCGGGTTATACTCACTTACGCTAATGTGTAATGTAGGGTGATTGTGAGATGAAATGAAGGACCTACAGTTTAACGTGGAATCCGAACCACGGTGGAGGCCTGGCATTCCCCACATTCACAAGATGTCTTATCAGAGGTGAAGGAAGGGTTTGGTAATCAGATAAATCTGTGCCGGACCGAGGATTGAACCCCGGCCGCCAGCATAGAAGTCTGACACCTTACCCTAGACCACCAGGTCACCCATTTGTACTATTTAATGTACTAAGATTTCATTACTCCCAAAATCCGATAGATGCGCTGAGCACATTTTAAAACGCTGTATCGTTTTGTATTATCTATGGCTGTTTTAAACTCATAATTGTGAAGTTTGGAGAAAGGGAAGAAAGGGAGTTGGGGGACCGTAATGATGGGAAATAACAATACATGTTTGCGATTCATTTGTTTACAAACATTGATTAGTTATCGTTTATTCATTTGTGTTTAGTCCTATTTTAATAATATTGCAATTGTTTTACGTTTTCAGTTTATATTGTTCCTTTTTTTTCCTTGAGCGATTGTTTATCATTTATTATTTTTAGGTTAGTTATCTTACTTCTAATTCTATTTTTTTACCTTTAAGGCAATAGTTTGTTTGTTTTAATTTTTAGGTTAGGTATCTTATTTTTTTTCTTAAAAACAAAAGTTTTTTTCTTTTTCTTTTTTAAAATGCCTCGTAAACGTAATTCTAACTTATCCAGGAGCTCATCGCGAGCCCGGGCAGCTAAAATTGCTCGATCCCAAGAATCCTCCGTTCATGCCGAATTAAGGAGGCAAAAACAAGCGGAGTGACAAGCTGCTTTGAGAGCTGATGAGACACCTTCTCAAAGCCAGGAAAGACTGGAGGACCAAGCTTCGGATTACACAATTAGGGCAAAATATAATCTTTGCCACCATTTTAACAGGTGTGGGGAAAAGGGGAAAGTGTAATTATACCGTGAATCCCAATAATCTCCACTGACCTACCATTTTAATTCAAAATACCCCAGTTTCCAATCAAACTTTGTTTTGCTATTGCTATTAACAAAGCGCAAGGGCAAACATTGCAGGTAGCAGGGGTGCATTTTGAAAAGCCATGGCCAGCTATATGTAGCATGTTCGCGTGTGTCCAATGCCCAGAATTTGTATGTATTTGCGCCAAATGGAAGGACATACAACATAGTATATAGGAGCGTCCTAACATAATGATCTATTCTGTTCCCATGATTGCAACGGCCAAGAACAAGCGGAGTAAATAAGGGATGTTAATTAACTGTAGGTAAAATTTAAGATGGAGTGGTATTTTCAATTCGCGACAAGGCATAACCTATGACTCTACTGACACACACTCCGCTACTTCTTTTCTACTCCTACACTTAATCCTTATTTATATTGTGTAGTTTGTATGTTTCTTTATCTCTACCTGTATTGACCAACAACCTGAATAAGTTCATCGTTTTTATTTTCACACTTCCTGTGTCGACCGACAACCTGAATTTATTGACAAAATAAACATTAACGCGAGCGAAGCCGCGGGCAAAAGCTAGTTCTAAAATAAGTATGATTTATTAATAAATTTTGTTTTTAGGCCTTCTCAGCTCAGTGAGTTATTATTTCACTAACATATTTTCAGACCTTACATGTTTACAAATATTTATTTTAAAGTAAGTTAATGTATTAAATCGACGTTCATATATTTGATTTTATTAAATGTTCTTCCTGATGGATTGATAAACATATTTGATTTTTTTTGTGATAATTGATAAAGTTATTTTTAAGCACGTTACTTATATTTTCGAAGCCCAAGCCATCAAAATTGTTTTCTAAAATACTTTAAAATTGTAAATTTTAAAAGTGGGTTCTTTAAGTTTGACAGTTAAGTTTATTATAATATGATTATTTTATAATAATTATTTGTCACGATCGTAGCAAATGATGCAATAAACATTTATCCGATCGTTCATAAATGTGTCACTCGCACTGCTGATCACACTAAACGGCGAAGAATATTTGATATAGTACCTAAGGTTCGAATCTCTGTCGGGTGTGATTTGGATGGTTTTAAACATATGCGTTTTATAGTTTAGGTTTTCCCGTTTATCATTCGGGATATACGACTATGTTCTAACTAGGTAAAATGTGTTAAAATGGGTAAGGTTGAATTTAGGGGAAGTGTACTCGTAGTTGAGTGAAAGTAGAGCTGAAAACCATTTGGGAAAACCTATCGGTACACTCGGCTGGGCTTCGAACACTAGTCTCCCCATCATCGGTAGTTTAGTCCATTGCAAGACCATTCTACTACCGAGTCGACATTCCCAATTCTTCCCCTATTAAATGCTGGTTCAATTAATAAGTTACAACCTTCCTTCAATTAGTTAGCCGTTAATAGCAATGCTGTGGACCTAATAATAAGCATTTCCATATATGTGTTATAATTGTTTAATTGTTTTACATGATATTCCATAAATGAGATATATCTTTAGAATAGAAAGCCTGAATCAAAGATTTAAAAAAACGAATTAGCACTGTAAAATAAAAAATTGATTTTTCCACAAAGGTTGTAACCCCCCCTTCATATGATTTGATAGGTTCAAATTTCAATAAATAAAAGGTAGGTAAGTTACAAGAGAGTTTATTTTATTCTACAAACAACTAGCAGACATACAGGAGCGAGGCACTCTAGGAAAGTCGAGTGACTGGCCGATAAGGGCCGAAGTAAACAGTAAATAAAGGGGCAAGACCCCAAGTCGTTAAGAGAAAACAGAATGATTAATACCAACGTAGTCATAATTAAATTGACCCTCGCAGAAGGCGACTAACCTAGCAGGAAAGTTAAATACAAGTAATAGGTATAGGTCTACACGACCTGGCGATGCCGACACTATATTGACATAAGTATGAAGTTTTATAATAGACTGCCATTGTATGGCGCGACAGAGAAAATGATTTACCTGAACCTAACCTGTTACAATAGATCCCAATCAAATTAGTTCAATCTAATTATTATTATTGTAATAACCAATGTGCTGGGTGCACGGGCTCGCGCCCCCCGAGTTGAGTAACAATTTAAAAAGAATCACAATCGTAACAAATCTTTAACCTTTAGCAAGCAGAACAACTATTTTAAAATAAGTTACACGTTAAACAGAAATAATTAGCGCCCCAAGATGGCGACATGCTAAAGTTCCATTAGCGCCCCAAGATGGCGCCATGCTAAAGTTCCAACCCGTCCGTGAGGCGGACACAACGTTAAGTACAAAGAAAAAGCTAGCGCATAAACCATAATGGCTGACAGGCAAATCCTGCAGTCTCAGAGAAATATAGCTATTAGTAATCATGATTTATATTTAAAGTTGAAACTTAAATTTTGAACAATTTAACCCAAACATAATTTAGAAAATGTCGAACAACGACCTACGTCTAAATCTAAGACAAGTGTCTCACCTATTCGAGTGCAGAGAAATGAGTGACATCACTACACAGTCCAGCCGTTATATACTGTACAAAGTCAATCACGTGTTCACAAACGGCGGGAATCACACTGGGACGAAGGGAGAGGAGTGTACGTTGCTTCGACAGAAATCTCGATTATTCTCGTGATAATTTCAAATCACGCGCCGGTGGATGAGTCTTGTTTCACTCGAACACAACCGTCGGCGCATACGGGTTAGCGCATCTTGATGTTCAATTGTCCGAGTCTTGCTCTAATCGGGCCTCGAGCCACGGGCGGTCAGTAAGCCGCGTGATGTTGAGTGGAGTTGAGTGCGCGTGTTTCATGAAGTCGAGATCCAGCCCAGTCAAAGGGACCAGATCAGGTGAGCCAGATCGTCCATGTTTGCATTATGTCTGTGACAACGTCACAAGGTGTACAATTGAATCTCAAATTATTTTTTACAATTTATTGTATTTATTTATAAACCATTTGTACTTTATTTATTAACAAAATTTTACTCTAAAATAAAAAATTTTAGAGAGATAATTTAACATTTTCATTAGAATAAATTAATGGTACGGAACTCCACACGGACTTTCTCGCTCTATTGTTTGAAAATGGAGATATTTACTCAAAACTCGTAATATATGTGAGACTAAATAAGATACACTAGCAAACCCAAGCATAAATTGCACTATACCTATGTAAAACATTTTTTGAGTCCCGGTTTTAAATTTTATAATTTTATTTTTAAAGAATTAATGTCCTCATTTGTATGTTTGGACCGATAAAAAGATAAGTATTGGGTCCACAAGGGTCAACACTTCGTATTAAAATTTTGAATTCCTGTTAACATATTAGACATTTTATTAGGTGTTGCACATCTTCATGTCATCGCAATGCTATTAAATTCCTCATTTATAAATTTTTGACAATAACAAATGTAAATATTGACTATTGAGTCTAAAATGGTGATAGATCATTGTTGTACAAACATTTCTCCTAAGAGGTTTAAAGAAAAACAATATAAACTTTTAGAAACTTACTTATATTTAATTACTCTTTGGCATTACAGAATTATTGCGTTAAAACTCAAGTAGTATAACTTTACAACTAAAGCTCACAAAATTGTATTAATATATTTGCAAATATCTCAGAAACTGTTGATTTTATAAAAATATATCTCACATAAAAAAATTATTTTTAATATTACTGCAATTTTGCAATGAAAGTTATCTAGTATCTCAAATAGTTGCAGAGATGCGGAAATTTCCACTTCTGTAAAGTACCTTAAAAGTCATTTTCATGGTAAAATGAAAATGGCCATTTTATTTATAATCTTAATCAATGCCTAGATACGAATTTTAATCAAAATCGTTAGAGCCTATTTTGAGAAAATCCATTTTTTTCTCTTTTCGCCCTTTATTAAACTACTCTTAATTTTAAGTGTAAGAGGACACACAGCAGACGGCTTTGAAAAGACCACATTTTAGGGTTCGGCGTGTCATGAGACGTTAACAAATAATTGCGTATAGCTTAAATTTATTGCTCTTATAAAATTATGCTTCGAATAAAATATTTGTATTACAAATAGATCTACATATTTGTGATAAGTAATTTAATATCTCAAATATTTTCAGAGATATGATAAAAAAAATTGATAATTTACGCATCAGACCGGAGCCCTTAAAGTCATTTTGCCGAAATATTGAGAGGAACCATTTTGTTTTTAATGTTTATAGATGTTCATAAATGAAATTTAATCAAAATCGTTTATAACTAATAATGAGAAAATCGACTTTTTATCTTTTTGCCATTCATTAAACTACCCTTAATTTTAGAGTTAGATATCCAGTTCCAAACACCCCTTGGGGCAACCCAATTAAAACCCTAGATACCAAGTTTTAGCCTGATCGGTAAAATAGTTTAAGCGTTAGAGGTACAGACGGAAAGACAGATGGAAATTCAAAAAATACTTTTTTCGGATTCGGGGGGTCATGAGATGTCGAGATTACTCAAAATATTTAGTTCGATTATTGTTTTTTATGACCACAATACTTTCTCTACCTGTAAGATAGAGAGACAGTAAAAAACAACTTGAGAGTATTAAATGAGGTTTCTGAATAGTAAATAAATAAAATTATAAATATAAATTTTAAAAAAATTGTATCACGTCGAAAATATTAGAGAAGGTCTCCTATTAATATTTAAATCAAGAGAGTACAAATTATTTCCCAACGGAAAATAAAATAATAAAAAAATAATAAAATTATCTGTGGAAACAGGTTTAAGTGTAGATATATTCTTTCTTTTCTCTCAAAAAGTAAGGGACCTTAAAACCGAGAAAGTATTATAAAAGGAGAGTAAAAAGGAAATTACGAGATACAGGAAATTTACGGTAGAAGAAATTAAATTTTAAAAAAAAAGGCTGCGATAAATTGAAATCGGATTTAATGGCTAGTCGCTGTTTATAGCATCCCTTTAAAAAGGCAAGCCGTGTCGAGTAGTTTGAAACTTTCGTTAGCCAAGCAATGTGTTTCTCTAAACGAGAAGGTTTTTATTGGGCATCAACATTATACTACACTGTAGTTGTTTTTAATAAGATCATTTTAAGTCTTCCAAATAAGCTACAAAGCCTCAGTATGAGGAAATTAGCAATGAGAATTAAATATATACCTCGTTATCTGATTAAATATCTACCTATATATATTAATAATATACAGCTGTGGTTTTTGTTTATCATTTCAATGCAACAATTTTTTTTAATAAAAAATTTTGCGTTTATATATACATATAATGTGCTATAATACTGTATTTTATATTTTAGATTCTTTTATTGAAATGCAGCATAGATGTAAATAAATTATATTAAAACTCATATAATTTTGAAATCAACTAACTTGGTCACCACATACTGAAAAGTTATCTATACTTATAAAATAACATGTCCTGACTGACTGACTGACTGACTGACTGACTGACTGACTGACTGACTGACTGACTGACTGATTCATCATCGCCGAGCGCAAACTATCAAGGCTACAAGCATGAAATTCGGACTGTATATTTATTTTGTTATGTAGGCACCCACTAAGAAAGGATTTTAGAAAATTCCACCCCAATGGGGTCAAAATAGGGGTGATGATATGTATGATAATATGTATGAAAGTCCGTCATTTTAAAAGTTACATAAACAAAATTTTGTATTTCGGTTATTGACGTAAAACAAATAAATACGTGTTTCAGGAATTTTGGAAATTTTATTTAATAAGGGATGAAAAAGGGGGTGAAAGTTTGTATCGGACTTGCATTATTTTTGATCTGAGGTCAAGTTATGGTCATCAACGTAACGTAATATTTTAAATTAATCTGTAAATACATATGTATATTTTCGTATTTGTATATAATCAACTTCCACGCGAGCAAAGCCGCGGGCAACAGCTATCTAGTTTAATATAAACCCGAATTAGAATATAACTCAAATTTAAATTAAATTATTTTAGTCAAAAACTTGAAACAATCAAGGTTATTCGATAGCATGTCTGCCTACAGAGATAATGGTCCTGAGCATGATTCCCGGCATGGTCGAAATATGTGTGATTTATGAAATTTGGGTCTACACCTTAATGGCGTGTGTATCCCCCCCCCCCCTAGATCTGTTCTAGTTTCAAATTATATTTGTCTTTAAGCACCACGTCTTACTAACCATACCCGTACTAGGAGTTATAGATTTAGGAGATAGAATTTAAAGGCAATACATACGAGTTTGCGTAGAATAAAATTGTAAAACCACTCAGTAAAAACTACTTTCGATAATCTTGGACAGGATTCGAGCCCCTGCCTATCTCTTGCTGATAGATGAGACTGATGCCTTAAGCTGCGAGCTCATTGGTGAGGAAAGATTCAAATTATTTTAATCTTTTCTATTAGAAAATATTTAATATCGTAAAAATAAGTTATTTTTATTATTTCATTTAAAAAAATCATCCTCGATATTATGATGGGTATTTAAGTTTAATGTGTTCCCTAACTTAAAAAAAAACAGAGGGTTTTACCATTTTGTCCATCTGTCTGTTTCTGGGACTACAGCCAAAGTGGTTTTATGGACTACGTTCAAATATTATATTTTAATATTATATGATTATAATATAAGGTAAAATCATGATTTTTTTTACACTAGCCTTAAAATTAAGGGTAGTTAACTGATGATAAATTTTTGAAAATTAAAGTTTATTTGGAAAATGGTTAACAATTTTGTCCAAAACTTACATCCTAAGAGTGTTGTATATGATTATAAAAATATGTTTTCCTCTCTATTCAGAGGAAAATTTATTAAAAGGTAGTGTAGTGATAACATTTTTTTTTTAAAGTTTGTCCCTAATTCTAATATAATATATTAACCTCTTTGGTGGCCACGTGGTCTAACGCGCTATTCTCGTAGTGGACAATATTGCCGATGATGGGGAGATGTTTATTATTAGCACCACGTCTTACTACCCGTTCAGGTTATACACACTTACACTAATGTGTAATGGTAAGGTGATTGTGAGATGAAATGAAGGACCTACAGTTTAACGTGGGATCCGAACCACGGTGGAGGCCTGGCATTCCCCACATTCACAAGATGTCTTGTCAGAGGTGAAGGAAGGGTTTGGTAATCAGATAAATCTGTGCCGGGACCGAGGATTGAACCTCGGCCGTCAGCACAGAAGTCTGACACCTTACCCCTAGACCACCAGGTCACCGATGATTGGGAGATTGAGGTTCGAATCTCGGTCGGGTGTATTTGGATAGTTTTACAAAATGGTTAACCTTTCTCCCGCCACGCCAATGCGTGTACACTTTTCCAGAAATATAACTTCCCTAATCTCTAAAACTATCAGTGTCATTAGTAAATAAGCGTACAACCCGAACGGTCAGTAAGACGTTGTTCGAAAAAAACTTAACGTTCATGTAACGTAAAGAAACAGTGTGTGTGATAAGGATTGATATTATTAAAACTAAGAATCTTTAGCCAAACACAATCAATGAATTGTAACTATTTGAAAAAAATTTTCTACTAAATGTAAGCCCGAGCAGTTAAGTAGGATTATACTTCAAGTACGTGAAATAAAATCTTACATGAGTTATAAAACAATGTATAAGAATAAACTACAAAGTTTTAGTGTTCGCAAATCGTTGACATACTAACTGTACCGAAGAAGTCTGTGCAAAATTAAAATAACATATGAAGAAAGAAATAACCGTGTTGACGTTTCCTCCAGTATTATTGGATAGAATAATATTGGCTTACTCTTCACGTAACGCTGAACGCTATCCGAGAATTTAATTATTACGTTAACCTACTTCAGTGACCATATGGGTTAGCGTCACTTTCGTTTGGACTAGACAGATAGTGACGTGAAAATCGAGGTACGAATATCAGTAGATGAACTAAGGAGTAGTTTTTTACTTCATTTTCTTCTACTCTACCTTCACGCAAATGTGGGTAAAATCTTCCTTAGCACGGTCATACTACCTTCGATTTATTCCTTATTATTATTTACTATAATGGTTTTAGGATAAGAAGGTTATATTTAAGGAAAAAATCTTACGCTATGTGAACGTTAAGTTAACTGAATCCGGATGCTTACATTTATGAACACAAGGAGAACCTTTACGTTAAATGAAAGATAATTAAACTCAAAATGATCGTGATACCGGCATAACACATGGAAAATTAACCTCAGTGCATCGGACCAGTGTTCGAATCTTGACCACCCAGTTACCGTAAATTATACTATTATAAAGACACATGGTAGACTCACTCACTTACATTAATGTTTATCCACTTTCAGATGAGCTAGAAACTTGAAATTTGGCAAACTTATAGATTCTAGCCTCTAACCGATGGCAAAATTCCAAAAAGTTAAGTTCTAACCCCCGAAAAAAATCAAAATGGTGTAGCAACTTTAAAGTCAGTGCGGACCTTTCTTTGGAGGTCTCTTGTGGCTAAACGGTAAAACCTATCAAAAAACGGCTCTGAAATTACATTAGTTTACATCCACTTTCAAGAAAACTCATAGGGGGTTTGGGGGTGGAGCCCCCAACGAGCAAAGCGAGTACAGTATATATAGACCTCAGCATGATGTATTTCTTCACATTACGGACCTCAGTATCTTAATTGTTTAACTACTGGAGAGGAGAGGAGAGGTATCTCTAATGCTATGAGACAACACACAGCGACTCCAAAATATTTTGTTATTTTCAAATAAGATTTGTTTATATTCGCATGTAAGGTGATAGCTGGCCTATATTTACAAGAGTTACAGTGTGTATATATATATATATATATATATATATATATATATATATATATATTTTAGTATATATATATATGTTTATATAAATAAACTCCAGATATATATATATATAAACATCATGTATATTATATATAAACATCACTGTAGTTATTATAATATATATCAGGATGTTTATAAACTCTCTGCCCAAACTTAAACCACTGTATCTGTGTGCAGAAAAAAAAAAAAATCCAATAAAATCATATTTTGTAAAAAGTCATCTTGCTTTACTAAATGTAAGTTAATCTTAGACGCAACAACGCCAGTAGTACGCAGCTATAAGTACTTCCATGTACGACAGGTTGCATATAACTAGGTGGGCACATCACAGCAGGTGTTCAAAATTCCCTCTCCGACTTGGCCACATAGTATCCTTTGGTTGTATTTTACACGGGCTCACCTTTGGGAATTTTATTCGCAGCCGGGCAATTCTGACGCCCTGATGATCTGCAACCTGTTGTACACATATGTTATTAAAGTTGCATACTCCCGGCGTTGTATCATTTAAATTTAACTTGCATTAAGTGAGGCATTAGTTTACTCTCACTTTCTGCCCATAGGTGCTGTAGTTTTGTAAAACAGTTTAGAAACACCCTGTATACAAAGTGATCCAGATCTACAGATTAAGTAAAATATTAAATAAGTGACAGTAGGAGACAGTACAAGTAATTCCAGTATATGAATTGAGATCAGTGACGAAAAAAAGTGTTGTTACTAGACGTCAAATTTGGGGCTGCGTGCACACGGATGGGTGGGGAGGGGTGGGGTGGACAAGGGGAAAGCCACGCAAACCGACACAGGGAATACCCGCCCCGCCACGCCTTCCCCTGACACACACGATGGTGTCGACGTAGCAGAACCGCGTCGCACTGTTGGCTGTCAACATGGAAGGACATTACACGTTCCCTGATTGAGATGCCTCCCCCCCCCTCTCCCCCCCCGGAGCATACAAAACCAACTTTGACTTCTCATTGCACCCCCATTTGGCTTCGCCAACCCCAGATTCATTGCGTGAAATTGTTGTAAAATAGTTTTACCTGGAGAAAGGAATATTCCTGAATCATTAAAACGTGAAGCAATTCCTACTGACCTGCTTTGTTGGCTGCAAGATTAAAGGCACCGCTCTATAAATAGACTAAACTGCCGATGAGAGGAAGTTTGAAATCCATAACAGGCCGGGTGTACTGAGGGTGGTTTTACCTAAATGGTTTCCCACTTTTTTTATACGCAAATGCGGGTAAACTTCCTCTAAATTCAACTTTTATCATCCTAACCCATTAGCGTAATTATAACATAAGTGTATATTCCAAATGGGCAGTAAAACGCTATTCTGAAAAAAAAAAAAATCTATGGGTAATTTATAATAAATATTTCTAATTGAAACCCAAAGATAAATCAAGTAACGACAATAATATGGAGTAAATAATGTCTACTGTTCACAGAACTACTAGTAAGACTGTAGTAACGATAATAACATGGAGGGAGGTAGGTCTACTGTTCACAGAACTACTAGTAAGACTCTAGTAACGATAATAACATGGAGGGAGCGAGGTCTACTGTTCACAGAACTACTAGTAAGACTGTATTAACGATAATAACATGGAGGGAGCGAGGTCTACTGTTCACTGAGCTACTAGTAAGACTGTAGTAACGATAATAACACGGAGGGAGCGAGGTCTACTGTTCACAGAACTACTAGTAAGACTGTATTAACGATAATAACATGGAGGGAGCGAGGTCTACTGTTCACAGAACTACTAGTAAGACTGTAGTAGCGATAATAACATGGAGGGAGCGAGGTCTACTGTTCACAGAACTACTAGTAAGACTGTATTAACGATAATAACATGGAGGGAGCGAGTCTACTGTTCACGAATATGTAACTGTAGACGATATAACAGTAGAGAGTCTACTGTTCAAGATAGAAGACGATATACGATAATAACATGGAGGGAGCGAGGTCTACTGTTCACAGAACTACTAGTAAGACTGTATTAACGATAATAACATGGAGGGAGCGAGGTCTACTGTTCACTGAGCTACTAGTAAGACTGTAGTAACGATAATAAATGGAGGGAGTGAGGTCTACTGTTCACATGAAGCTACTAGTAAGACTTAGTAACGATAATAACATGGAGGAGGTTATGTCAGATATAGTAAGACTGTGTAACGATAAACAGGGGGAGCGTACTACTGTAAGAATACTAGTAATTATAACGATAATAACATGGAGGGAGCGAGGTCTACTGTTCACAGAACTACTAGTAAGACTGTAGTAACGATAATAACAGGAGGGAGGAGGTCTACTGTTCACAGAACTACTAGTAAGACTGTAGTAACGATAATAACATGGAGGAGCGAGGTCTACTGTTCACAGAACTACTAGTAAGACTGTAGTAACGATAATAACATGGAGGGTAGGTCTACTGTTCACAGAACTACTAGTAAGACTGTAGTAACGATAATAACATGGAGGGAGCGAGGTCTACTGTTCACAGAACTACTAGTAAGACTGTAGTAACGATAATAACATGGAGGGAGTGAGGTCTACTGTTCACAGAACTACTAGTAAGACTGTAGTAACGATAATAACATGGAGGGAGCGAGGTCTACTGTTCACAGAACTACTAGTAAGACTGTAGTAACGATAATAACATGGAGGGAGTGGTCTACTGTTCACAGAACTACTAGTAAGACTGTAGTAACGATATTAACATGGAGGGAGCGAGGTCTACTGTTCACAGAACTACTAGTAAGACTGTAGTAACGATAATAACATGGAGGAGTGAGGTCTACTGTTCACAGAACTACTAGTAAGATGTAGTAACGATATTAACATGGAGGGAGCGAGGTCTACTGTTCACAGAACATACTAGTAAGACTGTAGTAACGATAATAACATGGAGGGAGGTCTACTGTTCACAGAACTACTAGTAAGACTGTAGTAACGATATTAACATGGAGGGAGCGAGGTCTACTGTTCACAGAACTACTAGTAAGACTGTAGTACGATAATAACATGGAGGAGTGAGGTCTACTGTTCACAGAACTATTAGTAAGACTGTAGTAACGATAATAACATGGAGGGAGGAGGTCTACTGTTCACAGAACTACTAGTAAGACTGTAGTAACGATAATAACATGGAAGGAGTGAGGTATACTGTTCACAGAACTACTAGTAAGACTGTAGTAACGATAATAACACTGGAGTGAGAGAGGTCTACTGTTCACAGAACTACTAGTAAGACTGTAGTAACGATAATAACAGGAGTGAGAGAGGTCTACTGTTCACAGAACTATAGTAAGACTGTAGTAACGATAATAACAGGAGGGAGGTCTACTGTTCACAGAACTACTAGTAAAACTGTAGTAACGATAATAACATGGAGGAGCGAGGTCTACTGTTCACAGAACTACTAGTAAGACTGTAGTAACGATAATAAAATGGAGGGAGCGAGTCTACTGTTCACAGAACTACTAGTAAGACTGTAGTAACGATAATAACATGGAGGAGCGAGGTCTACTGTTCACAGAACTACTAGTAAGACTGTAGAACGATAATAACATGGAGGGAGCGAGGTCTACTGTTCACAGAACTACTAGTAAGACTGTAGTAACGATAATAACATGGAGGGAGTGAGGTCTACTGTTCACAGAACTACTAGTAAGACTGTAGTAACGATAATAACATGGAGGGAGGTCTACTGTTCACAGAAATACTGTAGTAACGATAATAACATGGAGGGAGGTCTACTGTTCACAGAACTACTGTAGTAACAATAATAACATGGAGGGAGCGAGGTCTACGGTTCACATAACTATTAGTAAGACTGTAGTAACGATAATAACATGGAGGGAGGTCTACTGTTCACAGAACTACTGTAGTAACGATAATAACATGGAGGGAGAGAGGTCTACTGTTCACAGAACTACTAGTAAAACTGTAGTAATGATAATAACATGGAGGGAGTGAGGTCTACTGTTCACAGAACTACTAATAAGACTGTAGTAACGATAATAACATGGAGGGAGGTCTACTGTTCACAGAACTACTAGTAAGACTGTAGTAACGATAATAACATGGAGGGAGAGAGGTCTACTGTTCACAGAACTACTAGTAAAACTGTAGTAACGATAATAACATGGAGGGAGGTCTACTGTTCACAGAACTACTAGTAAGACTGTAGTAACGATAATAACATGGAGGGAGGTCTACTGTTCACAGAACTACTAGTAAGACTGTAGTAACGATAATAACATGGAGGGAGAGAGGTCTACTGTTCACAGAACTACTAGTAAAACTGTAGTAACGATAATAACATGGAGGGAGGTCTAATGTTCACAGAACTACTAGTAAGACTGTAGTAACGATAATAACATGGAGGGAGGTCTACTGTTCACAGAACTACTAGTAAGACTGTAGTAACGATAATAACATGGAGGGAGAGAGGTCTACTGTTCACAGAACTACTAGTAAAACTGTAGTAACGATAATAACATGGAGGGAGGTCTACTGTTCACAGAACTACTAGTAAGACTGTAGTAACGATAATAACATGGAGGGAGGTCTACTGTTCACAGAACTACTAGTAAGACTGTAGTAACGATAATAACATGGAGGGAGTGAGGTCTACTGTTCACAGAACTTCTGGTAATTTATTTGTATAACGTGCCTGGAAGTGTATCGTTGAATGGATCAAATTCAAAGGAAAGACAGGAATAAGCTAACGGATAATTAGTCCGATATTCTCAATATGTTTGCGTAGCCAAGAGAAAATATGGCCTTAGAATTTGTCTATAAATTTAATGAGCAAATAAAATGATATCGTGTTGAACAATATTATCCTCGCTGTTATTAATAAATAGAAATCTAAAAAGAAAGCTGAATATAAATTAGTGTTGGTAAGAAATGGGCCACTCGAAAGCTTATTTACTAGCTCATAGATTGAATAAACCTTTCTTCTCTCTTACGTAGAGTATTTATTTAAATAATTTTCTCTTTTTTGACGTAATTTGAAGTGTCTTCTTTAGATATTTATTATTTTGCTAAGGTTTTTTTTTTAATCTCGTCATTTCTATTTTCTCTCCCTAACGAGTTCTGGAACATGGTATTTATTCAAAGTACAATTTTTTTTAAATATTTGTAGCATCACATTATTATTATTATTATTATTATTAATAATAATAATAATAATAATAATATTAATATCACCATCACCACGTCTTATTACCCGTTCGGGCTATACGCACGCTAATGTGTAATGGTAGGATGATTGTGAGATGAAATGAAGGATCTACAGTTTAACGTGGGATCCGAACTACGGTGGAGGCCTGGCATTCCTCACATTCACAAGTTGTGATTAATACACGTTTTGTCAGAGGTGAAGGAAGGGTTTGATGATCAGATAAATCTGTGTTGGGACCGAGTATTGAACCCCGGACGCCCAACACAGAAGTCTGACATCTTACCCCTAGACCACCAGCAGGTCACCTCACATCTAACTACTTGTTCGGTTTATACGCCTGTGTACTAATTACTCTAATGTGCTAGGAATTGGTGACCTGGTGGTCTAGGGGTAAGGTGTCAGACTTCTGTGCTGGCGGCCGGGTTCAATCCTCGGTCCCGGCACAGATTTATCTGATTACCAAACCCTTCCTTCACCTCTGACAAGACATCTTGTGAAGGTGGGGAATGCCAGACCGCCACCGTGGTTCGGATTCCACGTTAAACTGTAGGTCCTTCATTTCATCTCACAATCACCCTACCATTACACATTAGCGTAAGTGCGTATAACCCGAACGGGTAGTAAGACGCGGTGCTAATAATAATAATAATAAAATAATAATAATAATGCTAGGAATTAGGAGGGATCAATTTAGAGGATGTGCTTCCACATTTGTTTGTAGAGCGTGTAAAATCATTTAGGAGAAACCATTTCAGTGCACCCTACTGGGATCGAACTCCATTCTCCACGTCTTTGGCAATCTATTCCAACACGAGAGTGGTGCGCTAGGCCATGAATTTTTTAATAATTACAATTTGTTTTATATTATATTTTATAAACGGTTCTAGTACTACAGGTTTTTTTTTCAAAATTGTTTTTTAATTTCCTTTCACGCAAATGTTGATACACATCCTCTTAATTCAGCCGTTTTCATTCTTACCTCGTTAGCATGATTTGTACATGTGGTATGTAGCCTGAAATGCTTATAAGACGTGGTGACAAAAATATTATAATGATTTGTTTTAAAATGAGTATCTGGTAATTTTTATACCATATACGTAAATATATGTATTTGTTTTTATTTAAAAAAGTTTTAGATAGTTCAGTGATGATTGATGCCTTCAGTCCACAATCATACTATAGAGACCTAGTGGCTGCCGTCTACTGGCGAAGATAGTGTATACTTCTGCCAGTAGAGGTCATCACAACCATTAATCATACTTTAATAGATATTCACTTTATTTTATTTTGAGAAAAGTATTTATTTATGAATTTAACTTACTGACAAAAGATTTTTTTTATAATAATTGTTATTTGCTATTTACTAGATGAGAACTATTGCAGCATTGTTTTATATTTATTTTATAAAATCTGAATTGTATAATCGTATCGGTGATCCCGTGGTCTATGGTTCCAGTCACGAAATCTGTCTTACTGGTGTTACTGACGTGGGAAGGTCGATGTATTAATCTAGTAGGATGGGTGAAAAGATTTGTTTTATTAATACACTGAACACCAAGATTATTAAAGACTTGGTATAAGGAGGATGTATTGGTGAAGTTGGCTTAGAAGAAATGTACCCTCATAAATATTGAGAGGATGTAAAAACCATCAGTGTAAAATTACAACTGTAAAACCATGCTCAAACGCCCGCGTTTGGTATTGGGAATTTAAACTCTCACCCCTTATCATCCAGTCTTTTGCGAGTCTGGAAACTTATACCGCATGATCACTGATGTGGCTGGTATGATAAAATTACTTTTCAATTTAAAAAGTGCACAATTATTTCATTTCTTTTATTAGATTTCTACCAAAATATTTTATACAATAAGGTTATATTAATCTAAAAATCTATTGGTTGTAAAACAAATTTTATGTATAATTTCTAGCGTTATGAAAAAATTAGTTGTTTTTTTTAAGGTCCGATTCACATAACATTTTGAAATAGTTTTTAGTGATGAAAGATTTGAAGTTCCGACGCAATGTACTTCAAATTTAAAAGTAATTTTTTTTTTTTGTGAACTGGACAGAAATAAAAATATCACCATGAAAAAAATTGAAACAATTTTTCATTCAAAAATAGTTAAAAGAATCTTTTTGACATAATCCTAAGAAAATCTTTTGATGAAAATAATTTTTAAAATGTTAATAACAATTTTAACTACTGGGATGTAAGTCAATAATAATTTTCAAATTATCTTCTATTCTGATTACAAACGAAGCTAGGACATATTTACTGGGGTCTAGTCAATTCATTTCAATTTGCGATCTCTCATTTGTGTTTTACATCCGTGTTCTAAGTAGAACTCTACAGGTTTCAAATTGAAATGAGACAGTAAAAAGTATTATAATTGTGTAAATTATTATAATTGTGAAAATTCTTAACAGCAAAACTATTATGAAACTTTAAATTTTATATACCCTCCTCGGTGGCGTAGTTCGCTAACGCGCTAGTTTCATGTTGTGCTAGACGGCCGAGGATGGGTATATCAAGGTTCAAATCTCGGTCGGGTGAACTGGGAGTGGTTTTGTCTTAAATGGTTTTCCACTCTCCCTCCACACAACTGCAGGTTCACTTCCTCTAAATTCAACCTTCCCAATTCCTAACCCATTAGCGTAATTAGTAATTAAGCCTATATTCTGAATGTGGAGTAAGACGCGATGCTAAAAATTAATAAAATGAACAATTTAATTTTTTTATGTGACCCCAAAATCCCCCCCAAAAATAGGATTTAAAATTATATCATTTCCGATGCACTATATATTTATATTTTGTCCCTAGATCTCTAACCAAATCAATTTGATGAATTTGGTTCAAATTTTATATTCAAATGTTATATGGCTATACCCCAAATTTTTTATTTTTATTTTGACTTAAGTATTTAAATTAAGGAAAGTTTATTGATGAGAGAGTTTTAAAAATTCCAACTTTTCCAAAAAATTATTTTAACGATTTTGTTTAAAAGATCTACGAAGTGTTTTAACTGAAAAATAACAATGTACTAGTGTTATCGTGGAAAATTAATTTAAGGATACCGTAGTTTACTGTTGAGTGATTTTTTTAGAATTTTATTATTATTATTATTATTATTATTATTATTATTATTATTATTATTATTATTATTATTATTTATTATTATTATTATTAGGTATTCATTGTTTCTATCAAAAGTGATAGTTACAGATCACATGACTTATGCATATGTGAAATTAGATCATGCTTGTAGCCATTTTAGCTATACCTTTTCTGGAAAATTGGACTTTATATGCTATAATTCTTTGTAGTGATTGACAGTTCCCCAATGTAAACAAAAATTAGGCGGGATCAACCAACGATCGCTATGTTTCTCTTAAGGTTGGAGAAATTAATTTTTTTTTAAACTGATCAGTGATCACCCAAGAAAATATTACTTCTCTTAATAAAAGACATAATTTTTTCCCTACCCGCATGGAATAA
The DNA here is from genome assembly GCA_039000515.1 of Timema cristinae. NCBI lineage: Eukaryota > Metazoa > Arthropoda > Insecta > Phasmatodea > Timematidae > Timema > Timema cristinae. The sequence continues at coordinate 68,765,119 of JBCFYV010000003.1, read as the reverse complement.
GTGTAAGAATCATATTTTCTAGTTTGCCAATGACGTTTAGGTCTGGTTTCGAATCTCGTCTTAGTAGGGGTGTTTTTTTTAAATGGTTTCCCAATAACCCTAAAAATGTGGAAACATCTTTATACTCTACATTAATAATAAAATATTATTATTATTAATAATAATAATACTTAGCACCGGTTCTTACTACCAATTAGGGTTGTACACTTACATAATAATTACGCTAATGAGTTAGGAATTTGGAAGGCTGTAAGATAGAAGAAGTGAACCCGCATTTGCATGGGGAGAGTTTAAAACCATTTAGGAACCCCCAGTTCACCCGAGTGAGAATCAAAGCTCGATATTCCTATCCTCAGCAGTCTAGCTCAACATAAAATTAGCGCATTAGCTAACTACACCACCGAGGCGGTTATATATACTCTACCTTACTCGTCACTTAGTTCACTAGAGTAGTTAAAAATTGTATAGGCTATGTATGTCGTAAGACGTGATAATGATTAAAAAAATCAACTTTTTAAAGTGTCAGATAAGTTTCATTTTATTTTGACCCAACCATACGTATACAAACGCCACAGTTGTCAGGTAACCCAATGTTTTCCGTATAAATGCTGTCCCCAATTCATCTCATTCCCGATTTTATTAAGCACCCTCTCTTCTTATCAAGACATTCAACACTGAGGTACCCGCCTCGGTGGCGTAGTTGGCTAACGCGCTTGTCGTGTTGAGCTTGACTGCTGAGGACGGGGAGATCGAGGTTCGAATCTCGGTCAGGTTAAATGGGGTGGTTTTTTCCTAAATGATTTTCCACTCACCCTCCACGCAAATACGGGTTCACTTCCTCCAATTCAACCTTCCCAATTCCTAATCCATTAGCGTATTTAGTACTTAAAGCGTATAACCCGAACGGGAGTATTAAGACGCGGTGCTAAATATTATATAAATAATATTTTGTTTTCCCGCCATGTTTTACCGCTCAGCCGTACTATATTCAAGCTAATTACGCTACCGGGACTGAGAGTGAGATGAGTAAGGTGAAATTTAGAAGAAATGTACCTGTATTTGGGTGGAGGTAGATTTTATTTTTTTTACATTCTCATATTATAAAGTATATTTAGTAATCGTTAAATATCTTAGCCCCGAGATAGTGTAACACGAACATCTCTAATCTCTAACGTGTCTGTTTGTATTTCTGTGAGCTTGTCTGTCTGATGGATTTAGTTCAAACTTGTTATTTTGATTTTATAAGACTATACCTAATGACATTTTTTGATGGATAAATGATTTCTGGAAATTCAACATTTTTAGAAAATTACCACAGTAAATAGCACACTTAGAGGAACTTCTCTGGAGCTTGGTCATAGGGGTGTGCAATGAGGTCGAAGCGCACATAGAGGAACTTCTCAGAAGTTTGTTGATAGGGGGTGTGCAATGAGGATAAAGCACACCTTGAGAAACCGCTCTGAAGCTTGGTCATAGGGGTGTGCAATGAGGTCGAAGCACACTTAGAGGAACTTCTCTGGAGCTTGGTGATAGGGGTGTGCAATGAGGGTGAAGCACACCTAGAGAAACCGCTCTGAAGCTTGGTCATAGGGGTGTGCAATGAGGGTGAAGCACACCTAGAGGAACCGCTCTGAAGCTTGGTGATAGGGGTGTGCAATGAGGGTGAAGCACACCTAGAGAAACCGCTCTGAAGTTTGTTGATAGGGGGTGTGCAATGAGGATAAAGCACACCCAGAGGAACCGCTCTGAAGCTTGGTCATAGGGATGTGCAATGAGGATGAAGCACACCCAGAGGAACTTCTCTGGAGCTTAGTTTAAGGGGGAGGGGAACAACACAATCACATTAACGCGGAAAGAGGATCGTAAAATCATAGGTAAAAGCAATAACACTCCAATAACCACTCACAGTGCTTGGACAAGGATTTTAACCCTCCACCCCCACCCCCGGTTTATTTCCAAAACACCCTCACCGTTCTGTCACCTATAAGGGTTGAATAAAGACTGCAGTTGGTACGTTAGGTAACCGAGTCGTTGAATGGGTCTCCGGGTAACAATTTCTCCAGAGCTAACGACCTTTCCTCCAGGCCCTTCATGACGCACTAAACCTTTTGATGTTCCCTAGAGAGTGGAATCGGATTGATGGAGAGAACCCTTCTAGACGCCGCCAATAGCTAGACTAATGCTCGTATTCAATGCTAGCTCTACTCTTGGAGACTGATCTAGTGAGGGGGTGAAGGATAGGAGTGTTCAAAATGTTACCGTAAACCGCATTCACAGGCCGGATAAGACAAATCCATTATCAATTCAATGGTCTCGCACACACACACACACACATACACACACACACACACACACAAAGGCCTTGTACTTGAATCACCTGGTTAAAAGGGTTTGTGACAGGGAGAATCGGTAACTATATTGTCTTAACCGGTGGATTTAGCGATGCATTCTTAACAGTCACGAGTTAGACAGTATTTTTTATAGCCAAATATGTTGTTGTTTTTTGTCAAAATAAATCAAAAATTGCTACGGTAGAAATTTAGAATTTAATTTTATTTATAAATTTATCTAAACAGTTTTTGAATATCTGCCTAGATTATCCTGGATTTTAATGATAACTTTTCCTCTTAGTTTAAAATGTGCATCATCAAATGTTATTATTGACAAAGCATGACAAATATTCGAGTGCTGATGATATTCATATGTGAAGAAAATTAAACCTTTGTTTATAATAGAGTAATAATTTATTTATTTTAAAAAAATCTATAAAAACTTCAACACTTACCTTTTATCGCGTACACCTTAAATAGTGGTAACTAAGGTATGTATTTTTCTAGTTTTTGAAAACAATGTATATTGGAGGCTACATAATGATGTATTACATACCTTGTTTTAATAACCAGACATTGTCAGTGTAATCAACTCTCGCAGGTTACGGTGGGCAAGACAAGCAGTGATTGTGGAAGAAACTATAAACGTGTTCAAGGTATTGACTGGAAAACCTGTTGGAATGAAGCCATTGGGACTACCTAGACATACATGGGAGGATAAAATTATAATGGACCTGAAAGAGATAGGATGTAAAGAGGTGGACCAAATAGAGCTAGCTAAAGATAGGGATAAGCTGTAATGAGGTGGACTGGATAGAGATAGATAAATATAGGGATAAAGTGTGATCAGGTGGACTAGTATACTTTTGTACCCGCGCCGAATCAACATGGTTGAAGGGTGACCTGGTGGTCTAGGGGTAAGGTGTCAGACTTCTGTGCTGGCGGCCGGGGTTCAATCCTCGGTCCCGGCACAGATTTATCTGATTACCAAACCCTTCCTTCACCTCTGACAAGATATCTTGTGAATGTGTGGAATGCCAGGTCGCCACCGTGGTTCGGATTCCACGTTAAACTGTAGGTCCTTCATTTCATCTCAATCACCCTAACATTACACATTAGCGTAAGTGCGTATAACCCGAACGGGTAGTAAGACGTGGTGCTAATAATAATAATAATAATAATAATAACATGGTTGAATGATATAAGGCGTCACTTTCACAATAGGCTGGAATGTCAATGATATGTAGATCGAGGATCGAATCCTAGTCGGGTGTGCTGAGGTTTTTTTTTTAATATTAGTGTTCTTTCTTTTCTCATACTATGAAAATGCTGGTACACTTACTCTTAGTTAAACCTTATTCATCCTTAACACACTAGCGTAATTAGCACACATATGTATAGCCCGGATGGATAGTGAGACGTGACAGTGTAAATTTTACATGTAGTCCTAATTAATGATAATATATATCAAAAATGACGTTTGCAGATCGTATTAAAGTAGTTGTAGTAACTTTTGTAACTGTCAGATACGATTGTTCTTATCATAATTCTACTATACTTATTACTTAGATATTCTACCTAATATTGGTTACATATTTCCATATTATCTGTGCTGAAATGAAACGCGTCTGCAAAGTTTTAGAAATAGTTCTATGACGTGAATGTAGACGATGACAGCCGTGGGCTTCTCCAAGCAGAAAATAACAAAAAAAAACTTTCCACAGTAAAATTGCGCATCGTACCGATAATATTCCTAGGACAAAGATTTGTTTTTGAAGTGGATACAAAACCAACTAGGTTTTCTTACCAAATGAAATCTCTGCACACTGAAGCCTTAGTATTTATGTTTCAATCAAATCCTCGAGACATTCGAGATCTTCGACTAAAGTAAACTTCGAAAGGGAAGAATCTATTGACTCAATTTTCAGTTTGATAAACAATTCATGGAAAATATTACCTTCTTAGAATGTCTCAAGAGATTTCTGAGTAAATACTCGGCCTATAAATTGTAGCTATATCCTTTCCTTGGCCATTTAATACGTTTTAATTCTAGAATTAGTTCATTAAATTGAAAAATGACATCTGGACTAAGCCAAATATCCCGGGTTCGGTACCCGTTTATGAGTGTCATTTTTCAATCTAATGAATTTTATATTTAGATGCAGCTATAACCGTATCTAACAGCTATAATAGCTTGGCTATTTAAATCCATCTATAATTTACCGATGAGGTTTTCAACATTCACAACTCATGTCTGATTTACCGGTGACGGAGAGATCAGGGTTTGAATCTTGCCTTGAGTATTAAGGCTGGGATTGTGTGTGTGTGTTTTAACCCGACCGATGCTTTTATTTGCTTCAAATAAAAAGAGAGAAACTTCATTTTATATATTTCGACCCAGTTTTTAATCAATTTAAAATAAAAATCCCTGTTTCAAGGCGCACAAGTTCGTGCAAAGGGGTATCTACTTTTTAAATTTCAGCCTTCTGCATGCGGTAGATATCGCGCAACGGCTTATAACGGAAAAACTCTTAATTTTATTGATATATATTTATTTTTATTACACCAAGTCTTACTTTCAGTTAAATATATCCCCATATTTATACCAGTGGCGTAGGGATGAGGGCGGTAGGGTTAATATGAGGTGTACACACATTTTATAGGAGGAGTGGTGGAAAACTAATTTATTAAAAACCTCCCTCAGTACACCCGACCGGTATTCAAGCTCCGATCCCTCCATCAACAACAGTATATTTTATTGCGAGGGTTACAACTTAAAACTAAGCAATTATTGGAATATTAATCAAGTATATTGATGAATGAAATAATTGATTATATCAATACACGAACTACAAAGTAATTTAATCCTAGAAGATACGCAACACCCAGTCCTGCTACTGTAAATATATCGTGGTAAAAGAGTAAACCCCAATTTTACCAATGATATATTTTTCAACTGTGGCATGAATCGAACCTATTATCATTGCATCAGTATGTTAACATGACAATGAATGAGATAAGGTGTTGGAAATATTTCCTAAAAAAAATTGTCTCTTTTTCCCTCCATTAAAATTTGGGTATATTTAATCTAAATTCTATCATCCTCACACCTACCTCATTAGTTTAGTTAAGGTCGGATTTTCCTTGTAAGAGTTGGTGGAAATAAAAAGGAGTTGGTATCAAGTGTTTGCATTCCTGATTTTTACCAGAAAAGGTCGATATCAGAATTAGTCATAATCCGGTTGGGTTGGGCTTGGAATGGTTTTTAACTATGGTTCTCACATCCTCTCTCCAGGAAAATGTTTCTGCTTGAATTGTGCTGGATATTTAATTAAAATTTACCAAAGGTAGATATCAAATCAATTAAAAACACCATAAAATTAAAGTGTGGCATAGACATGAGAGAATAAATAATGTTTATCGCAGATTATTATTATCTCTTTTAATTTAAGCACTTGTAAAAATCTTAACAATATATTTGTTTGGTTTGTTTTTAGTACCAAGTCTTACTACCCGTTCGGGTTATACCCTTATGTACTAATCACACTGATAAGTTTAGGGATCAAGGAGGTGTACCCGCAATTGCATGAAGAAAAAGTGGAAAACCATTTTGGAAAAACCTCCTTTGGTACATTTAACCGGGAATTTAAACTTCTATCTCCCCCCCCCCCCCATCTGCAGTCTAGGCCACTGCGAGAGTAGCGCGTTAGACCATACGGCCACCAAAGTGGGTTAACCTAGTACTGATTACTCGTAAAATTGCTTGTCTTTTATATTCAATTGGCAGATGGTTCTTAAAAATGCAGCTCAACTAAATATTGGTGACCTGGTGGTCTAGGGGTAAGGTGTCAGACTTCTGTGCTGGCGGCCGGGTTCAATCCTCGGTCCCGGCACAGATTTATCTGATTACCTAACCCTTCCTTCACCTCTGACCCTTCACCTCTGACAAGACATCTTGTGAATGTGGGGAATGCCAGGCCTCCACCGTGGTTCGGATTCCACGTTAAACTGTAGGTCCTTCATTTCATCTCACAATCACCCTACCATTACACATTAGCGTAAGTGCGTATAACCCGAACGGGTAGTAAGACGCGATGCTAATAATAATAATAATAATAATAATAATAATAATAATAATAACTAAATATTAATTACTCGAATTATTGTTTATATTTGGTATTCAACTCCTTGAGCATATTATTCATCAAAATACAGCATAACCAAGTACTGATTACTCGTATGGTTACCTATATTTGGTATTCAACAACTAGAGCATATTTTCTTCCAAACTCCACAATGTTTTTTGACAAGGTTGTTTAAGAACACTAGCGCCACTATGTGGAATCAAATCAACTCACTCCCAGACCACAAATATACTTTCCAAACTGAGTATATCTTTCCTTTTTTTCTTTTCACTCTTCCTTCACTTTACCATCTGTTCTTACTCCGCATAGTTTCTCTCCAAACTTCTCTCTTTTATTTTCAGGGTTTGTTTTCCCTTCAAGAGAGGGAGGGCTGCTTTATTTGTGAAGATAACCCTTCAATAGACAAGGGGGGGGATGCAGAATGTAGGGAGGGGAGGGAGCAGTAAAAATGTCTACCCGTTCATTTGCTCTCCTCTTATGATATCTCACGTACTGCTGACATTATTCGTCCATACTGTTTTTGGAATTCTTAATGAGAGAGAGAGAAGGAAGGAAAATAGGCAGTAGATTTCCTAGAAAGGTTGGGAGATTTCCAGCCAGATAGAAAGGTTGTGAAATTTCGGAAGAAGGGATAGAGCATAGAGAGAAAAAAAAAAGAGAAAAAATTCACGATAAAGTATCAAGATGAGCCCTATTTAAAAAAAATGAATGCTTGGAATTTTTGAGAGGGACATTATTTATTGGAGTATTTACACAAAATTTCTACAAATAACCTAGTTAGTAAAATAATATTCTACTGCAGTACTAATCAAATGACTTCAAGAGTCCATCTCACCCCCGGATAGCACCTAGCTTAGGTAGGTTATACAGCTCGAAATAGACGTAAGACCCCCCCCCCCGGATAGCACCTAGCTTAGGTAGGTGATACAGCTCGAAATAGACGTAAGACCCCCCCCCGGATAGCACCTAACTTAGGTAGGTGATTCCGCTATTGGTATTTAAAGTTAACTTTTCAAACCAATAACAACCAACAAAACTACCTTAACTAACTTAACAAAGCAGCCCAACCAGCCCGTTAATCACAACGAAATGGATATATCCCAATCCAACCCTTAAAAAAACCTCTAGACAATAACATGGATCAAACTAGTTCCCTTTGTAACGGGTTTTTATCACCACGTCCTACTACCTATTCAGTTTACACGTAATATATGATAGTTACTCTAAAGGGGTAAAGATGAAAAAGGAATAATTTTAGAGGTAATATACCCTCATTAGCGTGGAAGGAGAGTGGAAAACAATTTAAGTAATACCACCCTCATTAGACCATACCGGGATTCTATCCCCAATCTCACCTTCTTTCAACAGGTCAGTCTTAACAGGAGAGTGAAGCCTTAGACCGTTCAGCCAATGGAGTGGGTTTATAAGTAATTAATTATTAACGATGTATTTATGGGTACAAAGACTATCCCAGAAGGCATGTTCCTCAGTAGAACCGTTCCAAGAAAGCCCACCTCCTTACTTCATCAAGGCTTCAATGTCCTCCCCCCCCCCCCCAGTCAGTTCAAAGTTACCCAAATGACGAGACTGACGTCAAGGGTGGACGGGTAGTAATTAGTTAATTAGTGAGGATAGACTCTCCCTTCATTCTCTCAGGACCTGTAATTTTACAAATAAATGCGCCTTAGTGGAAACCCCTTACTCTGTACTTACTAAGTGATAATATTGAAAATTCGTTCCTATGAAAATGTTATCGAAAATGCCTTTTAGGTTTTTTTAAAATAACTCCGAATACATCTCACTAAGAGCTTTCTCGAGTATAGTCGCTGTAAGACGCGATTAAAGTAGGAGAGGAAGATTAGAGGAGAAAGTCGAATGCTGACATAGGACACCTGACTGACCTTGTTTTGTTTTTTTATAACCGACATTTATTTTGTTATCTGGTCTAGGGGTAAGGTGTCAGACTTCTGTGCTGGGGTCCAGGGTTCAATCCTCGGTCCCGGCACAGATTTATCTGATTACCAAACCCTTCCTTCACCTCTGACAAGACATCTTGTGAATGTGGGGAATTCCAGGCCTCCACGGTGGTTCGGATTCAACGTTAAACTGTAGGTCCTCCATTTCATCTCACAATCACCCTACCATTACACATTAGCTTAAGTGCGTACAACCCGAACGGGTAGTAAGACGCGGTGATATAATAATAATAATAATACTAATAATAATAATAATAATTACAAGATTGAGCTTGAACCAGAACATTTATCGGAGTTGTGTTTACTTAATTATTCACTTGACAACAGTGAAATTGATATTAGGTTGGTGACCTGGTGGTCTAGGGGTAAGGTGTCGGACTTCTGTGCTGGCGGCCGGGGTTCAATCCCCGGTACCGGCACAGATTTATCTGATTACCAAACCCTTCCTTCACCTCTGACAAGACGTGTATTAATCACATCTTGTGAATGTGGGGAATGCCAGGCCTCCACCGTGGTTCGGATTCCACGTTAAACTGTAGGTCCTCCATTTCATCTCACAATCACCCTACCATTACACATTAGCGTAAGTGCGTATAACCCGAACGGGTAGTAAAACGCGGTGCTAATAATAATAATAATAAGATATTAGGTTGACAGTTGAAGGTTCACAGGGAAAAAAGTGGGAGATTCTTATTATAGCTCGAATTGAGATTATGCTGCCATCTGTTATACAATAATGATACCTTTATAATGTACTTTAAATTAGGGTTAAAAGGGGTCACTATCATACTTGAATTTATTTTTTTTAGTTTTTTAATTTTTTCCAAGGTAAGGTACTAATAAGGGGTTTTGAGATATTAAAGCGATTGTCATGGAAAATGACGTAGTGTTACTTTAGCCCTTTTTTTCTTTTGAAATCTTCATATTTTTCATGTCCGATACCTTAGCTCAGTCGATACCGTGTCTGATCCAAGGGTTCTGAGTTCTATTCCTGGCGTTGCAGAAAAATATATCTTCGGCATAAATGTGAGTTTCTCCTGTCACAGCGATGAATTAACGGCCGGGGGCTCGGGTGTTGTGCCTATTCTAGGTTTAAGTAAGTTTATATTCCATATGCTGCGATAATCAGTCAGTTAATAAATTTAACTTTAAATAGCTCAAATAAATAAACAATCTTGCCATTTTAAAAAAATTCTTCCCTTTTTTTTACTTTCTTATATAAATATAAAATGATTTGATCGTGAAAAATGTTGAGCTCGATAGTACAATAGATATTGACGTCTTATGGACTCGCCGAAATATAAATGAAAGAGTTTCTTATAATAATAGATATACCTGTCTGTAAAAATATATCGCCATCATGCCTGTGTCCAAATTGAGCCTGGGCTTGTGACTGTGGCCAACGTAAGTAGGGTAAAAATATTCAGGAAGTATGTGTACTAAAATGAACTTTTCCTTAATGCTGAAAATACAAAATCATTCATTTTTCAAACAAAGCTATAGTCAAATATACGGGGTGATCAGAAAATTCATAGCCAAAACTGCACATATAGCTTGTTTGAACCAAAAGTAATACAAAATCCACAAACAATTACATCCGGAAAACTATACTAATACAATTAAAAAGTGTTCGAAGTTTCGGCTTATAGCGCCGGGAGAGAAAATTGTTCAAGCGTTCGTGTACAACAAGCTGCATAGGAACTAGGCGCGCGGCACTGCCCATGTAATAATGACAACCACTTTCTGTGATGAAGGACCGTTAATGATGACCCTCGGAACGTATTCACATTTCTAGATGGACTGGTGTGTTGCTTACTATTAATTGTGGTATGTTCTGCTTCTGTGGCCCAAGATATCAAGATGTGTGTAGTGCCGCACGCCTAGCTCCTATGCAACCTGTTGTACAAACATGCTTGAACAGCTTTGCTCTCCAGGCGCTGTACGCTGAAACTTTGAACACAATTTAATGGTAGTAGCATAGTGTTCCGGATGTAAATGTACAGGTATTTCGTATTAACTTTGTTCCAAACAAGCTATATGTGCAGTTTGGGCTAAGAGTTTCTGAACATCATATATATATATATGAGAGAGAGAGAGAGAGATAGATTATTTAAATGCCTCTGTTTATTCTGGCTGAGTTCAGATGTAACCAGTTTACAAAATTATTCATAGCTAGTACATATCTTTAATTTAACTTAATAAAGAAAATGTTAACTAAACAAATCTTAAAAACTAAATAATCAGACAGTTTCATACAAATCAAGCAGAAATCATTATTATATGATAGATTACTATGAATGTTATTTCATACATTCATTATACTTACAAAAACATTTATTATAAACTCATTCACTTAATAAATAATCCATACTACGAAATTTACATAAAATTACAATAATCATACATAATATATAGATATGTACTTAATCACGTCATCCTCTTATGAGATAGGCAAGAAACCATGCATGTAACTAAAAAAAACTCCGTACTTAATCCATCCTCACTAACTTTCTCCACATTTCCCTATCCTTGCATACTTCCTTCTCTTCAACAACATCCATACACCGAGTCATACATGTTCTTCGATTATTAAATCATTAAATGTTTCCCTTTTACATACATTCGTCTACACCATCTAGCCACGTCTTACATGGCTTAACCCTTACTTTTGATCCATACACTCTACCTTCATATATTTGTTTCGTCATTCGACCCATACTCATCCTCTCTATATGCCCAAACCACCGTAAGGCACTTCTTTCACATTGACCTATTACAATACAATAATCATTATTATTATTATTATTATTATTATTATTATTATTATTATTAGCACCGCGTCTTACTACCCGTTCGGGTTATACGCTCTTACGCTAATGTGTAATGGTAGGGTGATTGTGAGATGAAATGAAGGACCTACAGTTTAACGTGGAATCCGAACCACGGTGGCGGCCTGGCATTCCACACATTCACAAGATGTCTTGTCAGAGGTGAAGGAAGGGTTTGGAAAAATCAGATAAATCTATGCCGGGACCGAGGTTTGAACCCCGGCCGCCAGCATAGAAGTCTGACACCTTACCCCTAGACTACCAGGTCACCAATACAATAATAAATTTTCGAAATATCCCTCGCACACATTTAATAATTTTGACTTCATAAATACTCAGGACAAAAGACCAACGCTTGAACATGAAAGTGAATAATATGTAAGAAAGCAAACACTTGTAAAATTAATTGTACTACATAAATAGCGAAGATTAGATAGTGAAAATTATATTTTAATTGCGTACCAGTTCTCTCAAGTACCATATTCATGAATCGTAAAATGACACCTGGAATCAAAAATGTGACCTTTGACTTGACGATTCAATGCTCTACCAATGATCTTTCCAGTATTCGTCGCCATCTTGGGTAATTATCGGCTACTATGAGCTACCACTGATAGCTCAGTTTTTTTTTTATTCTAAGCTACCAAGATAATTAAACACAAGGGACTATGTTTTTAAATATATAAAATATATTGGTGGCTGGAAATAAATTGACTTGAAGACGTTCTTAATCATAAATATACTTTAAAAAAAAGGTCAACATGGTTTATTTGTTCAGAAAAAACTCCATGGAGTCATTCGAGCTATACAGACCGGGTGACTGCCGTCGGTGGACGAAGATAATATCAACTTCCGCCGAGAAAGGGTTTAATGTGGTCGGTACAACGAACTCTCCGCTCGTTAATCTCAGTTTACTAGACCGGACCCCCTAATTTTTCATTCAAGTAACTCGACATTTTGTTCTCACGAGGTGAAAGGGTTTAATGTGGTCGGTACAACGAGCGCTCCGGTAGTTAATCTCAGTTTTCTATACCGGAGCCACTATTTTTCTTTCGAGTAAATCGACATTTTGTCCTCACGAGGTTGATTTTGGCTCCGTTCCAGACCCATTGCGTCACAGGAAAACCTGGACGTGCCGATGATCGAACCTGGTACTTCTGGATCTGTAGCCAGAAACTATAATTACTGTTATAAATTTAAATACATTCCGTTTAATAGACTTATCTTCTAGATTACATTTACACTTTTAAAAAAAATTGTGTTGCAGTTCAAAAAATATAATCTAAAATATAGGAGTACCCGTCATTTGGCCTAAAAGTCACTTGGCCTAAAAGTCATTTGGCCTAAAAGTCATTTGGCCTAAAGTCATTTGGCCTAAACTTTAGGCCAAATGATTTTAGGCCAAATGACTTTAGGCTAACTGACTTTAGGCCAAATGACTTTTAGGCCAACTGACTTTTAGGCCAAATGACTTTTGTCGAACTTAATTAAATAAATTTTTGTATTCGAAATACATTTTAGGCCAAATGACTTTAGGCCAACTGACTTTTAGGCCAAATGACTTTAAATAAATGTTCGATGTCTAAGTTTTGTTCGGAAACATTCGCTATAATATATTGTGATGTTAATAGAGGGCAGCATGTGTCCTACTTAGTTAAATAGTATATACTATCGTTTCTAAATACATGAGTCTTCTTTGGTGTAACTATTTACCAAGGTCTAAAGCAGTGGTTATCAAAGTGTGCTGAGCAACCTCCAAGGACGAGCGTGATAATTGCTAAAGGGGGCGCAAGATGTAAAATTTATTTATATAAAACTGTTTTAATTCGAATGATTTTTAATTTTTACTAGACTAATTTTCTAACAAAATGTAACAATATGCATAGGTATACATAATTACAATAAACCAACATAATGTTTATATTCAATCATACAACACTGGAAGGGGAGTGGGGGGTAGAGGGGTCGTGGCGCAACTTCCTCACTTGGATGTAAAGAATGTCACAGAGTAAAATGTTTGAGAACCACTGCTATAAAGAATACAGGCCTCACTGCACTTTAGTTCCTGTGATCAGGTAAGAAGATAGAGAGCACTAGTATCTTTTCACAATAACACGCACTCCAGTTAACCAGTAGAAGAGTATGAATAACTAAGGTTTCAATTTATGGTTTTAACTTTTTAAGTACCGTAGTGATTAAAACTAAAGCACCCCAATCACCCTCCCCATATATTGGTAGAAAGAGAATATACTTAATAAAGTACAATATAAATAACTTATTTATAATAAACATACTAACTACCATTTGTATTTGTTTACGATTGTAAAAGCACTTAAATTTGCTTTGTAATGTTTAATATTTGTAATTCTTTCGTTGATCCAGTATGGTTGAGTAATCTAACATTGGCGACATGAAAACCTCGCCCATAAATGCTTTCTTTTTTGTTATCGCCGTATTGTTGTGATACAATAATATGTTATGATGACTAACAATAAGCGTCTTTCAATAGCACATAGCGGTAGAGTGGAAAACTCTTAAAACACTTTTGTGGGCCTCCCACCCATCCGGTATTCGAAGCCCAACCTTCCCATTACTAGCAAACTGGTATATAGCCCAATTTTCTTACGATGTGGGTAACTCGACTTACACCGCCCGGTCTTGGGGAGCATCGGACAGCTCTGTTCAACAATGACTTAGAAAGGCTGTTGGAGAGGGAGGTGAAGGGTGCGTGACGGGGAGTCCACTTGCAAATTTTGAATTTTTTTCGGTTACACAGTTTTGTACCGTTTTGTGCCAAAAACAAAAAGTTTTGTACCCTACCCCCATTCCCCCATTTTGAGTAGTTAGCATATCAATGTACTCAATCTAAGTTACTGCAGGAGTACCACTTTAGAATTTTGAGCTTTTGTCAATGCCAATGTTTTATAATAGTTTTGTACCGTTTAGTACCACAAACAAAAAGTTTTGTACCCCACCCATTTTGAGTAATCCTATTAAGCATATAAAAATTGCCATTATAAATTAAGAGGTGTTTACATCTTTAGAAGTTTGAGCTTTTTTTGATGCCAATGTTTTGTACTTGTTTTGTACCACAAACAAAATGTATTACATCCCCACCCATTTTGAGTAGTTAGAATATCAAAGTGATCACTCAAAGTTAATTCTGGAGTAATACTTTTGAATTTAGGAGTTTTTTATGCAAACAATTTGCAGTAGTTTTTTTTACCACAAATAAAAAGTTTTTTACCCCATCCATTTTGGGTAATTATCACAACAACGTGGTCACTCAACTAGAATAAAAAATTAAAGTGAGAATCACTCCAAATAGCTTAGAGGTGCATCCAAATTTGAAATATTTCTAGGTGAGAAACACTTTGTTATATGGCTTAGGACTTAAAAGAATTTATTTATTTAAAATCAAGGCGGGGAAGACTACTCATAGCTTCTAGTGTGATCAATTTTACAAAAAATTGTTGAAGGGGGGCCACTCTAAATAGTTTATAATATAAACTAACTGATTTTAAAAAATATAAGAGGAGAGCCACTGTTTAAAAAATACATAAGCTCAAATATGAATGAGAAACTATTAAATGGCTTTAAACAGAACTCTAGTATTCTAAGTAACTATGTAATTTATAATTATGACACCCCCATTCCTCCCTATGAAAATGATTTGGATCCGCTTTTGAGGTAGTATATTAATTACATTATACTTTATAAATCTCGATTAATCTGGCGAGATATCATACGCAAACCAAATTTATGTTACAAAGCGGTACAGAATTATTACAAAAAGTTTGTATTGAAAAAAGTTCAAAATCATAAAGATCGAATTACCCTTTAATTTGGAGTGGCTATTTTGATATAATAATTACTCAAAATGGTGGGAGTATAAAACTTTTTGTTTGTGGTAGAAAACGGTATAAAACTAAAACAAACTGTTGACATAGACAAAAATTCAAAATTTGAAAGTGGTTCTCCAAGTTAATGCACCTCGTGACGGGGTCTGCATGACTCTTGCATAGCGCGAGCGGTTATCAGGCGTTTGTCAAACGATTCAAACTTGACGCTTGATTTAATCGGGTTAAAAACAACACTGTAGCCAGTCGGGGACAACGTTAAGTAAAACGAGAGTCAGAGACTATTGACAACGTTTTAAATAAACAATGTTGTAATAGACAACGTTACAGCAGGGTGAATCAATAGGCTGGATTTTGTTGCAAGTGCTGAGACTGTTGAATATTTGAAAATATATATTTATGTAAAGCAACAATTTACCATACGACAGTGTTGGCCGTTAGGTATAAGGCGCAATACTCTTCATACTAGATGAATTTATACATAACTATTCAAGAAACTAGAAAGACTCGAAGCACATGTTAAGTGTTCATGTAGACCTGCCACTGGTCTGAACCCGCGTCTCTACACGAAAATACTTACAAGCGCTACTTCCCACTAGGGTTCACTTGCTTCTAATAAGTCCTACATCTTGGTTTCAATAACAACTATTTCTACTTATAGTATTTTCAGTAAAATGTTCATCGACTACTCAAACGAGACAATAATTTTAAATAATTTTCTATATTGTCTTTGTACACGTGAATGGGTTTTTATAATTATTTCATTCCATTTTAGTTCGTGTTTAGAGTTTACCTCATTGTTGACGAAATTCAAACGTTGTCTAATTGTTTTTAATTTTGGATATATATTTAGTAAAAAAAAATTATATACATGTTTAATTTTTTATTGATCACAGTTATAATATTGATTCAATTAATCATTATAGATGTGATTCATTAATAAATACTATCTAGCTATAAAAAATGATTAGACACATCACTAATCAAGGCTTTGGAAAAGGGATCGTAATATAATAAAAAATATTTTCAATTATTGACTTATTTTTAAAATTATTTCCTGGAAGTGCGCCCCCATTTTCGGAGCACCTGTGCTACACTAATTGGAAAGCACTTGTAGTAATCTTTAGCCCACATCACTAGTCACAAAGGAACAAGCCGCGCGTCCCAACTAATTAAAATGCACATGCGCGTGGATTTACTCAGAAGTCCACACAAACATACTGACTATCTACAACTGTCTTGGGATCGAGGGATGGGGGGAATGCCCTAAAATATCGTGCTGGTCCCTATAGCATAGCTTAGTGGAATTGTAATTATTTAGCACCACGTCTTACTAACCGCTCTGGTTATAATAATAATAATAATAATGGTAATAATAATTATATTATTACTATTATTATTAAGTCCAGAGAACAACGCATATATTTTTCTCTAAATGACGGATTTGGCCGCTGAGAGAGTACGGCTGTGTTAAGCACTGACTGTTGGGGGAGGGGGGGGGGGGGCAAATAGGGCAGTTTTACCCAGGGTCTCACTTCTCAAGGCCCCCAACCACACAAATATTTCTATTTCACGAAAACGAGTTTTCCGCATTCACAATCCACGTGCATTTAAGATTGATTTAAAGTATATTTTTAAACACAGAAAACAAAGGGGATGGTCTGGGAGGAGAGCCACCAATGACAAGAGGGCCCACCCTAGGCTAACTTCACTAAACAAAAGGTAGTACATGGCTTACAATAACATATAAGGCACCAGTATTCTCAGATATCTGTGTACCCATTTCTTCTTTACTTCCTGCGTCCGGTATTTCCGCCTGAGTAACTGCTGGTAGCCGGGCTGCTCCTTGTAGTATTGGATCTGCGGTGGTGGGAGTTGAAGATGACCAGGTCCCCTGCAACTCCTCCTCTAGCTGCTAGGGTGGTCGGCCATCCAGGACGATGTAGAGAGTGTTGATTCTATGAAGCAACGCTTGTTGTGCTCCTTTCATAAGTTCCGGGTAGTTTGATGGAGTTTATTGATAAATACTAATATTTTGATATTTTTACATCGCACGGATTTCTTGTCGGTGTTTATGTCAAATACTTGGCTTTCCGTAAAAGTGAACATCATACTTTAAAAAGTTCAAAATATATTTTAAATTTTAAATTAACACTTGGACAAAAATGATGCTTGATAAGAATGAAAATAAAACTGTGGAGGAAGTTATTGAAGGAAGGTTTTATATTTTATTCATGCACACAATTACATTAGATTTACGAGCATAATATTTCAACACTATATTAAGTTAATTTGTGTGTGTGAAGGGGGCCCTCGAAATTCCATTTCCATAGACCCTTAATCCACTGGGCGGACCTGTAGACTATAAGTAAGCTATAGACAATATGAGATTAGTACGAGTAAAATTTTTTACTTCTTATCTCTAGCTGTGAGGCAGCGGCCTTATCTCTCAATCCACCCTGCGTTCTATGACTTGCCAATAAGTACGGACGTAGCTTTCTCTAAACTTAAAAAATACTTTCTTTTCAACTGTTTGATAGCTAGTGAATATTTTAAAGTTAATGTTTAGTTTTGACTCTTCTACGAGGTTTCTTCTGAAGAGAAGCCAGGGCCGCTTTGGTCCTCCACCTAAGATGGCTCTGAGCTATTATAACAGCCAATTAATAATCAGCGCTTAGTATTAAAATAAAGAATACGATCTTTCTAACCTAATATCATTGGATTGTTTAGCATATAAACGTTTGCCGTAATTTGTCTATTTTTTTGCACCGTTCCACATAAGCTAAGTAAGCTGCGTCCACTCCGCAGCAACATTGTTGGAAACAAGTGTTGATAGCACAATCGTTAACAAAAACGTGAAAATCAGTTCTAAATATTGGCGACATGTTGACGGTTTCTCGTTAGTGAGCGGTAAACATCAAATAAATGTTGGTAGCATATTGGCAGCATTGTTGAGGTGCATCTACACCGGGGTAACATTTTTGGTAACCTAGTAAACAGCATTTAGTTTGTTTGGAGGCTCCACCTGAGAAGTTTGTCTTCGTTCGCACTTTGTGAATTTGGTCTTAACCACCCGATAATCTTATTTCACCTTTAGAAAGTCCATAGTTATCACATTTTAGATCCCGCAATATATCTGGTCCGGCATACCTGTGGCGACTCTGGAGAGAAAGGCGAGCCTAAAATTGACGTCTAGCTGGCCGCACACTAAGAATTACAACAATTGCTGCATCTGCAAGCAACACATCTTCCTCTCTCAGCATCCTGTACTCAACTATAGTCCTTACCTAACCTTCAAATTGAGTGTTCGTTTTTCAAAATCTGTTCAGTAGTTTTCTCAGAATTTCTATTACTGTAAATAGGATTATCAAATTATACATAAGGAATTATTCATGTTTGTTTATATTTCAAAATACTCGTTGCCAAGGAGATTTACAATTCATTTCTTGTTCTTTCGAAACACATTGTTTCCAAGGGATTTAAAAAGATGTATGCATTAAAATTTAATATATTTGAATCGATACAAATTTAAGATGCAAAAAAAGACACCTACAGTCGGTTTTTAGACACTGCTAGACACTGCTTAGCTCACTGATAAGACAACGTATGAATTATATGGAAAAACCTACCTGTATAAATATCCTACACATTAAAAAAAACTCCATCGAAATAAATTAAGCTTTTCCAAAGATCTTAGACAACAAAACGACATACACACAGAGTTTCTAACTACAGACCAACACTTTGTTTGATAAGTAGTATAGAATATAGACACGGCTAACTAAGGGAATTATGACATTGGTGTAGGTATGCTAAACTTGTTTCATTCGTCATTGTTAGTTAAACTTTAGTATAGCTCAATTTTTTTGCATGTATGTTAGTTAACATTGCTTTAGTGCAGCAACCCCGTGGTTCGGATTCCACGTTAAACTGTAGGTCCTTCATTTCATCTCACAATCACCCTACCATTACACATTAGCGTAAGTGCGTATAACCCGATCGGGTAGTAAGACGCGGTGCTAATAATAATAATAATAATAATAATAATAATTTAGTGCAGCAATGAGCTTTCGAGTTTTTAATGCCATAGAGTAATTAAATAGAGTAAATCTGTGTTTAAATAAAGTCTATGTTTTTAGAAATATCTTAACACCATCTACCATCACTTGTGCTATCTATAATCAGATAGAAAAACTAACAGTGCTTATTTTACGGAGATACCCGAGGGTTTAAACATTATATTTTAGGCCAAATGACTTTTAGGCCAAATGACTTTTAGGCCAAATGACTTTTAGGCCAAATGACTTTTAGGCCAAATGACTTTAGGCCAAATGACTTTAGGCCAAATGACTTTTAGGCCAAATGACTTTTAGGCCAACTGAATTTTAGGCCAAATGACTTTTAGGCCATCTGACTTTTAGGCCAAATGACTTTTAGGCCAAATGACTTTTAGGCCAACTGAATTTTAGGCCAAATGACTTTTAGGCCAACTGACTTTAGGCCTACTGCCGCGTCTCCAAATATAGTCCCAGTTTATTCTAAAGTACGTTGTGAGACGTGCTGTATAGCTGACGCTAACATCCTTAAAAATAAAAATCGAACAAACTCGAAACATTCCCCTAAAAAGTGATAGATGTTGTGAGTCCCGGGGGAGATTAGAGCCTCCATTGTAAGATGTCTCCTGGATGTCATGATCCCCTGGTACTTAGACGCCAGAATTTGCCCGTCAACCCATTGAGAAAATGAGCGACATCTTCCTACTTCTTCTTGCTTTATTCATTCTTTTGGTTTAGACCAGGGTTGTCCAATTTTAGGTAAGCTGAGGGCAACATTAAAAAAAATATCCAAGGGCTGCATCCAGAACTTGAAATACTGTTTAGATATTAACATTATGAAGAATAAGAATAATTAGTTCTAAAATTTTATAATAAAGAAGAGTAATGTTGCTTATAAAAGTTATTATTGAAATATTAGACAAGATACAGTTGTTTATAAATGTACCATTTTTTTTATGTGAGATCTGTATTTGTTCGTTTTCATTAACTAAAGAAGCTATATAAATATCGATGCTTCTAGTTGCCAATGGAGGTAATTGGTAAAAGTGATCAATGATCTGTATTTGGATGTTATAGATTACATCGTTATAAAAAGTGTTTTCGCAAAGATATGAGCTTCCGAGTATTGAGCATTTCTTAAGTCCAAAATACCTCTTTTGGTAATAATTTTTTTTTTTTTATCTTTTCCTTTTTCGATTCTGCCAGTAAAATAAGGGGTCGGATTGCAAATCGCACAGTTCTAGTTGGAGGTCAGATCTTACGTTCTAAATGCCAAGCATGCGCATTGAAACGAGACATCTAGCGTTGAAGCGATGAAATGCACTTGAAGTCGTGCCTGGGATGTTAGGTTTGCGTTCGACTTTTACGACTAGAGTTTTCTTTTTTTTTCACGGGTGAGAATCAAAAGCTGTAATCCATAGGAGGGTTGCATAAAATCATTTATCTGGCTGCGTGTGGCCCACGAGCCATGTCTTGGCCAGTCCTGGTTTGGACTGTAAAAGGTCCAGCATTTATATATATATATATATATATAGAGAGAGAGAGAGAAATATTTCTATAATCCATTTAGCGCATCCTCATTCGTCATTTTCATTTTCTTTTTGAGGGAGAAATAGTTTATACGTATTTGACATGATGGACGACAGAGTATATTTCTTATCTTAGTCAAAGGTTTAGAAGAAATAAGGATGGATGAACCCATTAATTACATAAGTAGACCTATATAAAAGAAGAAACGTGCATATGGGTTGATATAGGATATTAACTACCAGTGGAAGCTTTTTATATTAAAACGTTGTAAAAAATAAACCATATTAATTAAATTTTGCTAATTTTTTTCAATATAAAATGTAAAATATGAGTTTATTTATTTATAATCAACAATATTTGATTAATATTGAATGATTTAGTCCCTTCTATATCCGCTAAAACCAAGATTGAACCTAACGTGAGTGGACTGTAGCTACAGGCTTATACATATATGGAATATTCGAATTTTCGTAGGAAGTACCTTCTTTGAAATCTATCAAAGGGCTACTAAATCTACTAAGAGCTGTTTCACACGAGCGTTTTATTGTCGAGCGTGTCTACTACCGTCAGGTCAACCACGCGTTTGTTCAATACAATTGTCCATGGGGGTCCTTTCACGGGTCAACGCGCGACGGTTTGATTCCAACGCTCTTTCCTCGGCGGTTGGTGATAGCGGCATCGCTCAACATCAAAGAAAGGTAAGGATTGTTGTATACTAATGATATATCAGGGATTGGAAATATTTTGTCTTGCTAAAGTTGAACAAAGAATGACGTAATCAAACCTGTCAGCAGTTATTTTATCAACAATCACGTGCAGACGTAATTAATTTTATCAACTTGTGTTGTAGCTACTTGCAAACAAACATGGCAAACTTAAAGAGGTGGGAAGAGCCAATTTTGGAATATAAAAACGTCAAATCTCGTCCACTGGATTATCGGACGGATTTAAGGGGTCCGTCTTCTGTAACCTACCACTGCCTGGCTGACGTGACGTGACGGTCAGTCTGGGGGAATATCTCTGGTGTAGATGAAAGCACGGGGGAAGGGAGCTCTCAAAATATTCCTAAGCTTTGTGATTCCCAAGTCAAGCTATAGTTGGTGCGATACGAGCTTTCACGATAGTAGATTAGTTCAACGAGTGGTATGTCGAGACTTAAGATATTGACACAGAAGCTGGGGGGGGGGGAGGGGGGCACCTTTCGTAGAATATAGCTACCAACATCAATCTTACTCTGTATATTCTAGTAATATCCATCTAATCTCTAAATAAATGACTTTTAAATGTACCCAACAACTATTTATTCGCTACTCAACAAAACCCATAAAGGCATCTAAACAGATTTGCTCAAAGGTGGTATGGGGTAGCGACAGACACAAATATAACCCCATAAAAGAATTTACAATATACAAAGTAATATAGAAAAATCTCCCAATCAATACGGCGGCAATCAACAATAAATTTAATAATTCAAGTACTGCTATACCATGATGGTGGAACAATATTATGATATTCCAGTGAATCGCTTCGGTGGCGGCAAGGTCTAACAGCGAGTAGACTGCCGATGAGGGGAGTTCTAGGTTCGAATCTCGGTCGGGTGTACTGAGGCTGGTTTTTCCAAAATTGTTTTCACTCTCCCTTCACCAAATGTGGGTACACTTCCTATTAACATAGCCTTCCTTTTTTCTAAAATCATTAGCATAATTAATGCATGAGCGTATAACCCGAAACGAGTAGTAAGACGCGGTGCTAAATAACAAACATTCCAAATGGTCCTTCTTGCCCCCTACTCAGTATAGAAGTTGGTTTGGGTTCACTTATGGGGTTGCAGTTAGGGGATGATGATAATATGGGCTATAAAAGAAGGAAGGAGGGTGGGAAGCCGCCATTGTTCTCACACGCTGCTCAATTAAGAAACTAATATTAAATATGAAACAAAAATAGTGTAAACTACGTAGATTTGTGCACCTAATCAGGCGTTAGATGTTCTACAATTGATTGCGATCGATATGTGTTTGTTAAGATTCGTTTGTATACACTTTACTTTTAAAATTATAGGTGAGTCTCGAAAATTGGGGAAAATAAATCGACTCATCTTTTAGTTAAAATGTATTTTATGTATAATTTGGCTGAGTTACATTATTTATAATATTAATATTCGATAATTATTATTAAGTGTTGGTGACCTGGTGGTCTAGGGGTAAGGTGTCGGACTTCTGTGCTGGCGGCCGGGGTTCAATCCTCGGTCCCGGCACAGATTTATCTGATTGCCAAACCCTTCCTTCACCTCTGACAAGACGTGTATTAAACACAACTTGTGAATGTGTGGAATGCCAGGCCTCCACCGTGGTTCGGATTCCACGTTAAACTTTAGGTCCTTCATTTCATCTCACAATCACCCTACCATTACACATTAGCGTAAGTGCGTATAACCCGAACGGGTAGTAAGACGCGGGTGCTAATAATAATAATATTAAGTGTTCTGTCTTTTGTCAGGTCCATTTCTTTTGCCAGTTAACTTAGACCACCAATGCACCCTATCCTCTGCCTCAATTAACTCTCAGAATTTTCTTCTTTCCTTCAAGTTATCCAATATTTGACTCCTTCTTCTTACTAAGCTCCTCTTTCCCTCAACCTTTCCTTCTATGACGTCATGCAGAAGACAGTTCCTCCTAAAGATGTGTCTGATCCAGTTTGCTTTTTACCGAAGAATCACATCTAAAATGTTTCTCTTCTCACCTATTCTTCTTAGGAATTGTTCATTTGTCACCCTGTTTGTCCACCTGATCTTCTCACCCACTCTTCTTGTTTGGACTTGTTCATTTATCACGCTGTCTATCCCCTGATATTCTCAAGTCTTCTCCACATCACATTTAAAGCTATCCAAGTATTTCTTCTCCATCTTCCTGAGAGTCCAAGTTTCTGCTCCATACAGCGCGATGCTCCAAATTAAGCATTTCATCAGTTTTTCCTCAGTTCCAAACTCAACTTGCTGGTCAGAAGAAACCTCTTCTTGTTGAAAGCTTCTTTGAGTTTCAATATATAAAATGATTTCATAGATATCCTTGGTATCTCTTTAAGGTATTCAGTTTTCCTAACATTTATCCACTGTGGCATTGGTTTATAAGATAGGGGCGTATTGTTGTATTATGTCAAGGTAAGTCCGCTTACCTTTCAGGCTAAATGAAGTGTACACTTTGTACACTTGTACAGTCATACTTTGTTTACATCACCATGGAGACCCTGATTTGTATGTAGATAAATAAAATTTATATTTGTAATGCTGCAAAAAAAAGAGAGAAAATACTATGAAAATGTGTAGGTACTAATCAAAGAAATGATAGTTGATTAAAAAAATGTCATTTTATTTAAATTGTTGCTCTATATTATTTTTAAATCTTTTAATATTTGGCTTTGATTACCAAACATCCGTTTTAAAATAGTCGGCCTAACATATATTTTACCAGTGTTATTTGATTGAGTTAATTTTCTAGACTAGGGAAATATTTTTTTGGTATGTTTGACTTAGTCTCTCTGTACAGCCATTCTTTGATTAAATCACCCGGAAAAATACGCTATCTAAACTTTAACATATATTGCAGTTGCCTGCACAGTTTATAACCGGGGTAAAAGTTAGTTCCATTACCCATATTTTGTTTGAATGCTAGGTAACGTTGGGTAATATTCTCTTTTAGGTGTTGCTGTCGTAGTTTATTATTTTTAGCACAGCGTCTTACTACCCATTCGGGCTATACATGGGTTAAGGATGAGGAAGTTTGAATGTTGTTGCAGTGCACCATCATTTGCGTGAAGGGAGAGTGGTAAACCAATAAGGTAAAGCTACCCTCAGTACACCCAACAGGTATCGAACCATAATCTTCCAGTCATTGGTAGTCTACTCTATTGAGAAAGTGACACCTTTGACCATGCAGCCGCCTAAGTGGGTATCCTAGTGTAAAGTAGTTTGTAAATCGTGTGATTATATATATACATATATATAAATGTGTTTAAAAAAGTGCACTTGGGTATCACTGATAAAAGTTCTCCTCTTCTTACTGGTGTTTCAAGTTTTTTTTTTTTTTTTTTTACAATTTCCCTAAGTGGGGTAACGTGTTTAAAGTTTAACAAGTAGTGAAAGCTTTTGTTGATTTGTTAGA
The DNA here is from genome assembly GCA_039000515.1 of Timema cristinae. Classification (NCBI taxonomy): domain Eukaryota; kingdom Metazoa; phylum Arthropoda; class Insecta; order Phasmatodea; family Timematidae; genus Timema; species Timema cristinae. Next base: position 68,740,238 of record JBCFYV010000003.1, on the reverse strand, counting down.
AAATGTACGAATATACATTACATTTTCTCAGCGTAGGGAGAGCATCATTAAAAAGAAAAAAAGTTTCCCGTTTTTTTGAGATAAGTAATTCTTACATATCTTTAACACTTCTTTGAAATACTTTCAGATATATATTTTAAGTGACTAAAGTTTGTATGTCAAGATACACAGTATGAAATAAATGCTTTTTTTTTTTTAAACGTAGTATAGCACTGATGTTATTTTATTTATTTGTTTGAAAAAAGACTATAAACCTTATTCCGAAAATGTGGACAGGAATGTTTTAGCTTTTAAAAGAGAAAACAAAAATAAAACCAAAATAATCTTGGAGATAAACTTTTTTTTTTGTGAAGTTGTAAGAAAATAGAAAAAAGTTGAGCCCAAAGTTTGATAAACCATCAAGTGATTTATTTTTTTAAACTATAGTTAAGATATAGATATTATTTAAACATGTTTAAAAAATACTCCAGTCAGCACAGGTTTTTCACTACCACATCTTACTACCCGTTCGGGCTATAAGCTTAAAGTACTAATTACGCTGGTGGATTAGGAATTGAGAAGGTTGAATTTAGAGGAAGGGAATCCGTATTTGCTTGGAGGGAGAGGGAAAACCATTTAGGAAAACCTCCCCCAGTTCACCCGACCAAGATTCGAACCTCGATGTCCCCGTCATCATCAGTCAAGCTTAACACGACTAGCGCGTTAGCCAACTACGCCACTGAGGCGGGTTAAGTAATTGACGTAGTGATTATCAGAGTCCTGCGTTTGTGGAGATCGCGATAATTCGCGAATATTAGATATGGCATTTTTTTCTTTCGGATGTTCACATTTCAGGTTACCCTGATTGCAAATATATACTCAGAATTGTCGCGATAATTCACGAAATCGACGTTTTAGCGCGATATTCGCGATTTTAAACGATTTCCGCTATAATCGCGATTTAGTCACGATTTTCGGCATTCGCGCTAATATTTTGGGATATTGAAAAATAAATTGTTGTGTAATATTTTGTCTTTGTGACTTGTACATACTTTTCCCGGACCATCTGCCGCTAAATCTTACTTTTTTAATAAGTTGACAGCACATTTTTTTGCGGACTAGTGTTTTTTACCGTTTTGTCCAAACAAAATGTAATTTTTTGTTTTCACTTCAATATGTTTAGTTTACCTGTTTCAAACATTGTTCTGGAAGTCTAGTTTTAACCCAACAAAGTCACCTTAATCACGAAAGTTTGGTAAAAAACACTTTTTTAACGCTTTTGTCTTAATTCAATAATTTCGTCGCAAAAATAGGATTTTTGTAATTCACCGCTTTTGGGAAACTTAAAAACGTAATTGGGCTTTTTTATTCACCATAAAATCAGGGCTCTGGTGATTATGAAAGATTAAAGACTCAAAGATCGAATTTTAATTGCAGTGTAGTTTTCTTTACGTGATCGACTGAAATTACCGTGTGATCAACCATACCCCGATCTATATCTTAAGACTATTCGACCACCTTTGACCTTTGAAGCGACCCGCTTCGATGGCCAAGTGGTCTAACACGCTACTCTCATGTTGGACTGGACTACCGAAGACGGGGATATCAGTGTTCGACCCCGGTTGGGTGCACTGAGGGTGGTTTTTCCCTAAATTGTTTTCAATTCTCCTTTCATGCGAGGGTGCATTTGCTCTCAATTGATCCTTCGTTATCCCTACTCATCAGTGTAATTAGTGCATAGGCGTATAATCCGAATGGGTAGTAAGAAAAAACTTTGAAGCGGGTTCAGAACTAAGCATTCTGCTGGACACTTAAACTGTCCATCCCTATACTTATCTGGCAGATAGTTATCTTAACCGGAGATAGTATAACTGGTAGATAAACCAAAGAGCTTTTTTATCTGCCATGTAAGTTCGAATACTCGTATCTGTGGTCACTTCTTTTAAGGCGTCGGTCTCGAAATATACTGGATTGACATGACGTACGTAATGGTTTTATGCCCATTCTCTCTTAGAGAAAATGGAGGCACACCTTTCTAAATATTCCTACTCCTTGTATCAAGACGCTAAACGCAAATATTTTTTTAAGAAAAATAATAACACAAGGGCTATTCACCGGGATTAACGAATTAGATAGATATGAGAAGGAACTTTTATAAGGACACTAACCAACATTTGCGAGGGGTGGAGGATGGGGAAAACCACCCACAACGCTCCCTGCTGGTTGACTTTGAACTTAACACCCCCCCCCCTCCCCCTTCACACTTGTAAACAGGCAATCCATTATATCGCAAGCCCTTTTTAGTTGCAGTTATTTTTTTAAGCACTATGCCCTATGTCCATCAGGGATGGGGGGGGGGGGATCAGGAAAGGGGGAAGGGGGCATTGACGAGTAATCGTTATTAGTTCTATAATAGCTTGCACGTTTTTAAAGGGGGAGGAGGGTAAATCCATCACATGACCCCTTTAACGACATCATCGCAACTGGTTCCAAGTTGGCTCAAACTTACTAAGTTCCAAATAATAAAAATAATAATAATATGTCAATTTGGAAACGAAACCTTACATAAGTTGAATCTTGTGAGTTCCCAACAGTTAAACTTTCTGTTTTTATAGCCATATATTTTAACATTAAAAAAAACGTTATTTCTTCTCTTTTAACGTTCACCCTCTTCAGGTATTTAGTTTAATTTTTTTTTAATATAATAATCTAGACTTGGTTTTTGGTTAGTAAGACACGGTGATAAAAAAAAGTATTGTGTAAAATAAATTATGTGTTTAAAAAGAATTACAGAGTTTAAACAAGTGAGTGTAGTATAGTAGTAGTAGTAGTGGTAGTGGTAGTAGTGGTAGTAGTGGTAGTAGTGGTAGTAGTAGTAGTGGTAGTAGTAGTGGTAGTAGTGGTGGTAGTAGTGGTGGTGGTAGTAGTGGTAGTAGTAGTAGTGGTAGTAGTAGTGGTAGTGGTGGTAGTGGTAGTAGTGGTAGTAGTAGTGGTAGTGGTGGTAGTGGTAGTAGTAGTGGTAGTAGTAGTGGTAGTGGTGGTAGTGGTAGTAGTGGTGGTGGTAGTAGTGGTAGTAGTGGTAGTAGTAGTGGTAGTGGTGGTAGTGGTAGAAGTAGTGGTAGTAGTAGTGGTAGTGGTGGTAGTGGTAGTAGTAGCAGTAGTAGTAGTAGTAGTAGTGTGTAGTAGTGGTAGTAGTAGTAGTGGTAGTAGTAGTGGTAGTGGTGGTAGTGGTAGTAGTGGTAGTAGTAGTGGTAGTGGTGGTAGTGGTAGTAGTAGTGGTAGTAGTAGTGGTAGTAGTAGTGGTAGTAGTGGTAGTAGTGGTGGTAGTAGTAGTGGTAGTAGTGGTAGTAGTAGTAGTGGTAGTAGTAGTGGTAGTGGTGGTAGTGGTAGTAGTTGGTAGTAGTAGTGGTAGTGGTGGTAGTGGTAGTAGTAGTGGTAGTAGTAGTGGTAGTGGTGGTAGTGGTAGTAGTGGTGGTGGTAGTAGTGGTAGTAGTGGTAGTAGTAGTAGTGGTAGTAGTAGTGGTAGTGGTGGTAGTGGTAGTAGTAGTGGTAGTAGTGGTAGTAGTAGTAGTGGTAGTAGTAGTAGTGGTGGTAGTAGTAGTAGTGGTAGTAGTGGTGGTGGTAGTAGTAGTGGTAGTAGTATAGAGCTCCAACCAAGGGGATAGGAAACAGAGAGAGCTAGCGGGGTGGATACCCCTGTAATTTGATGGGCCCATATACCTATAAAAACTTTTATTGGCTAAAGGCATAGAAACATTTTCTAGGTGCCCTTATCTTGACAAATTTACTTTCTACTCCCTTAGCTTTATTTCGTAGCACGTGTAAACCACATTTGCTACCCACTCTGGTCTCGAACTAAAATATTTCAGAAGGGGATGCCAGTCCCCATCTGAGAGAAAACGCCTTTACACTTCTGATTATGTAAAAAAAAAAAAGGAATCTTCATGTATCGCAGATTCTAATAATCTCCCTCCCTAAACTATGTCAAATTTACACATACGAATCCCCCACGATCATAAAAAGATCAGGTAAACCGGTGAAATGATTTCTTCCCCTGGAAGTTATACAGACCTTATAAATCTCATACACACCCCTCATCCCTGACCCTTCGCAAAACCTCTACCACACAGAAGCTCAGTAAACCCACAAACAATGCACCGACCCGGTATCGATCCCAACTACCACATCTGGCGAGCTCTTACAGATCGCCGCTGGGCCAGCATACCAGAGACTTCACGCAGTCGTTGTCATTTCCAACACTTTACCCCCCCCCCCATCCCTAGAGATGGGTATTCTTTGCCAGAAAGGGTGAAACCCAAGAGAGAAAAAAGAGAAGGAGTTTATTTTTCAATCGGGAGAAATCCTCGGAAAGTCATAAACTTTATTTCTTTAAGAGATTTAAAGAAAAAAATTAATCAAATTTTGGATAAAAGTCTATTGGATTGGAAAACAGTTCAAATTATGGGAGATCTATATTATTTTACATCGTTAGATTACGCGGTAGGGTGGAGGTAAGAAGGTCCTATTAGAAAATACATTTTTAATTTTTATTTTGCGGGTTGTTCGTATATTTACCAATTACGCCAGGGAATTAAGTATGGAGAAGGTTGAATTTAGAGAAAGCGTACTAGAATTCGCGTGGAAGGAGAGTGGGAAACCATTTAGGATTATTTTTTTTAAACACCCTTAGCACATTCGGCCGATATTCGAACCCCCAATGCCCATGTTAACGGCAAACCAGACTAGATTAACTGTACGTTTAGTCCACGTAAGACCAGTACGGAAAAGTCGATAATAACTCAAAAAGGCTAAAATATTGTTTTAAATCCCTGAAGATCCTGCATTTACGATAATAATGCAGGCATCTCTTCAGACAAAAATTAATTTATGGTAGACCTTGCAGAAACAATTCCAATGTGAACAATCCTGCAGATACAACAACAATGTGGTAAGCTTCAGACACAACAACAATGCAGACATTCATGAAGACACAACGATTTGAGCATCCATGCTTAAACAACAACAATTCTATCACCCCTGCAAGCACGACAGTGTTATCAACCCCGCAGAAAAAATGGCAATGCTATCACTTTGCAGCCACAATGACAATGCTATCACTTTGCAGCCACAATGACAATGCTATCATTTTGCAGACACAATGACAATGCTATCAACATTGCAGACACAATGAAAATTCTATCAACATTGCAGACAATATGGCAATGCTATCAATTTGCCGAAACAATGATAATTATATCAACATTGCAGACAATATGGCAATGCTATCAATTTGCAGAAACAATGATAATTCTATCAACATTGCAGACAATATGGCAATGCTATCAATTTGCAGAAACAATGATAATTCTTTCAATTTGCAGAAACAATGATAATTCTATCAATTTGCAGAAACAATGATAATTCTATCAATTTACAGAAACAATGATAATTCTATCAATTTGCAGAAACAATGATAATTCTATCAACATTGCAGACAATATGGCAATACTATCAATTTGCAGAAACAATGATAATTCTATCAATTTGCAGAAACAATGATAATTCTATCAACATTGCAGACAATATGGCAATACTATCAATTTGCAGAACATATGGCAATACTATCAATTTGCAGAAACAATGATAATTCTATCAATTTGCAGAAACAATGATAATTCTATCAACATTGCAGACACAATGGCAATACTGGCAACTAACGCTGAAAATAATGTCTCTGAACACACTGAGCTGTGGTTTAACCCAGGTTAATATATTCAATTAGGCAATAAGGTGAGTTTAGCACATGCTGTTTACATCTACATCCATAATGACAGACGTGATTGAAATGCAGAGAGGAACACCACACGACCAATCAACTTTACCAATATGTTCTCCTCGGACTTCCTAAACGCGGCAATTAAATACCAAAACACGTCCGTGCGTCACGTTCGGTGCTTCAAAACTAATCACTCTCTCGAACAAGAGAAGATATGATATGAATAAACATATTTATTCCACGCTGGTATCAAGAAATAAAGAAACATAACTAACAAACAAACAAACAAACAAAATTGTGACTAAATCATCCTGGCGTCAAATAACAATCTGGGCTTCTATGGAAGAGAACAATCGAATTACACTGATTGCGCGCGTTTAAACAATTACCGTCGGTTAAGGACAATAATCATGTTGATTGGGGCGACATGATTATTATCGACATAATCGCCCGGGCGAATCATTTGTCCGAAATTTGTGCGTCTCACAAACGAGCAATGTTGTACTAAGCTTACTCTCCCATAGCGTACATCGACCCCTCCTTCCCCCCCCCTCCCCCTCCTTCCTTTAGATCCGCAAATTCATGCGAGGAAGAACATCTCGAAGGAGGGAGTGGGTACCAATCCAACAGACAGAGTCAATATTAAACACAGCTCACAAATAACAGGGCTGCCAATAGATTGGAAATGTAGGACATTATTTACCAACAAAGAAACAACAATATTCGGCATTATCTGTGCTCAAATATTATCAGTCATTAATGTTTACTTGTGATTGAAACCCGCAAGAGAGACATTGTGTCTATAGGGGTAGACCACGAATCCGGAGAGACCTTGGTTCAATATCAGCTGAGGCCGATACAATAAATATGAAGAGTTACAGGTGAAAAAAAGGGGAAATTCTAATTTTAACTCAAATTGAACTAGTGCTGCCATCTGTTAGAAAACCCCTAAAACCTTTATAATTTACTTTAGTGCGTTAGACCAATGCAAACACCGAAGTGGTTCTCCAGCCGTTAATCTCAGTTTTCTAGACCGGAGCCACTAACATTTTCATTCAAG